>OZ012699.1:31051262-31063664 GCA_963942565.1 Maea johnstoni
CAGTGGGTGTTCTATTTTGAGACACTGCAGTGGTGTCAGATGCTGCCTACTGGTAGTACTAGAGCAGCACTACAGTAGTTGAACTGCTTGTACTAGTGGTCAGTAGGAGTGTCATTTTAGGTGGTTGTGGGTTTTGGATATACTTATCCTGTACATTTATCTAAATTGACCTGTGTTATACTTCCTTGGTACAATAATGAAGTGTAATGTGTTTTTAGTCTGTCAACAGGCTTATATGAAAGGGAATCTGCTTGTTTTTAAGTAAGCAGTTCTGTTGACAGTGTTACAAGCACCATTTCCAGTAACTACACATTGATATATTTGTCTATATTTTATGCTTTTGGTTATTCTATAATATCCTTCTATTTGACTTGGTCATTTGTTATTACCATTTAACTACTATGGATAAAACATCATGTAAGTCTGTATTTTACTATTTAGCTACTTCTCCAATACTGATGTGTCAATTTATATGATTTGAAGATGAATGTATGTAATACTGTGATGCGTTTGTAACTGAATATCCTTACCTTACAGGGCTTTTCCTCTGGGAATAATTGCTCTTTGGACACAAAATCTCATCTTGAGTCACCTATCGTTCTACTACCACCTGCCAGTCACATATGGTACCACTAAACAATAGTAATCCCCCACCTTTTCCAATTTTATAAAGTTGAGTTGAGTTGAGTTGGGGAGGGGGAGCATGAACTGATTTAATTTCTTTCCCATTGGACCCTCCTTCTTGATTCTAATCAATTCATTCTATACCGAACCTTGCAGGCAATTAAACATGTGATGTAAGGGTAAATACATATAAAAAAGTATCTCTCTTGTATGTACCTCTCTGGAATTTACCCCTCTATAAGGGATGAAAGTGGCGAAAGTAGTGGATAAAATTACAAATAACAATGACCCAGTCAATGCATTTCAACAAAAATCATTTTATTTTGTCGCAATATATATATATGTACAGATTGTATACATTTTCCACATATTCCACAATAAGTACAGTTGATAAAATTGGACCACAGTTTTAACACGAATGGCTACACCTTGTAGTGCAATACGATTAAAAGTTGTCCAGTACGTTTAACATAATAACAATAATATGATTATTACCTAGTATATACAGCGGGGGGGGGGGGGGGGGGGGGGGGGGAAACAGAGTGCAGGTGGTTGGGGCAATACACCATTGCAGAGGCTATTGGGAAAAATAGATACCGTGTGAAAAAAAATTCTGGGATGCTTCTAAAGAAGACCTACCACTGTGCTCTCTTCAAACCTTTTGTTCGGTGAATAAAACTATATTCTGGAAAAAAAAAGTTTACTTCATACTCAAAAGAGGGTGCTTGTATAGTATTCATAAGGTCATTATTTGCTTGCAGTTACCTTTTTAATTTTGCCTTCTGATATAACAATATGAGTTAGTGAGGTTTGAAGTATATATTATGTATAAACTGCATCTAAAATGGAGGCTTACTGCATGACAATGGTATTGTAATACCTTGTTTTGACGTAAATGTTTTGTATTTTCATTACTAAATTGTATATTTCAGACGTAATGGGACTTCCATCTCAGACAGTGTTGAATTATCGCCAACCTTCTAAATCCCAAATTTGTTGTTTGGCCAAGTGCGATACCAGGTGTGACCACTGAAATTATGGTATTTTTTGTAAAGCAGTGACATGTAATAAAGGATGTTGATTTATTATTTGTGTTTGTGTCCTAAAGCCAGCCAAAGGAGGTCACTCAGAACTAGAAGATTATTTTTTCCATCTGAAAATTTAGTCCTCTGAATGCCAGTCTGTATGGTGGTTGGTTGGGGGGGGGGGGGGGGTCACTGAGATCTAGCTCTCAGTAACCCGGGGTCACTGAGAACTAGATCTCAGTGACCCGTAGGTCACTAGGATCCAGACGGGTCACAGAGAACTAGATCTTAGTGACCCCATCAGGTCACTGAGATCTGGATCTCAGTGACCCGGGTCACTGAAAGCTATATCTCAGTGACCCCGGGTCACTGAGAAGGGGGGTCACAGGGAACTGTTATACCGGCTTGGGATCGTAAGCTATTGTTATTCTCTGCCAGGAAGGTTTTTTTAATATTCTTAATGATTTCTTTATGAATTAAAGTATCAGTCAGACATAATCTGTGAATGTTATTTTTTTTCGCGAATTTCCCACAATCAGGATTCCTTGTTGATGGTTTCTGCAGCCATCTAATTTTGAGTGAATAGTCAAAAATGTGTGACAGGTTGATTAGTAATCTATTTATAGACATTGATAGCTGCAGTAATTTAGAAGTTGTCTGCTGGTTGTACTAGAGTGACACCACTAATGTTGCTCTAGTAGTTCCTGTGGTCAGTGGGTGTTCTATTTTTAGACACTGCAGTGGTGTCAGATGCTGCTTACTGGTAGTACTAGAGCAGCACCACAAGAGTTGCACTGCTTGTACTAGTGGTCAGTAGGAGTGTCATTTTAAGTGGTTGTGGGTTTTGGATATACTTATCCTGTACCTTTATCTAAATTGACCTGTGTTATACTTCCTTGGTACAATAATGAAGTGTAATGTGTTTTTAGTCTGTCAACAGGCTCATATGAAAGGGAAACTGCTGGTTTTCAAGTAAGCAGTTCTGTTGACAGTGTTACAAGCACCATTTCCAGTAACTACACATTGATATATTTGTCTATATTCTATGCTTTTGGTTATTCTGTGCTTAGGGTTGATTTAGCATAGTTTGAAGGCTAGTTTCTGGACACTTAGGGCACTTAGAGTTTTTGGCTTAATTTGTCATGTCATGGCAGCCATTCTGAATGGCAGCCATCTTGAATATTTACAGTAATGCTGATTCATTAATAGTTGGTGTTTCATTTGTTATAGTTGCCAAGGCACTCTTGTCTTTTGTAATGATAAAAGTTATTAGCTTTCCTTAATGCTTAACTTTGACAAGAGTTAGATAGTTTATTCATTGTTTTTCTTGGTTCTAGACTTAGTAATTTAGCATTTTGTATTTCTTTCCTTTATAGATGCCTCACATGTATCATCTCATATTGCTTAAAGCCTCCTTTACTTTAGGGGTGAGTGTTTTATTGGGATTTTGTATTGGTCTATGAGTTTTGTATAACTATGACTTTGTTAGGTCAATTTACTATGGTTATAGCTATTAGACACTTGTAAATTGTCTGTTGGTAAATTATGCCATAATACCCTTCTATTTGACTTGGTCATTTGTTATTACCATTTAACTACTATGGATAAAACATCATGTTAGTCTGTATTTTACAATTTAGCTACTTCTCAAATACTGATGTGTCAATTTATATGATTTGAAGATGAATGTATGTAATACTGTGATGCGTTTGTAACTGAATATCCTAACCTTACAGGGCTTTTCCTCTGGGAATAAATTAATTGCTCTTTGGACACAAAATCTCATCTTGAGTCACCTATCGTTCTACTACCACCTGCCAGTCACATATGGTACCACTTAACAATATTAATCCCCCACCTCTTCCAATTTTATAAAGTTGAGTTAAGTTGAGTTGGGGAGGAGGAGCAAATGAGGAGCACATGTCTAAAATTAGATAGTTTTTACCTGATGCCAAGTCTCTAGCTTGTGTTATACGGTGAAACACCATATTGTAATTAGTTTGAACTCTAGTAGTTCCTGTGGTCAGTGGGTGTTCTATTTTTAGACACTGCAGTGGTGTCAGATGCTGCCTACTGGTAGTACTAGAGCAGCACTACAGTAGTTGAACTGCTTGTACTAGTGGTCAGTAGGAGTGTCATTTTAGGTGGTTGTGGGTTTTGGATATACTTATCCTGTACATTTATCTAAATTGACCTGTGTTATACTTCCTTGGTACAATAATGAAGTGTAATGTGTTTTTAGTCTGTCAACAGGCTTATATGAAAGGGAAACTGCTTGTTTTTAAGTAAGCAGTTCTGTTGACAGTGTTACAAGCACCATTTCCAGTAACTTCACGTTGATATAATTGTCTATATTTTATGCCTTTGGTTATTCTGTGCTTAGGGTTGATTTAGCATAGCTTGAAGGCTAGTTTCTGAACACTGTACGTAGGGCACTTAGAGTTTTTGGCTTAATTTGTCATGTCATGGCAGCCATTTTGAATGGCAGCCATCTTGAATATTTACAGTAATGCTGATTCATTTAATGTTTGGTGTTTCACTTGCTATAGTTGCCAAGGCACTCTTGTCTTTTGTAATGATAAAAGTTATTAGCTTTCCTTAATGCTTAACTTTGGCAAGAGTTAGATAGCTTATTCATTGTTTTTCTTGGTTCTAGACTTAGTAATTTAGCATTTTGTATTTCTTTCCTTTATAGATACCTCACATGTATCATCTCATATTGCTTAAAGCCTCCTTTACTTTAGGGGTGAGTGTTTTATTGGGATTTTGTATTGGTCTATGAGTTTTGTATAACTATGACTTTGTTATGTCAATTTACTATGGTTATAGCTATTAGACACTTATAAATTGTCTGTTGGTAAATTATGCTATAATATCCTTCTATTTGACTTGGTCATTTGTTATTACCATTTAACCACTATGGATAAAACATCATGTTAGTCTGTATTTTACTATTTAGCTACTTCTCCAATACTGATGTGTCAATGTACATGATTTGAAGATGAATGTATGTAATACTGTGATGCGTTTGTAACTGAATATCCTTACCTTACAGGGCTTTTCCTCTGGGAATAAATTAATTGCTCTTTGGACACAAAATCTCATCTTGAGTCACCTATCGTTCTACTACCACCTGCAGGTCACATATGGTACCACTAAACAATAGTAATCCCCCACCTCTTCCAATTTTATAAAGTTGAGTTGAGTTGAGTTGGGGAGGGGGAGCATGAACTGATTTAATTTCTTTCCCATTGGACCCTCCTTCTTGATTCTAATCAATTCATTCTATACCGAACCTTGCAGGCAATTAAACATGTGATGTAAGGGTAAATACATATTAAAAAGTATCTCTCTTGTATGTACCTCTCTGGAATTTACCCCTCTATAAGGGATGAAAGTGGCGAAAGTAGTGGATAAAATTACAAATAACAATGACCCAGTCAATGCATTTCAACAAAAATCATTTTATTTTGTCGCAATATATATATATGTACAGATTGTACACATTTTCCACATATTCCACAATAAGTACAGTTGATAAAATTGGACCACAGTTTTAACACGAATGGCTACACCTTGTAGTGCAATACGATTAAAAGTCGTCCAGTGCGTTTAACATAATAACAATGATATGATTATTACCTAGTATATACAGCGTATTGGCTCCTTATTGTGCTGTTCACGGAACATCCTATTAAATGTGAACACATTTTTGATCAGTTCTAAATTCCATTCCAAAGCGTAATGTAGATACTAAACTTTTCAATCTTTCCTTTATCCATTAACCATAGCACTTATTCTCATGAACCATTATAATAAGAATTCATGACCATTTATGAAATACAAATGGCATGTACATTTCTCTTTTAGTTCTCACCAGGGTTGCCTTGTGACTCTACCGATCTGTATATTGCTTATTATGAGCGCATATCTCTGATCAAAAGGCAGCTACAGCATTGTGCCATGTGGGTGACTGGTCAACTTCCATTTTGTTGGTGAATGTTTTCTTTAGTGTTCATTCCCAGAGGGGAGAATGCATGAAAATAAAACTCCCAAATTGAACACTAGACCTATGCACAGCATCTACCCATTCGAGCCTTTTCCCCCAGTAGTTGAAACAGTATTAGATTCGTCTTCCCTGTAAACTAGTTTGTACAATTCTTTCCTGAAGTGGCTACCTGTGAGGCAATACAGGTAAAAGTTAATTGAGTAGTTCACAAGTCTCAGAAGGGTGATGATTGTCCAGGAAAGGTACAACGGGCAAGGATCCACTTCTTGCAGATCGAGGTAAGACCATCTGTGTTTAATTGCTGCCAAGATGAGCATGGTTGTGACAGGAGTGGTTGTGATGATGAAGGAGATACAGACGGAGAGGATCACGGGAATGGTCTTCATGACCTCTGCTCTACGCTGTTCCAAAAGTGAGTTGGAGCCATTATTCAGTCTGGCTGTTGTAGCTTGTCTCTGGATTAAAGCTTTCATAATCAAGACATTCATTGTGGCAATGGTGATTAAAGGTGCGAAGGAATAGAGCAGTCCCATTGAGAATACATATACATCAGGTACTCCTAAAAATAGGCAACGATTGTGCCTTTGTCCATTGACAATTACTTTCTCTAATACAATATACATGCTCACAGGGGATATGAATGCTATATTTGAAACGACAATAAGAGTAATTGCTAAAGCATTTTTCCTATGTGAGAACCATTGGATAGCTTTTAAGGGGTATGAGATTGATATATATCTCTCTATACTCACAGCTACCAAGAGATGACTTGATATTGACGCCGAAATTATTGAAATTGAAACGTTTGCTCCACATCCAATAATATCTCTGTTATGAAATGCACCATTGGTTGCAATTGGTAGCAAGGTTCCGCAGCATCCAAATATGCAATGCACACTGTCAATTAAAGCCAGGGCAGTGAGGCATTTAAAGAATGGATTTCTTCTCAGAGACTTTTGGAGTGTCACACATATTGAAAGACTGTTTCCGATTATCCCCAGCACCAGAATGACGATTGTCCCAACAAGAGCAGTCCAGTAAGAATCTCTGCATGTTCCATAGAACAGGTCTGAGGGAAAAGTCTCTTTTCCTAAACCACTCGAGCAATTTTCTTGTATGCAAGTCGATGAGTTCAGTCCACTAACCATTGTTGGCAGATATTGTCTCTGTGGTTTAATGGATTACTTGTGCTCTCTCTATGACCCCTGTAGTATTTCCTAGTGTTGTGGATCTTGCATACCCTCCAGACTGCTTTTGCAATTGGTTTTAATATTTTGCGAGACCTGTGTAGAAATATATTGCCGGTTATGATTGGGTTACTCAAATCACGCCCCTTAACAGCGAATGATATCTGAGTCACCTAGTAACACGGTGGCATATTAATTAACCTTCAATGTCGCCACAAGCTGCTTGTCTGAGACATGGCATGCATACTTATTTAATATAGGTGAGGGATAACCAACAAGGACGGGGGAAGAACAACATGGCAATAAGAGAATCAAGGATGAGAGAGTGAGAGAAAGATGTCAGAGAGAGAACAAAGATTTTGGAAAAGAGAACCAAGATGAGAATCCGAATTTTAATTCTCAATTGTTCATATTCTAAAACGTTGCGGCTAATGCCCCATTTTTCAATTATCTCTTCCCTGCTTTCTATAAGCCTCAACGTCTTCAACAAATCACCAAAAAACTTAATCCCACTTTCAAACCACCAACTGTTTGTTTGGCATATTTTTGAATTGTGCCATATGGGCATAGTGCATGTTTCAGAAATGTTTTTTTATAATTCTCTGCAAAGCAGATGTTTAATTGCCTCTCGACATAATCTTATTTTAAAAGATTTAATAATACGATTGAGAAAGAGTCAATAAAAATCAATAATAAATATCCAGTATGTAATAACAATTCAATAAAATTACAAGATCGATAATATCGGAAATTTTTGTAACCTCATCTCACTCTCAATCAACCAAAAGAAATATAAAGACATAATTAACTACTGTTATATGGGGTCCCATTTTAAGAAAAAACTGACTTCTTCATCCCCTGTCATTATATAAGTCCTTTCTTTTATCTTCGTATTAATATTCTTTTTGCATGGATAATGTTTGGAAGTCTGATACCTTGTCTCTTCCTAGAAATTACTTCATTGGTGACCATAATCATTACATTGATTATTGGGTTTTTTACATCTACACAAGATATCTTCTAGACATCTGACATTATTATATTTATCTATATGTTTATCTATATTTATCTATTATATTTATCTATATGTTTCCATAAATTAATCACATGAGAACATTAAAAAAGGCTTGCAAGGTTTTAACTTCTATACAATGGGCGCAAGCCAGAGTCGCTACCAAATCCATTTTGAATAACTATGCATTTGTTGTTGCTCTACGATGTGCCAATTTGAATTGCATAAGTCTAACAAAGGTGTCAATGGTTGTACGATAATTAATTCTGAAAGAATTTGCAACTAAACTATAGTCAATTTCATCATTCAGTTTGGTTGACCACTTAGATCGAAGCTCGTTAATAGCATAGTTATTGCTCAATAACTGTTTGTAAACATTTGCAAAACCTTGATATGAAATCCTGATTATGTTTAAAATGAGTGGTAATTTTGGACCAATTAATGTCAGCTTATTGAACGTATTTTTTCTAACCTCTTTCTTACCATACATATCAAATTATCATAATCTATATATTGATGGCAATATGAAAAACTTAATGCCTCTTGACACTTGTTTTAATAGCTAATGTGTCATATAGCCAGATAATTTTTTTGGCTGATTCTTTAAGTTTGTTCAAAAAAACATCTTCAAAAATTAAAAGTTCATCCAACCCATATTGTATTAAAAATATTGTTAAATGTTTCTTAATTCTCTCTCCCCCCCTCCCCCCATGTTTCAATCGTTGTTAATGCGACATCGAACTATGGAACATGAATGCTTTTGTAAGCTTCACAAACACAATTTCAATCAAACACGATGTCTAACGTCAAGGCATAGGTCACGCACAGCCACGATTTTGCGATTTGTGATGACGTTATCTGTATAACCTAGCTGGACTCATGAATATCTATTTCACGTATAATTATCAGCATCTTGGGTACGGTTTTCGAAATCTTGCCTCTTTTTACCGGCATTTTGTCTCTCAATCTCCTCTTTTCGCCATCTTGGTACTCTCCTGCTAATTTGGTTCTCCCTCGCATATCTTGGAATGAATATGCTAAGGGCATGCCATACAAGTGATAGGAAAATTAAAAACAACAGGGAACTGTTCCACATTGGCAGTATTAGGCTACCCCTGTGAGGAGTAACTGAGGACACGGCGGTGCACCTACCTGGGTATTAATCGTATTATAGAAATATTCTTAAATGGCTCAGGGAGATTAAACTGAAATTAATAATGATGAGCAGAGGGGGACGAGTTCGCACTGTGCCAGGTATGCACTAGATGATGTCTGCTCTCATCTCAGCTCTTGATGGTTGTACTCAACAGCCAGCCACTAATAATAAATACTGTAAATCACTTAAGTATAGCGGGAACAATAAGATAGCGATAATAGCGCTCTGCCCATATGCGCTATTATAAAATTCCCGTCTTTAGTAAATTCTTAATTTAAATTGCTGCTGCTGTTCCCGTTCACCGCTATACTTAGATCACGCTATCCAGGGCATTACCGTGATTGCGCTGTATAATGTTCATGCCATATTTAAGTGATTTACAGTATCATGTTACACACGCAAACCCTCATTCAAAATGTAGCAAGTGCGTCCTGTTTTTATCATAGCCTCACCTGCACAGGATGGACATTTGCCTTTCCTGTTCATTGTGTGAATTTGATGATCTGAAGCTTTTCATAATTTTCCGAATCTTAACCCTTCCAATGCTGCCCCTGCTTTCGTCCAAAGCACAAGGAAGCAAAGGATTTTGAAAAACATCTGAACCCTGGCATGCTGGTATTCATTGGAAAGCTATTGCTGAGTACTCTCAGATGAGTACCCATTTGCCCGGGTTTCAGTAATGTTTCAGGTATTTTTGCATCATTTTGTATTGATCAAATTAGCCACCAGCAGCATAAGGGTTAATTGAAGGATGGTTTCAGATAGGTATATTCCGGGAATTTCAAATTAACAGGATTTACAATAGCCAAATACTTTTCATTATCACCTGCTCCGCTGTAGTTATCTATGCTGATTGTTCAATAGGTGACAGACCTGGAACCATTTACACTTTGTAGATCCAATATCGAACTGCATAATTCAATATTTCCACTTGGACCTCTTTTTTAATTGATATTACCACTTGGCCATTAATCTGATCCTCGTTCTGGCTGCCAAAGTTATTAAAAAAATTATAAGATGTATTATTTTTGCTTACCATCAAAGAGCAGGTGATTAGTTCGTTACACCCTCTTGGAAAGTGCGGTCCAGCCTGCTATCCACCCTCAGGCATCCAGATCCCTCGTGGGACCTGGATGACTAGGGTTAGCTATCAGGCCGGACTGCGCTTTCCAAAAGGGGGTAACTAATATTGCCTTGTTCCTGAGTGATCTCAAAACAGACCAAGTATATTTCCATCCTACCTGACAGCTGAGGAGGTTTGCCAATACCAACATTACAATATGCAATCGTTAACCATCCGTCCATGGATATTGGTAAATAAATTACAAAAAATTATCATTGTTTTAATATGGATGTATTTGTATAATATACAATACTACTTTTGGTGTACCCTTGAATTCTTACTTTCACATATATATATATATATATATATATATATATATATACATATATATATATATATATATATATATATATATATATATATATATATATATATATATATATATATATATATATATATAAAAATATATATATATATATATATATATATATATATATGAATATATATATATATATATATATATATATATATATATATATATATATATATATATATATATATATATATATATATATATATATATTTATCTCATGATTGGCAAAATTCTAGGCTTCTGGTTGGTCAATTGGAGGTTAATATGAGGCTGTATTAACCTCTCAGAATCCTATATTAACCTCCCAGTATTCTTATACTAACCAGCTGCTTTTTAGGTAAGGGAGAGTTGAGCATTGCATCAGATGATTATGCCCATGATGCAATTCCCAATTCTCGCAACCCCCTAAGTGCATGATGCAATCAGCGATTCTACCAAACATTGCAGGATGGCTGCCCCAGTAGCAGATAATGCTCTGCTGCTAGAACCAAATTGTATTTATGTATGTATGTTCATTTTTATTACCTATGCAGATGTGGAGGGGCAATCATGAGATAAATTCGTTATCAACTGTTTTGGAGTTTGATACAACTTATATCTCGCAATCAGAGGGCTGTGTCACCCTCGGCTGCGCCTCTAGTGATACAGCCCTCTGATTGCGAGATATAAGTTGTATCATACTCCAAAACAGTTGATAACTAATAATATATATATATATATATATATATATATATATATATATATATATATATATATATATATATATATATATATATATATATATTATCAGCCGCATATTCAAATCAAGGCTGCCACCTGAGGAGCTTTCCAGTTAGTAAAGGTTTCATTTAGCAATCCAAACCATCTAGCACAGAACCCATTCATTCGCCTAGACAGGTATTCGAGGGTCGTTAATGCTTAAAATCTGCAATAAATACATCTACAATATCTTCACGTTTTGTACCTGCAAAATCTATTTTGTGATTACTTGTCAGGACTATAGGTTTTAATGATCCACACAATAATTATTTACTAATGAAAAGCGCAGCGACAATCCGATACTCAATATAACGATCCATAGAATTGCCCTAAACTATTAGATTGAATATTCCATACATACATACATACATACATACATACATACATACATACATACATACATACATACATACATACACAGCGCACACACACACACACTTACATACATACATACATACATATATACAAACATACATACATACATACATACACACATTCAAACATACATAAATACACTCACACACACACGCGCACACACGCACATACAGACATACATACTATACATAAGCCAGGAAAGGAAAAACAACGTACTGGAGTATGTTACATCCGTGCACGGCTCTTTACTCGAAGCAGACTAACTGTGACCATAGGCCACGGGCACCTATTTGCCCTTTCCATATTCTATCTCGTATGTTGAATGCATTGATTTCAAGAGGGGTAAACGAATACGAAGGCGGATATTTACCTGGATGGACCTCTCGTATTCCGTGGTGAACTCGCCATTAAGTGTGAAAAGTTCAAAATAATATATTGTGAGCGCCATATGTTGGCCTGGCTAATTTTGCCATGTCTTCATGCAGTGCCGACCTTTAATTCCTGCACTAATTCCGTGGGGAGTGCGGCCAGAATACACGACCGCTCGCCCGACTGACACCCAGTTTCCAGGGCATGGATGCATGGGCGACCTCATACACAAGATACGTGGGTCATTGAGGTACTTGGCATATCTTGTCATGTTATCCCGTGGGTGTTTGTACAACCAGGCACTGGTAGACGCCCGGTCAACTTGTGCAATACTTCAATGTCTATACTGTACGAAAAACACCCTAGCTTACTCTATCATGAAAACATGCTGAGAGGGACCATACGTCTGTTTGCCTTTTGTGAAGTCTAGATTTTCCCATGCGGAAGGCT
>OZ012699.1:31063864-31083864 GCA_963942565.1 Maea johnstoni
CCACAAGTTGAATGTAATCCTGTGGACTATTCCAAACTCTCAACTTAATAGTTCTGCTTTAGAAAACTACCCAGGAGGGTGAAGATAGAGAGAGTGAGTCATGTTTGCACATATCATGACATGCTACGTTTTGGGGCAATTTACAAAAAAATGGCATAAAACAGGTGACTTTAGGGATTTGCTTCTGGAAGGTGCAATTTTCATAGTAGGAACACAACACTTGCCATAAATGATTTCATAAGGATGTCTATGATAATCAAATGTTTTGTGTTAGTATTGTATATAACCCCTGCTGTGGGTGATTTTGGGGTAAAAACCTATAAAATAGTAGGATGTTTGTAATTTCTCATTTATTTGAACAAAGGTATATTATATCTTATACCCAGATTCTAGACTGATGTTGTTACAGAACATTAACCAAGAATAGGCATATAGGAAAAATAAGTTATGTTTGCCAACATTTGACTTGGGGGTATTTTACTGAAAAATCATCAAACTTCCTACCATGAAAATTGCACCTTTCAGAAGCAAATCCCTAAAATCACTAGTTTTAATGCTATTTTTTTCTGTAAAATGCCCCAAAACGTAGCATATCATGAAAATATTCAAACATAACTCACTTTCTGTTTTTATACCTTCTTGGGTAGTTTTCTAAACCAAAACTATTTAGTTAGGAGTTTGGAATAGTCCACAGGGTGACATTCAAGTTGTGGTAAATTACAAAAATCACTCATTTTTGATTATTTTTCCCACAAAATCACTCACAGCGGGGGGTTCATTGAAGTCATTCTAACCCAACATATTCTTAGATCAAAATCATCCTCTTGAACACATTTGTAGCAAGTCTTGAGTTTCTATCTGACAAAATGAATTTTCTAGAAGGAAATCCCCAAAAACATGCTTTTTTGGTAATTTTTAGCATAAAATGCCCCAAAATTCCCTTATGCAGCAAAATCAGACATGTCATCCACCCGTGCACTAAAGCCCACCCTATGTGGAGATGAATAAGCATAGATGACGACTTATAACGAAAAACGCCATCAAAGATATTTATAGAGCTCTTTTAGGGATTTGGCCACCCGCCTAGGTGGGGGGTGTGTCCTTTTATAGAAAAAAATCTGGCTCACAGAATCGAGTTAAACAATCTGGTGCTGAAAGTAAGAGAAAATGTATTCTGGCCCTGAAAATTGAGAATGCCCAGCTCTGATACTAGGAGAAAACAATTCTGGCCTTGCCAGAGCAGAACTTTTTTTCTGATAAGGTCTCCCTGCCTCAGTTGGCATACATGTTTATCATTTTCTGCGACATTTTCTCAAAATCAGTACTCGCCAGTATTTTGAAAAAACTAAATCGTAAAGACATGGTAAAACCACTGAACCTAGGTCACTGACAAGTTTATTGTATGTACAAAAAACTTGATATAATCATTCAATATGTATATATAATCTCAAATCAAAACAAGCTTTGTAAAGATGTAACTACCTCGCTTAAGTATGCGAGTGGGTCGGCAAATATATCATTTTTTTTAAACAAAAACCGTCATTCCCAGTCTAGTAAAATTCAATATTTTGAAGGGAAAACGACTGGATATAAAAGGAAAAATATCCAAGTTACAGACGACCAAATTGAACATATGGCAATTGGTATTGAAATCCTATGGCTATGTACAAAAGAAACAAGATTGTTGGATTCATGACGAATTCGAAGTCTTATCTAATACGGCAAGATATTCAATGTTAGATAGCAGAACCAAATTGAAATGTAAGCAATTCTCAACCGAACGTAATATGCAAATGAATTTTAATGAGAGTATATATTATAATTCTTAAAAGGGCCTCCATGAATATAGTAATTCTGAAAGTTATTTGCCCGGCCACCTGGATAAGCTGTGTGGCAGAGAAAAATATCCTATATCCTTGCTATATTCTCTTATAATGTGAAACATTCCAGTAGTATATAGACAGGGCATTTCTAGAACTTGGAGGTCCAGAAATGCATGCATTTCTAGAACCATTAATTCTAGAAATGCCCTGTCTATAAGATATATGAAAAAGTCTAAAATGTTTATAGTGCACAAAGTACTGCTAAGCAAATATTTTTGTTGGTAATGTTTAATGATATAAATCGTTCATGTACAATGTATGTAGTGTACCTTCCTCACAGGTGTGAGCAAACTTTTGAATATGCTCAATTCTTTTGGATGCATTCAAGAGCACCTGAAAAATCCTAAGCGAGACCTTTTTACTTCACTATGTACAAGTTTCCGAAAGATCTGAAAGGTTGGCTGCTCCTCAGGGAATATGAATCTTCTGCATCCAAAGGAGGTTAAAACTTGCTTAGCAAATAATCTGAAGTTAGTCATATAGTATGCTATGTAAAGTCCTTCATATCTATTTTTCCTTTTGATCCTCAGACAGTCTGACGATAAAAGATCCAGCAAATCATAATTCATCTTTATGCGAGAAAATCCAAGATATTCAACTGCATGCATTAATCTATCCAGTTGCACATAATACTTTCTCCCATATGGTAAGGGAAGAAAGCCTCCATTGTGATGATAAAGCAGAAAGTATTCATCTGAAGAGAAGAGATGGTCTGGTAGTTCCACCACAACAAATCCTGGAGTTGTTTGTATCAGCGGGGATTGCTGGTTATACATGTTGATGTAGAGACGGAACAGTGGTATCTGTTCCAAAGCATGGTGAATTGTTTCTTTGGTAATTATATGGACAACTCTATTGTGTAGTTTGACTAGTAATCCAACATTGTTGAAGTGTAAACCGTCAAGTTCGTATTCTCCCCAGTTGAGTGACATGATCAGAGTAAGATGTATCTTGAACCTCATCTCAGGTATAATATTCAAAGATATTACAATAGTAGGCCTGTTCATACTGACATTATCTTGTTAATCATACTTTGAATAGCATTATTTTTCACCTATCACATATTCCCGATATAAGGATTTATGTTATGCTAGATTTATATTTCGTTTGATAACCAAAATAGAGTTATGAAAGTCCTCATCGCATACCAATGTAAATCAATAAAAAAATATATATATATGTCTACAAACCATTTGTATCCAAGACAAACACAGGTGGAAAAGTAGAAAAGCAAAACCAGTAACAACACTTAACATTTTCTCTATTTATTTGAAAGCAACTCATCTAACATGATCTCATTCTAGCACAATATGAGCACATATGTTAATTACCTGTACCATAATTTCGCGTGTATAAGACGCACCCGTATATAAGACGCACCCCTTGTCCAGGTCTTTAAAATGATGTATAGACCTTAGCTTTGTGTATAGTGCGCACCCCCTTTTGGGAATTATTGTAGGATATCAACTCCTCATTATTAACGCTAGAAACCCAGTAAAACGCATATTGAGATGAGTGAAATGTGACATCACCGTGACATCAATGCGTATCACCCTGTGTCGGTACTCACTACCCATTGTCCTAGGCATGTCACATGGATTGTAATCAGTAAATTCTAGCGGAGAGTGGTTCGGTAATTACAATTCTTCAATGACGAGGCAAACATCGATGGGCTTTGTCTTGGCCGCCGCATTATAATTGTAATTGGCGATCTCCGAGTGGCCTGGTAACTCGATGTAAAACACCCTAAATTTCTATCTTTGTGTATAAGACGCACCCCCTATTTGAGTGTAAAATTTAGTGTAAAAAAGTGCGTCTTATACACGTGAAATTACGGTACTCTAAACCTTTAAATGCAGTTTGGTACACACATAAACCTACATAAACCTATTCCTAGTTTATTCATTATACCTCTACATTACATTTGAACTAGAAGGCAAAATAGAAAAGCAATCTCATGTATACTAAGTAAATGTTTAACTTTAATATCTAAAATTCTAGATTGGTCTGATACATGTCTGAGCGTAACTACATGGATATACATCTATATAAACCTAATTAAAAAGCTTACAATAGTGCTAATCACAAACGTTAATAAATGCTTTAGCTTTAAGCGTAATTGTCAATCATCTTTATATTATGTATAATCATATAGTGATAAAAAATACTATGAAATTTTGACCTACTTGGAAATATTCTCCATATCAACTAAATCATACAATTCTAATGATGCTGAGTACAAATCTAAAGGTGGATATATAAACCTAATACCTATGATTATACTGTAGAACACACAATGTACGCGTCTGTTTATATATAGCGTACATAGCGTGTGGTTCCGCTTTGCTATATATAAAAACGCTGTACTTTTTTCTTACTGTACTGGGGCTGTCAGCGGCGGCTACCGTCGCTAACTAAAGATACGCTATGATGTGAAAATTTCCCAATTCGCTATATTTGGGACACGCGTCATATATTTGTTCTACAGTATTTGATACATACATATATGTACTTTTTCCAGCATCTCTGTAGCATGCATTGTTACTATACAGAGATATGCAAACTCCAACAAAAATCAATGATTACATATTAGAGTATACATAAATGAAAATTATATTGATCTAGGACAAAGCTAGGGCACCTTTGATTTCTATGGCACAGGACTAAGTCTAGGCTATTGCCATGCAGGAGTCATTGGTCTTTTATATGAGCTCTAGTATTACAATTAAAGAGTCATTGACCCAGGGCATTGGCTATGGTGCCTCTGAAGTCTTTGGTCCAGGTCTAGCTAGGGCATCGCCATTTTATAGTTATTGGTCCCGGACTAAGCCTTGGACATCTCCAAATGAAGGTCTGTGTTGAATGATCATCCTTGGAAACTTGTTGTGCATTTGGTGTCAGATGCTTCACAACTTGAATCTCATGTCCATCGTAGATTCTTTCAATAATGATTTGAGCAACTTTACAGCCCCTTACAATTGGAACTGTATGGTTATTAAGATTGTGAATAACAATCCTAATTGCCTCTGTATAATCATTATCAATCATTCCTCCAAGTGTGATTAAGCCATGCTTTTCTGCAACTTCTGAAGTCTCAACGATTCGGCCACAGTATCCAAGTGGAATGTGCATTGCAATGCTTGTATCAATAGTAACAGTATATATATATATATATATATATATATATATATATATGTATATATATATATATATATATATATATATATATATATATATATATATATATATATATATATATATATATATATATATATATATATATATATATATGAATATATATTTATCATACCTCAGGTGAAAATCGTAAGCTTTGATTGGCTTACACAGGTTGGAGAAATGTCCACCGGCAAAATGTCCACCGTTCTCACTGGTGACGCCTAGCGGGGAATGTGTGAGGCATCAGTCATCTGTGACCTTGACCTTGTACACAAAGCAGCAGACGCTCTTTTCCATGGTATCAGCGGATCTATCGACAGTCATTGTTGTTTTCATTGATATTTTACCAAATTGGGGTTTGTTCGGTATAATAAAACAAATATGCCATGGCAGTCTGGGTATCCTGATCAAATGTCTCCCCTCTGGGAGACATTCCATTAGGGTACCCAGACTTGCATGGAATAGTTGTATGATATATATATATATATATATATATATATATATATATATATATATATATATATATATATATATATATATATATATATATATATATATATATATATATGTATATATATATATGTATATATATATATATATATATATATATATATATATATATATATATATATATATATATATATATATATATATATATATATGTAGAGAGAGAGAGAGAGAGAGAGAGAGAGAGAGAGAGAGAGAGAGAGAGAGAGAGAGAGAGAGAGAGAGAGAGAGAGAGAGAGAGACTGCATGCTGTCTCTCACCACTGCCTGGGCATGTGAGAAAGTTGCCAGTGACTTGGGGCTGGGCGGTGGTTTTTTCGCCGGGTACTCCGGTTTCCTCCACTACTTACAGCTGGCTAGTCACAAATTAGCCACATTTGGCATAAATGTGACGAAAAACGAAATTCCAAATTCCATCGGCATGGGTAGGGCAGTAACATAGATGGGTGTGTGATTTATTTCAAAGTATTAGGGTTTATAAATTACAAATAGAGGTGAAAAAGTATATTTGTGAAAGACAATGCAAAAACTATGTTCCTTGAATTTACATCTGACTGATCTAGAAGAAAATGAAAATTGGAATATATATGCAAATGTATGTGCAATCAGAATGTGCACTGCACTATTGAAGACAATGTTTTGGGTTCGTGTTAACATAATGTATACACATGTGCCAACTATTGGACAGTGAATTGGAAAACATTTCCTTATCATTAATGGATGGCTCAGACAGCATATCATTGGACCCTGGAGTTTGAAGGGCCATCTATTGGGTAGTGACCAAACTGATATGTATATGTGAAATAAATTGGGTATATGTGTAATACATTGATCCATTACCGTGGTTCATGTGGTAACATAGATGGATAGGTGGTACCTTTCAAAGTGGTACATTTTGTAGTTTGTAAATTCCGAAAAGTATATACTAAAAGTAGCTTCATTTAAATCTACATCTGGCCGCTCCAGACGAAGATAAAATATTAAAATATATATACAATTGCATCTTGTTTCATCACTGACGTATAGCGCTTTTTCTTTGCAAAGTGTCTTATGATTAAACATAATGTAAACTCCTAGTTTATTTTAGTTTATTTACAGTAATACGTAAACAAACATGATGATTGATTGCTTATTTACACTTTATTCACCACGTAAACAGTTAACTGTAGTCCTATTGACAAGTAAATTAAAACTCACAAATTTATTTCAGTTTATTGACAAGAAAATGAAAATGAGCATTAAATGTATTCACTGTATATTTTGAAATTAAAAGGTAATCTGAAACACTATCAACATGTTTATTTCTAGTTTGTTGACAACGATATACAAAACACACAATGTTTATTCATAGTTTATTCTGCTAATATACTGTTAACTGAAGCATAACATACATTTTCGAAACGTAAACCCCAGGTACATTTCTAATTCGCCTAAAAATATATAAATTGTATGTAAACATGAACTAAACTGTCAGTTTACTTTACATATATTGACAGGTAAATGCAAATAAACATGACATTTGATGATGTTTAAATATAATCTAATTTGCAAATAAACTTTCCATGCAGTGTTCTTTCCCTGTTAGTAAGTGCAAAGAATTTGGACTGCATCAAGATCCATTCCATGCAGGTGGTACACAAGTTGGATTCCTTCCTTGTCCAAACTCCACTGCTCTCCTGCAGTGCCTTTAATGGAAAATGATATGAAATAAGGATATCACTTAAAGACAGCAAGTAGCACCTATGCATATTGACACGTGTATGTCTCGGAGAAGCGTGATTTTCATGCATACCTGTTGATTTTGAAGTTCAATTTATCCATTTATCATGATCATTTGTACAATGTTTATTTTTAACACCTGGATATAAGCCATTTGTCTTTTTTATCGGACAAACCTTCATGCATTACGATTACAGATAACATTAGCGTTAAGAACTTCAGCTACTACATAAGTTAACATGAAACCCGTGACTTATTGGCCATTTGACTTCTCTAGAAATAAATTCATGCATACCAGTGCAATTCTGCAAAGACTGGGATTTTCTTTTTCAATCTTGAATTGCACAAATGTGCAACAGGATTTATATTGCTCTTATACATATAGAAGCAAAGCCTGGAGAGACAATACCATGTATCGTGTATATATAGGTAGTTGTATTCTACCAAATTAACCTTCCTGAACACGTATAAACATATTGAACACTCATATCACATTTCAGTGACACGATGATTATTAAATCTAGTAGTATGACAGTGACCACTATATTTAGTAAAGAGCTATTTCACGTATCATGTATATAGGTAGTCATATTTTAACAAATCAAAATTCTTGTACACGTATACACACTTTCAATTCAAAACGTTGAACACTCATCACATTTCAGTGACGCTATGATTATTAAGTTATGTAATATGACACTGACCACTGAATTAACCTGTTTTTCAAAGCTAAGGTCTCCGTTCTTTTCCCAGCAATTTAGCCTTGAAATGGGCGATGATCATCACATTATGGCATCTGCAGCTGTATATTCGAACAAATCTACACCATTCGATGATCAATGGTTAAAATCATTTATGATGAATAATATCATTTATCTAAAGTATCAACTTTTCCAAAATCAGAGAGGATAAATTAAAAGGCCACCAAATTAAATCCAGATACCAACATATAAAAGACTGGGAAAAACCTTCTAAATACTTTTTAAATCTAGAAAAAAAAAATTAAATAAAAATATTGCTGAATTAAAAGATAAAAATGATAAAACAATAAATAATCCAAATAAAATACTTAAAATGGAAGCGGAGTTCTACTCTGAACTATTCTCCACAAAAAATGTCAATATTAAACAACATACTAGATATAGCCATTTCTTAGAAAATATTCCAAAAATAACAGATAATACTAGGCAAGAAATTAATAAATCAATAAGCATAAAAGAATTAGAAGATGCAATTAAGACTAGCAAAAATAATAAAGCTCCTGGACCCGACGGGTTTTCCAATGAATTTTTCAAATTATTTATGCCTGAATTAAAATATTGGTTATTCAGAGTATATACAGAAGCATTAAATAGAAACTATTTAAATAACTTAATATTAGAAGGCACTATAACCTGCATACCCAAAAGTGGAAAAGATAGGGACTCTCTTAAAAATTGGCGCCCCGTAACCCTCCTGAACTCGATATACAAATTCTTCTCAACAATCATTTCAAACAGAATCAAAAACACGTTATGTTCCTTAATAAATCCAGATCAAACCGGCTTCATCTCAAATAGATTTCTAGGAGAAAATACAAGACTTCTATTGGATACTCTAACATATTGTGAACAGAACTCTGTGGGGGGGGGGGGGGGGGGCTGATAATTTTAGTAGATTATGCAAAAGCTTTTGACACGATAGAATGGCCCTTCATAGAGTTCAGTTTAAACTTATTTGGTTATGGTAACTTTATTATAAATGCAGTTAAATTACTTCAAAAAAACTCTTATTCTAAAATCGAACAAAACGGTCATTTTTCTGAAAAAAATTACACTTTCAAGAGGTTGCCGACAAGGTGACCTCATATCGCCATACCTCTTTGTTATATGTGCTGAGGTGCTTTCTCACGTTATTAGGGAGAATAAAGACATTAGAGGGATGATGATTGGTGATACTGAATTCAAACTGTCGACTTATGCAGATGACAACACTTTGTTTCTTAAAGATGATAAAGACTCCTTACGGTGTGTACTGGATGTACTCAGATGGTTTAATAAAATATCGAGATTAGCAATAAACAAGGAAAAGACAAAAGTCATCAAAATTGGGGCCTCACGGGACAGAAGGATACCTTGGGAAGGGCAATTTGGCTTAACATGGGATCATACTTTTGAAGTCCTTGGCATTAACTATGATGTATTTAACTTAGAAGAGATTACTGAATTAAATTTAAGCACAAAGATAACTAAAATCAAAAAATGAATAAGAACTTGGAGCACTAGAAAACTCACCCCTTATGGAAAAGTCACAATTGTCAAATCCCTTCTACGTCAAAAATAACACATATCCTTCTGTCCCTACGAAGCCCTAAACCTCAAACAATTAAAACAATCGAACATTTATTCTTATCCTTTATATGGAATGACAAGCCAGCCAAATTTAGTAAAACCATCCTAGAAGCTGAAGTAGCCGATGGTGGTTTAAAGTTACATGATTTATCAACCTTTGATAAGGCGCTTAAATTAGGATGGCTCAAAAGATATTTATGTTCAAAAGGTAAATGGAAGGTCTTCCTAGACAAGGAAAACTTCCATGAAATCTTTAATTTTGATATTGATTTTGTAGAAAGAATGTACGAAATAATTGATATTCCTTTTTGGAAAGATGTACTAGGAAGCTTAAAAATACTACTTAAAAGTGACACCTGTACTACTCTCCATCATGTTTGTACAACACCGTTGTGGTACAATAACTTATTAAAATTACCCTTAAAACATAAATGGCTAAAAAAAGGTGTAATTACAATAGGGGATGTATTAACAGAAAACTGCAGAATAATGTCTATAGAAAACTTTCAAGAAACCTTTAACATCAACACAAATTTCCTTGAATACGGAGGCTTTATCTTGACAATGAAAAATTTCATGGACAATTTAGAAAAACCTACTGAAAATCTTACAAGACCAGTCAATAGTCTTTTAAACATAGTTCTAAATAAGGATACATCTGGTGTATCGAATCTATATAAATCAATTCATAGAAAAAATTCTACTATTATCCCTAATATCTGCTCAAAATGGTACAATAAATCAGGCATTATTCTGCTTCCCCATGATATCAAAAGATCTTTCACTGTTACAAATAAACAAATTGGTGACACATATTTACGGTATACACAGTTAAGAACTTTACATTATAGATATTATACAAATGATCTACTAGTCAAATGCAAAATACAAGCTGATGATACATGTTCTATTTGTCATATTGCTAAGGATAGCAATTACCATATGTTACTTGAATGTACATCCACTCAAAACTTATGGATAGATGTAGAAAATTGGATCAGACATATTTGCCACAATGATTATAATTGATCAGATAGAAGGAAGATAATTGGTGATCTTGAGAATAATGACTCCATTAACATTATAATTCTAAACACCAAAAAGGTTCTATATCTTTGTAAACTTTTTTTTTTATAATTCGCGCACCAAGTCCACTGACAAGGCGACTGGTTTTTATTTATCCATAATTGTCTTGTGGAGATCAGAGACAGAGGAGCACCTTAGTGCTGCAAATGTATAAATAGTAGTTGTTGCAATAAATATCACATATATACATAAAAGTCATAGTCTTATTTGTACAAATAAATATGTTATCCATAGTGTGCAGGGTTTTTAATACTTTTCCATATAGGAGACCAGAGACCCCAGAATTTTTTGAGTTGGTTATTATTG
Organism: Maea johnstoni; assembly: GCA_963942565.1. NCBI lineage: Eukaryota > Metazoa > Annelida > Polychaeta > Spionida > Magelonidae > Maea > Maea johnstoni. The sequence continues at coordinate 31,074,872 of OZ012699.1, forward strand.
GTAGCAATACTTCTCTCAATTTCACTTTCTGATTTTAGAAAGAAAAGTAGTTTCTTGAATTCAAACTCCGTTTTTTTTGCTTTTTGTTTGAAGATCAAGTACTTGCTAGCAATAATTATTTTGTTAATGATGGGGTCAAATCTCTGGTCTCCAAATAGAATTTGCACATCCGTGAAGTACCCCAATCTATACCCCAGGGAGTTTAGCCAATCAACAATTTTTTTCCAAATTGGACAAGTTTTTGAACAATCACAAAAGAGGTGTGTGATGGTTTCTTCTTCCTCCTCACACTTTTCACATTTGTTTGAGTCCTTAATCCCATATAGATACAGTTTCTTATTAGTTGATATCATTCTGTGAATAATTTTGTATTGCAAAATTCTCTGATTGATATCTCTAATAAGTCTGTGCGGGATAAGGTGAGTTGATGGCCAAAATTCTTCCCTGTCGGGGAGTAAGATATGTCTTTCCCAAGCAGTTTCAGCTGTGGGTATTGTAACATTCTCCTTAAGCATAATTTTTTTTACAATTGGGTGCTTTTTGGAGTTTGCCATGATTAAGCGCGAGAACATCGGACACCAGGGTGACTCTTCAGCTGGTTCTATAAAGTTATCCTTGATTTCATTTACCCATTCTTTGGGGATGGACTTGACAAGTCTATGAAAGTCAATAAAATTCAAGTTCAACTTGTAATTTTCATTAAGAGCTTGTCTGGTCTTAAATTCGCCAAAGTCTGTAAATAGATCACCCAGACTGTTAAGTCCCTTTTTGTCCCACAACTGTATATATTCTAGTTTGATTGCGTCATTGTACCAGAGGGGCTCTGAGAAAACATTTTTCTCCAATTTGTTTGATAGTTTATCTTGAAAGAAGTCAAAGGCTTTAACCACTGATGCCCAAAAAGGGTTGTTGATGGTACCAATTAAATGTTTAGGGAATTCTTTCCCAAATCTCAATACATCTAGAATTTGATAGTGGTTTGGAATTATAGTCCATGCATCTGTTTTTGTTGACAGTTGCTTTAACCATTTAACCTTTAGAGTTTTTTCAAAATTGTAAATGTTAACCATCTTGAGCCCTCCTCTGTCATAGTCCATTTCTATGGTACTCTTTTTAACTTTTGGAGGTTTGCTTCTCCAAATAAATCTATAAAAGCGTTTATCTAGCGCTCTCATGTACTCCTTTTCTGGTGTTGGTAAGGCTATTAAGAAATGTACCAGTTTTGACAATGCCAAGCTTTTTACAACCTGTATTCTGCCAATTAAAGAAATATTTCTCCTGTTCCAGTTACATAATAAATTCTCTATTTCCATGAGTTTTTTGTCACAGTTTTGTTGAGTAATGTTTGCTAGATTCAATACGTCAAAATGTATTCCCAAGCAGGTAAAGTTTTGGACCCAGTCCAATTCTCTACCAGCCGGTAAAATATCTTTTGAAAATCTCTTGGTTCCCAACCATATTGCTTTGGTTTTTTGAATGTTAATTTTTAAGCCTGAGGCCTGTTCAAACTCATTTAGAATATTGAGTGATGCCTCTAGACTTTTATTTGAACCATCGAGATATAATGATGTATCGTCCGCAAACTGTCCTATCCGGTTTTCTATCTCTTTTATAATTATGCCCGAGATCTTATTTGAGGACTTTATGGCAAGTCCCAACATCTCAGCACATATTATGAACAAATATGGCGAGATCGGGTCTCCTTGCCTACAGCCTCGTTCGAGATTAAAGAAGCTTGAAAGGTGACCATTTTGAATTACTCGTGAGATCGATCCTTTCTGAAACATTTGTACCCATTCTATTATGTTTTCTGGGAAGTCAAACATTTTGAGACAAAGGCAGATGAAGTCCCAGGCAACAGTATCAAACGCCTTTTCGAAATCTATAAGTAACAACATTCCTGGGACCTCATTTGCCTCAAGATGATACATTATGTCATGAAGGAGGACAGTGTTTTCACTAATGTTTCTTCCTTCCACAAATCCTTTTTGTTCCTTTGAAATAATATCTGTTAACACCATTTTAATCCTGTTGGCAATAACTGTTGAAACCAACTTGTATGCAGAATTGAGTAGAGAGATTGGTCTCCAATTTTTTAGAAACTTTCTAGGCTTATCTCCTTTTGGTAAACAAGTAATCAGTCCTTCTTTCTGAGACTGAGGTAGAGAACCTTTCTCAAAGGAGTTATTTATAGATCTTAACATAAAAGGGCTTAGATCATCCCAGAAAGCCTTGAAAAATTCAATTGGATACCCATCTAACCCTGGGCTCTTGTTGTTTTTTGTAGAATCCAGGGCCCTTTTTAACTCTGTCATAGTAATTTCACCCTCCAGAATGTGTTTTTTCCCTTCTGGTATTTTTGGAACCTCTTCTATATTAAGTCTCTTAAAACTTTCTGTTAGACCAGTATTTCTTGGTCTCTCGGTATACAAGTTTTTGTAGAAACATTTTACCTCTTCAAGAATTTCTTCCTGTCCAGATATACATATATTGTCGGTTTTTTGGATTTCCTTAATCGTCTTGTTTACATAGTTGAGTTTTTCTAAACTTAGGAAGTATGGAGTGGGCTTCTCGCCAAACTCAAGCCATTGTGCCCTAGATCTCATCATTACTCCTCTAAGCTTATTTTCTCTTATTTCATTTAACCTTTTGCCTGTCTCCTCTAACTCATTGATTTTATTAGGGTCTGGATTGAGACAATTGCATTCTTGTTCAAGTACTTCTAATTTGCTGCTGAGATCTTTTTCAAGTCTCTTGCATGCCCTGTTTTTCCTTATTGAGTAAGTTATGATAACCCCTCTTATTTGGGTGAGCATTGTCTCCCAGAATAAAGTCTCGTCAATTGTCAATTGAATATTTTTATTCGGGCACTGTAATGCATAGTCTGGGTGGTAGGGAGTACAGGCATAGGTTGTTTTAATTAGGGCAATTTCTTTTTTAATAAGTACTCTAAGTTCGTCATCATCTAGTAATTTGGTGTTAAGTTTCCAGTAATTGGGGCCTCTTTTGGCGTTATCCATGGTCAATGTCAGATTAATACTGGCATGATCAGACTTGTATCTTCCATGGATTGCGCACTTGCTGACCATACCCAATAAACGTTGAGACACCATGAAATAATCTAACCTGGCCTTTGTAAACTTGATAAAAAAAAGAACCACACCTATCACAAGTACAATCAAACGTCAGAAAGGTATACAATCATGATCTATACAAATACTCTATCAATAACAAACAAGTTCTTTTTGAAAGAAAGTGGTCTTTATTATTAGATTTCTCCCAATACAATCATTAAAAATACATTGTCCATTCCAATCAGATCTGATCTTACAATACAAGTATTAAAAGTACAGTGCTTTATAACAAAACTTTCCAATATAATTATTAAGGTACATTGTTCGTTTTTTCTATTCATGTTGTTAATCTTTGTTGTTATACCTCACCCTATATTAAGAGTCATTTCATAATTTACCCTATCTATCAGAAAAGGTGGAATAATAGCACAAGCAGGTGAATAATTTTGCCAGTCAATAATCTCCCCTATTCCATGTTTCTATGGTGGCTGGGCGCTTTTGATTCATAAAACAGGATACAAGTTGTGGTGGGCCAGGTGACAACTAACTATCAATAAAAAACTAAAATAACTATGATATAAGCTTGCCGAAAAATTTATCAGGTGGTTATAGAAGTTCTTCAATGAATAAGGCGACTTCAATGATAGATTTCAGTATACTGTAGGGTGCACCGGTGCACCTATTCATCAGACCGGTTTATCAAATGAATGCAGTTTTTTCTGCCAAAATAAACAGATACATGCAGCTGGCAAAGATGTTTATTGCTGTTTTATTTACTTGTTGGGTCTAACTCAAGGAAAAAAGGTAAAGATCCATAACAGGACTAGTTGATTCTATATGAAGCCCAGGATATTTTCAATGAAATTTTGATTAGTAGTGAGCGATAATAGAGTGAATTTTCATTCAAAAGACTGTCAAGCAGAGCAGCCTGGAGCACAGCATATTTTCAAAATGTCTCGGTTAGGCAGTGCTACCAAAGAAGATATTCAAGATTTACATGACCAAAAAGACAGTTTAAACACCAAAAAATCAGTTAATCATTCTGTTAAGGTTGTGTTGTGAAGGAGTACTGCAGGGAGAAAGGCAGCAATGTTGAGTTTGAGAAGTTGGATCCAAAGGAGATCGATTAGTATTAGAGTTATTCTATGTTGATCTCAGGAAGAAAGATGGCAAACTTTACAAGTCTAGTGCATTTAGCCTTCATATCAAAGTGATTATGGTATAAATGAAGTAATCCGTAGATGAGAAACTATGATATTCATACATTTTGTTATCATTAAAATATTGAAATCAGCTCTGGTCTTGTCTTATGATTTTGCCCCTTGTTGTAAAATGTTCGGTATAACAAAACAGTTATTGCCTGGCTTGTTGGTGGATAGTGCAGATTATCACCCCGAGAAGGAATTATTTCCCGAGGCAATAACTGTTTATTATTATACCTTTTCTAATACAACCAATACTAGTACATTATCCTTTATTTTTGTCATACACAGATTTTTGCTTTGCACCAGTGTATTGTTGAATAAAACAACACTATTTGTAATTGCTTTGACTTTTTTATGCCAGAACTGAATAAAAAATATACAAAAATAAAAAAACTTTTCCAAAACCCATTGATTGACATAACCAAACAGCGCAATTTACAGCAAAAATAATGTGAAAAATATACGATTGAGTTCAACTCATTTCTCTTCTCTTCACGAATAGTTTCAAGGGGTCTTTTGTTGCAGAAAAGCAACAGACAGCCCTCCACAACCGCGCACATTTATATAGCGACCAGGCCAACCCGCTTGGGAATCCAGCGGAGATTCGGATATTCAATCTCACGCTTGTGAGCCAGGCATCGTAACCACTAGCTAGGCCACGACAAATCCCTTCCAGCGCGATGTTTATTCACTCTAGACACAGTTGTCGGGTCAGCAGAGTGAGATGAATTCACTCTAGACATAAATCAGCAGCAAAGTGACATGTATATTCATTCTATATTCGCACGATCATTTGGTCAGCAGAAATGAGTTTCTTCATTTCGGCCACGACCGTTATCACATTTAAAAAAACAGACTCACAACTAATAACTTTCATTGCATATGCTGCCGATTTTTCTTTTAAATTCATTAATAAATTGCTGTTCTTTATTTCTTACTCGCTTGTTCAACCATGTCTTGAAGGAATCCCTGCCCTTAGAATCTTCAGCCGTCCACGATGGTTCTTCACATCCGACTCCCCAGATGGTCAGGGAAACCAGCACCACGCAGACAAGGAAAACATGCAGTATCTTCATGATTGCCTTATTTCTCCCAAAATGCTCTATGTTTGTGCTGCTCAAGGGTACTTTTGCTGAACACTACTTAACAGTATACAGTCAATAATCAAACAGCTGGAGCAAGTTCCTGTCCTTATATACACACGAAGCACCATTTTTTTGTTTGTGTTACCTTAACCACGCCCATCCAGCCATGATTGACAGCTTTCAAGTGGTATTTAAAGGATATACAATGAAACCTCAAAGAAGGCATGTCAGTTCAGAGCTGTGTTACCCACAGTTATCTAATACAATTCCCGCAAAAATGGCTCTTTTTGAAAATTGAATTTCCATTAAAGAGAAGATAATTCATTTTCCGTAGGAAAATAGATTTTTTTTCTCAAAAAGAAATTCATTAGAAAAAAAATGCTCAACATTCCTCTTGAAAGAAAAATGAATTTTCATTATAGAAAATATATGATATATTTCTCCAAAAATTCTTTATAAAAAAATCTATTCCTATCTCTAGTGAAAAATGCAATTTCAGACATATGTCAAGGCAGGCGTGAAAAATGTGTTTCTACTCAGACAACTTTTGGATGACACTATCAATCTAATCACACACAATAGTAATGCATAAAAAAATGTATCGATGATACCAGAGGCTAACTCTTTGTTTCTAAAATGAGGCCCCGACTGAGTATCAACACATGTCAAAATGGCGTCCTATCAATGCATATAATGGCTAACGCTGATAACACATTTATAACCAATATAGCCTTTTTGAGTTTGACCTATTTAAATTCAAGATTATACGTATATTTTTATGTTTTCTTGCTGTGTCAATGTCTGACTTCACCAATGTGCTTGCTTTTCACTTGCACAATGAGAAAATATCAATATAGTCTTAGCATCGTGTTTGAAGTTTTGTGCAAGTAGATGGACGCTGGAAACATTTTAAGATACACTGTCTGTGGAGGAATACATTAATACATCGGCAAAGTAGTTCCAGTCAGGGGTCCATCATGGAAGGAAGTACAGGAAATGTTGTTTCAGGGCTACATATTTTGATGATACCTAACCACTCAAAACAGGAATTCAGATAAATTTGATTAAACATAGCAGGGACTAACTTATTAAGTCAAAGTATTACATCACAACTGTGTGTCATCACCTGGCAAAATAGCAGCTTGTCTATGGGTATGATGGTGAGGTGAACGAACTCCATATGCTACACATTTGCATACATATCTTAGTTTGGCCAGGTATATTTCTAAATATCCTTGCTGCGCTAGCATAAATTAAACGATTTTTGTGTGATAATGAAAAATATCATACATCTATTGTTCCAGAAGTTCCATAAAGTTTACATTTTACAGATTGTTTTAATAGATGTTATGGTAGTATTGAAAAGTATTAAAATCATTGATACGAATAGTGTGTATCAAATTCAAAAGAGTTTGTCAAATATTATTGATTGAATATATTTTATGGATAACAGTTTTCTAAACTTTTACTACAAATCATTTATCTACTTAGAATGAATTTTCAGCATCTATACACCATCAGGTCATGGTCAATAGTACGATACATGCATTGCAAAATGTCGACACTCCAAGTTGTTCGTTTTGTGAAAAAAACTCTTATACATTCTATAATATGAAAGTGTTGCAAAAATGTGAAGGAAAATTGAAATATGGTTTAAAACAGAATTGAGCCTCAATTACGATTTTAATTTATCTGACCCTGAGAAGATTTTCGGTGTTTATAAAAAGAATTGCTTTAATAAACATCAACTTATCTACTTAGAAATCTTTTAGTGAAAAAGGTACATTACAATTGTGATACGTCCAAATTCTCTAAAGATACAAAAACAAAATGAGGAATATTGGAGAAAACTTGCAGTGTGGATGTTAATCGCATTTCTAATTGTGGTTTGCCAGAAATTCTGTCTGTCTGGCAGTTGCAACAAATATCAATACAGAAACCAGTTTCCACTTCTAGAGAATACAAATCAATATGGCCTTGAAGAGATAGAAAATTACCTTTTACTTAGCAACATGCAAACTAGCCACATAAAAATGAAAATCATTGTATGATGAAGTGGTTTGCTAAAGCTTCTAAAGTACTGGAAGTCGTGAACTGAGGTACTAATATCGGATACACATCTCAAGCAAAAACATCGTTTCAAAAATGAAACCCTTATTGATTAAAATAGCATGTCCTGAACCATATATGCAGATATAGACGATGGGGAGTATATCCATTTTCATGTATTAGCAAGTATTGATTTAGAGAGGCAGTGGTACCTGTACTGAAATCCAATACTTTCATTTACTCTATATACAAATATACAGGTTGTCCTGAAGCAATGGAAGGTTTAGAAATAAATGATGGCAAGTAGCCTCTAAAAGTCAAAACGAGTGTTTTTCTCATTGTAATATCAGTTTACATAAATAGAAAAAGACTAGATTGTACGTTCCCGTTTAAACGGTCATTTAGACAATCAGGTTAATAGGGGTTATACACCACAGTTCTTGCAAATGTAATATCGAGGTTTACTTTTAAGTCAAGGCCGTATACATACCCAAGACACACTAGCCCTAGGGTCGAGAAAAGGTTTGCAAAACAAGTATGCAATGTTTCAATTTATTTTATAGGGATGGACGTTCGACGTTACCTTTGAAAATGACATTTCAAAGTCGAAAGATAAATTTGATGTCCTTGTTTACTTGTAAAAGGATTACAAGTTAACATTGTGATAATTAAAGCCTAATGTACCCAAACACTTAAGATGACAAATTTCAAAACGTTGATAAACCGTATGCCTGTACTATATGTGTATGCTTTTGGTATATGAAATACCTACTGTACTATAGATGACATGTCTATGGAGAATAAAATTATAAAAAAAAACTGTATGCCTGTAAAAAGTGATTTACCACTATAATGAAAATAAAAATGGAAATAAAATACAATATAATAAAAGAGAGCAACATATGCACCACACAGATATAAATCCATAATACGCACATATAAATCTATATTTATCTAACTGTATCTGACATGGAACACACACATGTACATGCATATTACAAAACACATGTACACATCGATATCCCTGTCTAACTATCTTTATCTACCTAGCTACATTTATCTGACTATATTCATATATATATATATATATATATATATATATATATATATATATATATATATATATATATATATATATATATATATATATATATATATATATATGTATGTATGTATGTATGTATGTATGTATGTATGTATGTATGTATGTATGTATGTATGTATGTATGTATGTATGTATGTATGTATGTATGTATGTATGTATGCATGCATGCATATGTATGTATGTATGTATGTATGTATGTATGTATGTATGTATGTATGTATGTATGTATGTATGTATGTATGTATGTATGTATGTATGTATATATATATATATATATATATATATATATATATATATATATATATATATATATATATATATATATATATATATGTGTGTGTGTGTGTGTGTGTGTGTGTGTGTGTGTGAAAAATAAACAATGCTTGTGTAATGCACTGTTACACACACCCTGGTCATACTATTGACTTTATTTGTTAGTTACTTCAAAGTTAAACATTGTATTGCTATGGTAAGA
>OZ012699.1:31088864-31091271 GCA_963942565.1 Maea johnstoni
AATACCTGGATTTTGTGAATAAGCAGCAGTGTCTACCAAAGTAAGGATATTATGAACATATGATGAGAATTTCGCCTCCATTCAAAAGCACTCAAATGAGATATTATCTGTTGAAAAGATCACCCACAGGAGTTCATCTACCTTGTTTACATTCTAGTTTATTACTGTGATGAGTTATCAGTCAACATATTGAATGAAACACATCCAAGAATGTATTGAGGAAAATCATTCAATATTAAGCTTATCAAACATCTATTGAATGTATTTTTCAATATCAAACATTTAGAGATAGGCATACTGATGATGTATGTATATAACCAAAGACTCATACAATTCAAAACATTCTCAACAACTTTCTCTCCTTCTCCAGGGCTGAATGAAAATATACTTAGGTAATTGATTCCCATCATACTTAATACTAATTGTGCTGTTTTTGGCTGCCATATTAGCAAGCGGAAATTAAGAAAATGGGCAGGAGAATTCTGTAACTTTCAAGGAGTGTGCAGGGGGGGGGGGGGTGACAAAAAGAAATGTATTCATAACCCCATACTTAGGATGGATTAACTCTTTAAGGCCACAGTAAGAATAGATATTAATAGGAAATAAAAGGATAATCAGTTTCCTTCATGTTGTTGTCAAGAAGACAGTTTAAGTTAATTGCTAGGTGATTAAGATTCACTCAAACACTACTACTATGCTTATTCGCAAACAGAGTATTGTTAGCACCAGGATATTTATTCACCAATGAAGTCAAGTTCTGTCAAAGGGTCCAGTCAGTTCCCTTTAGGAGAAGATCCCTATATGATCTGGCTAATATCCTTTCCCTTTCTTTCTAAGAAATGACAACCTGTGCTTTCGTTTCCATACAGAGAATGCTCTAGAAATGAGGTGTTCTTCATTACCACTAACTCTGTAATCTGTAAGCTGGGAACAGTTCAACTTTTTCCAATTTTTATAACGTCTTATCAGTCAAATCATTTCTGCGAGACAACCTGACTGCTCAGTGGCTTCTACAGAACACGCACTGGCCATATGGGGAAGGAATTCTGCATATAAGGGTGTACAACTATCTGAAAAGGGGGATACAATATATATTGACTTTATTCCATTGACTAAATTACAAAGAACAGGGAGAGTAAATGATTTGACATTTGTAGCAGACATCAGATTTGTTCTGGTATAAGCTTTACCCAATGAGAAGCTGAAGGGAGTGAAATTACACTCATGTAACAACAGGAAATCTTAGTCTAATTACCCAAATAAAGTTTACAATGTTCAACAGAATATTCCCTTGAGGTCACATTCATCTTTTCAGGAAAAGTTGATGATACTTACTTACTAAGTGACATTTTAAGCACATTATGTGGAACTTCAAGGGGGACTGCTCTAGCTTCCCTATGTTATTCTGATGAGCGCATGCTGCCAGCCGGCTGCATCTGCACCCCTGCTGCACCCCTAGCGCTTATGGACAAAAGGCTTATTGTCACACTTTTATTCTTTCCCTGCACTGCATTTCGAATGTTTACTATGAGTGGAATCGTTGCATTAATTTGGGCCATCTTGTGGGTGGATATTAAAATAATGTATACACGTGTGTCAAATATTGGTTAGTGAATTAGATAACATTTTATCATCACTAATATAGCGCTAGGACAACCTATCATTGAACATAGCAGTAAGAAAGGCCATCTTGTGGGTAGTGACCTAACTGATTAAATATGTAAACATGTATTGAATTGGTTAGTGAATTCATTTTTTATAATTCTTTCTGTGTAAAGGTAATACATATATATATATATTATATATATATATATATATATATATATATATATATATATATATATATATATATATATATATATATATACATATATATAAATATATATATATATATAATATATATATATATATATATATATATATATATATATATAACTATATATGTATATATATATATATATATATATATATATATATATATATATATATATATATATATATATATATATATATATATATATATATATATATATATGTATATATATGAATATATGTTTATCATACCTCAGGTGAAAATCGTAAGCTTTGATTGGCTTACACAGGTTGAAGAAATGTCCACCGGCAAAATGTCCACCGTTCTCACTGGTGACGCCTAGCGGGGAATGTGTGAGGCATCAGTCATCTGTGACCTTGACCTTGTACACAAAGCAGCAGACGCTCTTTTCGATGGATCTATCGAGAGTCATTGTTGTTTTCATTGATATTTTACCAAATTGGGGTTTGTTCGGAATAATAAAACAAATATGCCATGGCATTCAGGGTATCCTGATCAAATGTCTCCCCTCTGGAGGATTGTTTTCCCTTGGGCTCCAACCCGGGAAACCATCCTCCCTCTGGGAGACATTCC
>OZ012699.1:31091471-31128218 GCA_963942565.1 Maea johnstoni
TCTAAGAAATGACAACCTGTGCTTTCGTTTCCATACAGAGAATGCTCTAGAAATGAGGTGTTCTTCATTACCACTAACCCTGTAATCTGTAAGCTGGGAACAGTTCAACTTTTTCCAATTTTTATAACGTCTTATCAGTCAAATCATTTCTGCGAGACAACCTGACTGCTCAGTGGCTTCTAACGCACTGGCCATATGGGGAAGGAATTCTGCATATAAGGGTGTACAACTATCTGAAAAGGGGGATACAATATATATTGACTTTATTCCATTGACTAAATTACAAAGAACAGGGAGAGTAAATGATTTGACACAAATTTGTAGCAGACATCAGATTTGTTCTGGTATAAGCTTTACCCAATGAGAAGCTGAAGGGAGTGAAATTACACTCATGTAACAACAGGAAATCTTAGTCTAATTACCCAAATAAAGTTTACAATGTTCAACAGAATATTCCCTTGAGGTCACATTCATCTTTTCAGGAAAAGTTGATGATACTTACTTACTAAGTGACATTTTAAGCACATTATGTGGAACTTCAAGGGGGACTGCTCTAGCTTCCCTATGTTATTCTGATGAGCGCATGCTGCCAGCCGGGTGCATCTGCACCCCTGCTGCACCCCTAGCGCTTATGGACAAAAGGCTTATTGTCACACTTTTATTCTTTCCCTGCACTGCATTTTGAATGTTTACTATGAGTGGAATCGTTGCATTAATTTGGGCCATCTTGTGGGTGGATATTAAAATAATGTAAACACGTGTGTCAAATATTGGTTAGTGAATTAGATAACATTTTATCATCACTAATATAGCGCTAGGACAACCTATCATTGAACATAGCAGTAAGAAAGGCCATCTTGTGGGTAGTGACCTAACTGATTAAATATGTATACATGTATTGAATTGGTTAGTGAATTTCATTTTTTATAATTCTTTCTGTGTAAAGGTAATACATATATATATATATATATATATATATATATATATATATATATATATATATATATATATATATATATATATATATATATATATATATATATATATAAATATATATATATATATACATATATATAAATATATATATATATATATATATATATATATATATATATATATATATAACTATATATGTATATATATATATATATATATATATATATATATATATATATATATATATATATATATATATATATATATATATATATATATATATATATGTATATATATGAATATATGTTTATCATACCTCAGGTGAAAATCGTAAGCTTTGATTGGCTTACACAGGTTGAAGAAATGTCCACCGGCAAAATGTCCACTGTTCTCACTGGTGACGCCTAGCGGGGAATGTGTGAGGCATCAGTCATCTGTGACCTTGACCTTGTACACAAAGCAGCAGACGCTCTTTTCCATGGTATCAGCGTATCTATCGAGAGTCATTGTTGTTTTCATTGATATTTTACCAAATTGGGGTTTGTTCGGTATAATAGATATATAGATATATAGATATATAGATAGATAGATATAGATAGATATATATAGATATAGATATTATATATATATATATATATATATATATATATATATATATATATATATATATATATATATATATATATATATATATATATATATATATATATATATATATATGATATATATATATATATATGTATATATATATATATATATATATATATATATATATATATATATATATATATATATATATATATATATATATATATATATGGAGAGAGAGAGAGAGAGAGAGAGAGAGAGAGAGAGAGAGAGAGAGAGAGAGACTGCATGCTGTCTCTCACCACTGCCTGGGCATGTGAGAAAGTTGCCAGTGACTTGAGGCTAGGCGGTGGGTTTTTTGCCGGGTACTCCGGTTTCCTCCACTACTTACAGCTGGCTAGTCACGAATTAGCCACATTTGGCATAAATGTGACGAAAAACGAAATTCCAAATTCCATTGGCATGGGTAGGGCAGTAACCGAGATGGGTGTGTGATTTATTTCAAAGTATTAGGGTTTATAAATTACAAATAGAGGTGAAATAGTATATTTGTGAAAGACAATGCAAAAACTATGTTCCCTTGAATTTACATCTGACTGATCTAGAAGAAAATGAAAATTGAAATATATATGCAAATGTATGTGCAATCAGAATGTGCACTGCACTTTTGAAGACAATGTTTTGGGTTCGTATTAACATAATGTATACACATGTTCCAACTATCGGACAGTGAATTGGAAAACATTTCCTTATCATTAATGTATGGCTGAGACAGCATATCATTGGACCCTGGAGTTTGAAGGGCCATCTATTGGGTAGTGACCAAACTGATATGTATATGTGAAATAAATTGGGTATATGTGTAATACATTGATCCATTACCGTGGTTCATGTGGTAACATAGATGGATAGGTGGTACATTTCAAAGTGGTATATTTTGTAGTTTGTAAATTCCGAAAAGTATATACTAAATGTATTTTCATTTAAATCTACATCTGGCCGCTATTTCGTTGCAAAGTGTCTTATGATTAAACATAATGTAAACTCCTAGTTTATTTTAGTTTATTTACAGTAATACGTAAACAAACATGATGATTGATTGATTATTTACACTTTATTCACCACGTAAACAGTTAACTGTAGTTCTATTGACAAGTAAATTTAAACTCACAAATTTATTTCAGTTTATTGACAAGAAAATGAAAATGAGCATTAAATGTATTCACTGTATATTTTGGAATTAAAAGGTAATCTGAAACACTATCAACAAGTTTATTTCTTGTTTGTTGACAACGATATACAAAACACACGATGTTTATTCATAGTTTATTCTGCTAATAAACTGTTAACTGAAGCATAAGATACATTTTCGAAACGTAAACCCCAGGTTCATTTCTAATTCGCCAAAAAATATATAAATTGTATGTAAACATGAACTAAACTTCCAGTTTACTTTACGTCTATTGACAGGTAAATGCAAATAAACATGACATTTGATGATGTTTAAATATAATCTAATTTGCAAATAAACTTTCCATGCAGTGTTCTGTCCCTGTTAGTAAGTGCAAAGAATTTGGACTGCATCAAGATCCATTCCACGCAGGCGGTACACAAGTTGGATTCCTTCCTTGTCCAAACTCCACTGCTCTCCTGCAGTGCCTTTAATGGAAAATAATATGAAATTAGGATATCACTTAAAGACAGCAAGTAGCACCTATGCATATTGACACGTGTATGTCTCGGAGAAGCGTGATTTTCATGCATACCTGTTGATTTTGAAGTTCAATTTATCCATTTATCATGATCATTTGTACAATGTTTTTTTTTAACAGCTGGATATAAGCCATTTGTCTTTTTTATCGGACAAACCTTCATGCATTACGATTACAGATAACATTAGCGTTAAGAACTTAAGCTACTACATAGGTTAACATGAAACCCGTGACTTATTAGCCATTTGACTTCTCTAGAAATAAATTCATGCATACCAGTGCAATTCTGCAAAGACTGGGATTTTCTTTTTCAATCTTGAATTGCACAAATGTGCAACAGGATTTATATTGCTCTTATACATATAGAAGCAAAGCCTGGAGAGACAATACCATGTATCGTGTATATATAGGTAGTTGTATTCTACCAAATTAACCTTCCTGAACATTTATAAACATATTGAACACTCATATCACATTTCAGTGACACGATGATTATTAAATCTAGTAGTATGACAGTGACCACTATATTTAGTAAAGAGCTGTTTTACGTATCATGTATATAGGTAGTCATATTTTAACAAATCAAAATTCTTGAACACGTATTCACACTTTCAATTCAAAACGTTGAACACTCATCACATTTCAGTGACGCTATGATTATTAAGTTATGTAATATGACACTGACCACTGAATTAACCTGTTTTTCAAAGCTAATATCTCCGTTCTTTTCCCAGCAATTTAGCCTTGAAATGGGCGATGATCATCACATTATGGCATCTGCAGCTGTATATTCGAACAAATCTACACCTTTCGATGATCAATGGTTAAAATCATTTATGATGAATAATATCATTTATCTAAAGTATCAACTTTTCCAAAACCCATTGATTGACATAATGAAACAGCGCAATTTACGGCAAAAATAATGTGAAAAATATACGATTGAGTTCAACTCATTTCCCTTCTCTTCACGAATAGTTTCAAGGGGTCTTTTGTTACAGAAAAGCCACAGACAGCCCTCCACAACCGCGCACATTTATATAGCGCCCAGGCAAAACCCGCTTGGGAATCCAGCGGAGATTCGGATCTTCAATCTCACGCTTGTGAGCCAGGCATCGTAACCACTAGCTAGGCCACGACAAATCCCTTCCAGCGCGATGTGTATTCACTCTAGACACAGTCGTCGGGTCAGCAGAGTGAGATGAATTCACTCTAGACATAAATCAGCAGCAAAGTGACATGTATATTCATTCTATATTCACATGATCATTTGGTCAGCAGAAATGAGTTTCTTCATTCCGGCCACGACCGTTATCACATTTAAAAAAACAGACTCACAACTAATAACTTTCATTGCACATGCTGCCGATTTTTCTTTTAAATTCATTAATAAATTGCTGTTCTTTATTCATTTCATAGCACATAAGACAATCACACAGACAATCACAAGATCATACAGGTACATACAAAAACATGCTGTCAACTTTGTGTTTCTGATGAATATGCTTTGTGAAATGTAAAAAATGATCAAGAATAATCGAAAAAAGCTCACCATCCAGGATATGGTTTTAGCAACAGGGAGGACAATACCACATATCTCTGCCACACTGGAACTTTGATAGCAAAAATCGTTTTGCTCTTGGTCTTCTCACGTTTCTTACTCGCTTGTTCAACCATGTCTTGAAGGAATCCCTGCCCTTAGAATCTTCAGCCGTCCTCGATGGTTCTTCACATCCGACTCCCCAGATGGTCAGGGAAACCAGCACCACGCAGACAAGGAAAACATGCAGTATCTTCATGATTGCCTTAGTTCTGCCAGAATGCTCTATGTTTGTATTGCTCAAGGGTATTTTTGCTGAACACTACTTGACAGTATACAGTCAATAATCAAACAGCTGGAGCAAGTTCCTGTCCTTATATACATACGAAGCACCATTGTGTTGTTTATGTTACCTTAACCACGCCCATCCAGCCATGATTGACAGCTTTCAAGTGGTATTTGAAGGATAAACATGTACAATGAAACCTCAAAGTAGACGTCAGTTCAGAGCTGTGTTTCCCACAGTTATCTAATACAATTCCCGAAACAATGGCTCTTTTTGAAAATTGAATTTCCTTTAAAGAGAAGATTATTCATTGTCCGTAGGAAAATTGATTTTTTTTCTCGAAAAGAAATTCCTCAGAAAAAAATGCTCAACATTCCTCTTGAAAGAAAAGTGAATTTTCATTTTAAAAAAATATATGATATATTTCTCCAAAAATTCTTTATAAAAAATCTATTCCTATCTCTAGTGAAAAATGCAATTTCAGACACATGTCAAGGAAGGCGTGGCCCAGCATTTGTGCTATGTCTACAAAATATTTTACCCAATATCTGTGAAATATTACTGAAAATGTTTATTAATATTAAAACGTACGGCCTGATAATTATAACCATAATGTTTCTTTTAATATTTCTATCATTATTTTTAAAACATTTTTAAGATACATTAACACAATATTGCAAAAATTATTCATGAAATGTTTCTGAAAAATATTTATTAATATTAAAACGTTTGGCCTGAAAATGATTACCAAAACATTTCTTATAACATTTAAATCATTATTTTCACAATATTTTAAGTAAGTGTTAATACAATGTTGCTTAAATTATTCATAAACTATTTCTAAGAAACATTTTGGCATTGTTGTTGAAGATATTTATCCACATTAAAATTGCTGGCCTGAGAATATTATGCCAGCATTTTTTGTAACATTTTACTCAACATTATTTCAATATTTTTGAAATATTTATCTTTTCCAGATAGTTGAGTTTTAAATTTTTAGAGAAGAAAATGTACTTACCAATCTCCCATAACTAATACACTTTTGAAATCCAATTTTAGGGATTTCTTGGTCTGTCTAATTTTGAAAATTATACTGTACACATCATGCTTTCAAGATAGAAGAGAAGGCTACTTATATTATTTTGTCAGCCCTAATCAATGCCTTTCTGAATAACACATACTGGTATTTCATGCTTTTTAAGAAACCTAAAATTCCAAATCAATGCCAGTAATGATATATTTATTTGGAAAATATTTTTTCCTAAATTTTCAAGTCAATATTTCATGTTTATCGATCATATTAATCTAATTATAGCATAAAATGTTGCTTTTTCAGAGAAGTTGTTAACAATTGCAGGATTATAGATTGACATTATTTGATATTAAGATAATAATGTTGAATTGTTGCTGTTGTTCTTTTCATTTTGAC
Organism: Maea johnstoni; assembly: GCA_963942565.1. Taxonomy (NCBI): domain Eukaryota; kingdom Metazoa; phylum Annelida; class Polychaeta; order Spionida; family Magelonidae; genus Maea; species Maea johnstoni. Next base: position 31,097,963 of record OZ012699.1, read on the forward strand.
ATCATTATGTGGCAATATCATAGGGCATTCCTCAATAATATTTTTGAAATATTTCATGCGTTTTTTGTGTAAAAATTGGTATTTTTGTAAAGTTTTCGAATTATTAAAGGACTGTTTTATCGTAATGTTGAACAAACAATTCGGCCAAAACATTTCAAAACATTTATTCAACATTTTGTTAATGTAATTTTTAACATTTCATTACAGCTTTGTTCAGATGTTTCACAAATATTTCACAGGATGTGTTCTTGATATCAAACCGATGTTAAAAAAAACGTTTGTAATAAGCAGATGTATAACATTTATTTGAAATGTTAATATAAGATAGGATAATGTTATCATACATTATTATAGAAAATTATTGGTTATTATTTTATTAATATATGTTTAGAATTTTAATTTCAAATTTGTTCAGAAATATTTGAACATTTGTAAATACAATATTTAATTATTATTTAAAGAAACATTTGTAATAGGCAGCTTTAAAACATTTATTTTAAATATTAAAAAAACTATAGTTTAATATTGTCAAACATATTTTGGAAAATATTGTTTAACATTTCACTAATGTATATATTGACATTTTATTTTCAGACGTTTTAGAAACATTTTAAAGTATGTCAATAAAACATTCAATAAATGTTAAAAACAACATTTGTAATACGCAGATGTTAGACATTAACTATAAATGGTGATAAAAGAAAATAAAATGTTATCAAACATTATTATGAAAAAATATTGGTTGATATTGTGAGAAAATATTCCTTTGTTCTCGTAAATGTTTTACTAATATCATATTTTAATTGCATAACTTTATTTTCATTCATTATTTCACTAATGTTTTCCCTATGGTTATTGAACATTTTGCTAATGTTTTATTCATGTTTATTGTGAATGTTTCTAACAATCTTTATTCAGTCCTTTAAAAAATATTTTGAAAATATCTTGTGTTTGCTGGGGGAAAATGTGGTTCTACTCAGACAACTTTTAAATGACACTATCAATCTAATCACACAAAATAGTAATGCATAAGAAAGTGTATCGATGATACCAGAGGCTAACTCTTTGTTTCTAAAATGAGGCCCGACTGAGTATCAACACATGTCAAAATGGCGTCCTATCAATGCATATAATGGCTAACTCTGAAAACACATTTATAACCAATATAGCCTTTTTGAGTTTGACCAATTTAAATTCAAAATTATATTAAATTTTTATGTTTTCTTGCTGTGTCAATGTCTGATTTCACCAATGTGCTTGCTTTTCACTTGCACATTGAGAAAATATCAATATAGTCTTAGCATTGTGTTTGAAGTTTTGTGCAAGTAGATGGACGCTGGAAACTTTTTCAGATACACTGTCTGTGGAGGAATACATTAATACATCGGCAAAGTAGTTCCAGTCAGGGGTCCATCATGGAAGAAATTATAGGAAATGTTGTTTCAGGGCTGCATATTTTGATGATACCTAACCACTCAAAACAGGAATTCAGATGAATTTGATTAAACATAGCAGGGACTAACTTATTAAGTCAAAGTATTAAGTCACAACTGTGTGTCAACACGTGGCAAAATAGCAGCTTATAAATGGGTATGATGGTGAGGTGAACAAACTCCACATGCTTCACATTTGCATACATATCTTAGTTTGGCCAGGTATATTTCTAAATATCCTTGCTGCGCCCGCATAAATTAAACGATTTTTGTGTGATAATGAAAAAAATCATAAATCCATTGTTCCAGAACTTCTGTTAAGTTTGCATTTTACAGATTGTTTTAATAGATATCATGGTAGTATTGAAAAGTATTAAAATCATTGATACGAATAGTATGTTTCAAATTCGAAAGAGTTGGTCAAATATTATTGATTGAATATATTTTATGGATAACAGTTTCTAAACTTTTACTACAAATCGTTTATCTACTTAGAATGAATTTTCAGCATCATACACCATCAAGTCATGGTCAATAGTACGATACCTGCATTGCAAAATGTCGACACTCCAAGTTGTTCATTTTGTGATAAAAAAACAAACTCTTATACATTCTATAATGTGAAAGTGGTGCGAAAATGTGAAGGAAAATTGAAATATGGTTAAAAACAGAATTGAGCCTCAATTAAAATGTTAGATTATCTGACCCTTAGAAGATTTTCGGTGTTTATAAAAAGAATTGCTTTTATAAACACCAACTTATCTACTTAGAAATCTTTTATTGAAAAAGGTACATAACAATTGCGATACGTCCAAATTCTCTAAAGATATAAAAACAAAATGAGGAATATTGGATTAAGACTTGCAGTGCGGATGTTCTTCGCATTTCTAATTGTGGTTTGCCAGAAATTCTGCCTGTCTGGCAGTTGCAACAAATATCAATACAGAAACCAGTTTCTACAGCTAGAGAATGCATATCAATATGGCCTAGAAGAGATAAAAAATTACCCTTTACTTAGCAACATGCAAAATAGCCACATACAAATAAAAATCACTGTATGTTGAAGTGGTTTGCTAAAGCTTCTTAAGCACTGGAAGTTGTGAACCATAACTGAGGTACTAATATCGGATACACATCTCAAGCAAAGCAACGTTTCAATAATGAAACCCTTATTGATTAAAATGGCATGTCCTGAACCATATATGCAGATATAGATGATGGGGAGTATATCCATTTTCATGTATTAGCAAGCATTGATTTAGAGAGGCAGGGGTACCTATACTGAAATCCAATTCTTTCATTTACTCTATATACAAATATACAGGTTGTCCTCAAGCAATGGAAAGTCTATAATGGCAAACAGCCTTTAAAAGTCAAAACGAGTCTTTTTCTTTACTCGTTGTAATATCAGTTTACTTAAATGGAAAAAGACTCGATTGTACGTTCCCGTTTTAATGGTCATTTAGACAATCTGGTTAATAGGGGTTATGCATCACACCTCTTGCAAATGTAATATCAAGGTTTACTTTTAAGTCAAAGCCTTATACCTACCCATGCCATACTGGCACACTAGCCCTAGGGTCCGGTCGAGAAAAGGTTCTCAAAACAAGTATGCAATGTTTCAATTCATTTTATATGGATGGACGTTCGACGTTAACTTAAAAAATGACATTTCAAATTCGAAAAGATGTTCTTGTTTACTTGTGAAAGGATTACAATTTAACATTGTGAAAATTAAAGTAAAATGTATCCAAACACTTAAGATGTCAAAAAGTGTTTTAAGTACTTTACGTGAACCGTTGATAAACTGTATGCCTGAAAGAAATGATTAACCAATATAATGAAAAAAAAAAGAAAATAAAACATAATAAAAGAGAGCAACACATGCATCACACAGATAAAACATACATAAAACACACGTATAAATCTATATTTATCTATCTAGAGCTGACATGGAACACACACATGTACATGCATAATACATACACATGTACACATCGATATCCCTGTCTTATTATCTATACCTATCTAGCTATATTTATCTGGCTATATTCATATATATATATATATATATATATATATATATATATATATATATATATATATATATATATATATATATATATATATATATATATATATATATATATATATATATATATATATACATATATATATATATATACATATATATATATAAATATATATATATATATATATATATATATATATATATATATATATATATATATATATATATATATATATATATATATATATATATATATATATATATGTATGTATATATATATATATATATATATATATATATATATATATATATATATATATATATATATATATATATCGTAGAACGCGGCGCTGGCTTGAGGAGAAATAAAACTGCGTGCTGCTTCTGGGCTTGCCTTACCGCCACTGACGCTATGACGTCAGTCTTCACGTGAGCGTTCTTCGCAATGGGCCAATCATGATGCGGTGTTCCTCGGTCGCTATGCACGACGAGGTCGCGACGCCTAGACAATTAGAGGCGCCCTCTACTGGTCAACATATTAACAATTGTTGACCTACAATAGCGGTTTCGTCTATTATGAGACTCATCAGAGGCAATCTTGCGAAATTTGGGGCCCTACTTGAAGTGAGTGTACGTTGTGTACAGGGCCGTTCGGATCTCAATTATATGGGATCCTCCCATTGGAAGAGTGGAGCTATATAGTTCCCGTTCACGTGGAAAGCATTAGTTAGTTTTGAGGGTTTTTACACCCCGAGCGAATCTTGGTCCACCACCACAAAAGAATTGATAAATGTAAAACGGGGCGGTGATGGTGGGCCTTGACCCCTCCCCTTTCTAATGAGGAGTGTGTGGATTTAATCATAGAAAATCACCAGTGTCCTTATGTTATATATGGATGAAATATCTATTTGGATTGTATAGATATTAGTACAGATGTCTCACAGGACAATAATAATAATAATGATGATAATCATCGTTGTAAACAATAAAACAGTTCATTTACTATATTAAATAATTTCATTAAAACAATGATATAACTTGATCAAATAATTGAAATTATAAATTTGATTGTAGTTGTGCATTAAAATACACACGTAGTATAGAATGTACTGTTGGAATAAATTCCAAATATTATTATAAAGTTTACATCCATAGTTAAAGTATTCGGTAAAAAATGAATAAATTAATACATAAGTATGTAGAAAGCAGAAACTTGTAACGTGTTGCCTTGAAAGAGTAAGGGGCTACTTAGCGGTGGTTGTCGAGAATTGCTCACTAGTGTGGGCTAATAGGTACATAATAAAGTATGTATGTGTGATGATGTATTCACATGAATACACAAAGTGTGTATTGATATCTAAATATGTAATTTAGTTTTGAATAAAGATGGTAATAGATAAAGAGTAGCTCAGTTGTTGTTGTCATTATTATAAATCATATATGAGTGTGTCTGGATTCTCAATTTATTTGCCTTTACTACCTTTGTTCTTCTCTGCCGCCTTGTTATTAAAGACATTGAGTCCGTCAGGTATTTTAGTGCGTAACCTGCATATCCAAGTCTGTTCTAAGTCTAGTCTGTGTAATAGTGACCCGTCACTGTCTGGGTGGCCTTTAGCGTATTGTAACACGAAGATCCTCATGTCTTGTATGCCAATGTGACCTTCCTCATTGAAGTGTCTTCCTACGCTATGGATAAGAGTGTTGTTTTGAGTAACATTACGGAAATGTTCACATATTCTGGATCTTAATGTCCTTTTGGTCTGACCGACATACATTTTTTCGCATTTAGAACATGCGATACAGTATATAACATATATAACATAAGGACACTGGTGATTTTCTATGATTAAATCCACACACTCCTCATTAGAAAGGGGAGGGGTCAAGGCCCACCATCACCGCCCCGTTTTACATTTATATATATATATATATATATATATATATATAAATGTGTGTGTGTGTGTGTGTGTGTGTGAACTGCAGTCGCAGATGAATTCATTCAGCATGTTTATGCTTAATGTATTCGCCCACAGAAGGCATGGCAGGCTATAGATTATTTGTATAGTTTAAAGTGTCAATTAAAAGCAGGAAAGAGGAAAAAAAATTGATTTAGAGAAATTAACCCCATGTGCTAACTTAATACCCTTGGCCGGTTTCGAATCAATTCACCTAATAGAACTCTATAATCAACAAATTTAGGCATTTAAGTTTGTATAGATTAAGGGGACTTGTGACCTTCATTCTTTAGGAGAGACTTCAATGTGAAGAATGACCAATACCTTGGTCTAGGTACAAGTAAACCAAAATGAACTATATATTCCGAAGAGGTCAAATATTTCAGGCATGTTTTGTGAAACCTTCATCACAGTTTCCCGGGGGTGGGGCCGGAAGACAGAAATGCAGATTTCTTATACATACGTTATTGCAAACAACCTCCTGGCTTCAATAAAGGTTTGACACAGTTGATGGGTATATATTATATAGAAAACAATCTTGGGCCCGTAACAATTTTTCACTTTTTTAAATCTTGGTTCAAAAAGGAATTTACAGGTTCCAAAAGGAATTCACTTTCCATTTATTTCAATGTACGATTTGAACACACTATCAAAAACATTTTTGAAAAATACTACGTGCCCAAGGATGTCTTTAATCGTGTAGTAAAATTTGACCGTCGTAGGAAGAATAAATGGTCTGAACAAAGACTGAATGGCATAATGTGCCGTTGTGACGTTAAGCCCTCATTCATTCATTCACAGTTTCCAATCAATGTAATTATATCCTCTGATATAAATTATAATTTTGACTATATCTGAACAAAGACTGAATGGCCTAATGTGCCGTTGTGACGTTAAGCCCTCATTCATTCATTCACAGTTTCCATTCAATGTAATTATATCCTCTGATATAAATTATAATTTTGACTATATCTGAACAAAGACTGAATGGCCTAATGTGTCGTTGTGACGTTAAGGGGGCTCGGGACCTTCGCACCTTTAGATAGGGTGTTTTTTTGTTTTTTTGATATGTGATAGCTGAAAAGGTTTGCTACTTATTCCTAGAACTCTCAACTAGAATTACAAATGACAAAAAAAGGAGTTTTTAAAAAGCTTTCTACTAGAGGCCAGATATCCTGAGTCACCAGCTGTGATGCTTATCTAAACCCATAATGGCCTTTCCTTATCTGATCTCTCCTGGGAGGTGTGCTATACTGGGGGTCAGGTCCAGAATGTGTATTCAAATGGAAGTATCCTGTTTACCCAGGAAACAGGCACCAAGCAGCTATGAGTGGTCAATTCATTGCAATAAGGGTATTGAATAAAAGGTGTGATTTTTGTGCATCAGCTGTCTGGCTTTACAGTTGCAGGTCAGGCAGGTGAGGGAAAACCAATCAAATGCTCCAGAAATATTCTGGTGTGTGTCAGGTATGGGCAGGATGTTTAGGATGCATGTTACCTAGGTGAACAGGGTTTCCTGTAGAGATATTCTGTTGTGTGTCTGGTAGGGGCAGGATGTTTAGGATGCATGTTACCTAGGTGAACAGGGTTTCCTGTAGAGATTAAGGGTTAGGAGAGAACATTCAGATGCGGACCCCAGGAGATACTCAAATGAGGATTGTGATGGAAAGAGAGCAGACTTTCCTAGAAGTGACAAAAATGGACGATTTTATGCTATGAACATACAATCAGTTCTAGCAGGACGCCTGTGTGGAAATGGACATAATGCACTTCAAAAGTTCAGTGCAGCTATGGATCTACCTTCTCCAGTTGCCCCCCCCCCCCCCCCCCCCCAAATTTCAAGAAGCATGAGGTATCTATTCCCTATATCTTTTTATCAGAGAAAACCAACGCAGAGAAACCCTAATTAAACCCTACATGCCTGTGTCTTCCCAAATCACCTTCGCTATTTTGGTTTTATCTCAGTGATCAGAGGAAATTTCAGAAAAATACTTGAAGAGGATACTTTAATCAGATCCTTACGAAGTCCCCAAATGTTATGTTGATTTATTTTACCTACAGTTATACTCTGTTGATCAGCATCTAGTTAACAACTCTCCTCCAAATTTTTATTTATTTCAATAATTATTCTATTTCAGTGAACCCTTGTCATGCTAGACCCCCATATGGGAGAACCTATCCCCTGGGACCAGGGATATTGTGGGTCTACCCACCAAATTAGAAGGATTTCATAGATTTCTATTAGTGTTTCAATAATGTGCTTCACAAACTGAAATAGAAACATAGTAAAAGGCAAAACCTTGATATCTAGTATAATTCAATACCCCTTAATGGACCTATGTAGTTTTTATTTTGCTAAGTGCAAGGGTACCAAAAAAACCGGATATATCTAGTTTTGGTCACACAGGCAAGCTATGTAGCACCAGATATATCTGGTGTTAGCAAGAGCAGGGTTAATTATTCATATGGTTAGAGCTTTATTCAGAAAGGTATTTGAAGAAGAAATGTTGATCAGTACCTAGCCACCTAACTCACAATGGATTCACCTCCAGACAGCCAATTAGCAATTAGTAGTCACTAATAGCTTGTTATCTTTCCTTATAAGCTGGGGGAGGAGCACTCACCAGGGGGTGCCAGCCTCCTTTCAGAAAGCTCAGAATCTTCTCTTAAAATCCCTTTTTATTCAAGTAATTGAAGTACCCAGTAAATTATTAAATATTCAAACCATTCTACCAATGCAAATGAATAGTATTCTTATTCCAAATTAACCCCTTAAGTTTTATAATGGAGCATAAAGTCATTTTAGAATGTATAAATGCATGGTTCACTTTGACTTGAGCTTTAGACAGCTTTCTGAAATCACCATACTTATCATTTTTGAAACAACCTCATTCATTCAATATTAATTCCAGAGAGCTGAAATTTTGCTACACAATGAAAAACATCCTTGCGCAAGCAACTTCATTTCATTTTCTTGATAGCTGGTCTAGTTATTTCTTAATCAGACTTCAAAAATGAAGGAAAGTGAAATTCTAGAAAAAAATATTGATCATGACTTTAGCTTGCTCTAAATTCTGTTCGGAACAAAAAGATTTAAAAACAAAATATAAGGGCATGCCTAAATGTGTTTTCTATGAAACTTTTAAACACCAACTGTCTTACACTGTTTATGAAGCCAGGAGGCTGTTTGCAATAACATATGTATTAGAAATCCACATGTATGTCTTTCGGCCCCACCCCGGGGAAATTGTGAAGATGTCACAAGATAAGTTTAGAGTATTTGACCTCTCCAGAATCTCAGCTTTCATAAAATATATAGTTTATTGGGGTTTTCTTGTACATAGACCAAGATATTGGTCAATCTTTACATGAAAGTCACACTTAAAGAACGAAGGTCCCGAGCCCCCTTAAGCCCTCATTCATTCATTCACAGTTTCCATTCAATGTAATTATATCCTCTGATATAAATAATAATTTTATCACTTCGAGGTAATAACTTAATTCAAGGTAATAACCGTGACCATGTAAAAAAAACGGTTAAATATCATGGTCTTATCTTAGACGACCAAACTTCTTAGTTCTAGGTCTTATGAGGAAATCCCCAAAATCGCGTGTTTTGTACATTTTGGGGTTAGAGGAAACAAAAAATTAAGGTTCCACTTCGGGAACCTTTTTCTGGAATAGATAAAATTGCAATTTGTTTAGGGAATGGATTATTTTCCAAACAGGTGTGTCAAATTTTAGTTCATAGTTCAACCGATAGATGTCAGCTGTAGGTTTACGTAAACTCTTGCGTGTGTACGTTCGCATAAGAAAGTTAGAAAGCGCAATGCTGATTGGTGGAAAATACGAACGCAAGCTTCTCATAGTAAACTGATTGATTACTAGGAAGCCGAAGCCGCAGAAAAACGAAGTGCTTCATGTCAACAATACGAGCTCTGCATCTTTCAGCCTCTAAATGGGAAAAGGAGGCAGAAAAAATGGCAATGCAAGCCATGAGTTGTATACTTGGGAAGAGATTAAGAGCCACAACAGACGAGGTGATATGTGGATCGTCGTGAACGAGCAGGTCTACGATGTTACTGAGTGGTCGAATCGCCACCCGGGCGGTGCCAGAATTCTGGGGCACCACGCAGGACAGGATGCTACGGTAAATAATAACACAATCTTGTAAACATTGTATCTATATTATAACGAAACCCTCCAAGGTCTGTGGGTGGAAGGGACAGTGCAAGAAGTATGCACTATTCCCACCCGTTTATGTTTTTATTTGTTTGGCATTTTTTGACACCAATATCCAGGAGATCAGTATCAGTGATGAACAGTGTTTCCACCCTTACTATATCAGTATATTACCAAGGGCAATGCCTGCGATTACGTGCAAGTGAGCACTCACCATAAGTGCATTACAACAAGGTCCTGTGCTCTTGGGGCTTATTCTTGCCAAAATGTGTTAGAATAGTATTTTACACTGATGCCGTGATGGTTATATGGATTAAGGATATATCTTATACATTGTTGCCATGGTAATATGTTGACATTATTTCCCCATAATCATGAATACATGATAATGTGAGTACAATCAGATAAATATGTTTTTGGTTTTCTACCCTTGTGCGTTACCCTTGGTCATGCCGGGCAGGGACCGACGTTAACTTTTGAAGGCACTTGCCCATTCGGGCAGAGCAACCCCAAGATTTACTTGCCCCGAAAAAAAATTCAACTTGCCCCCCAAAATGTTATTTTGCACTTTGTTCATTATTAACACAGTGACATCCTATTTTGTATGCCTCTTTAGCATTTTTATGAGAATAAACTATAGAGGCATACACTTTAGAATGACAATCTCACTGTAAAGGGCAGTGTTTTGCAGTAGTAACAACGATAATCTCGGTCTAACTTTTGTATGGGGTATTGACTTGCCTGTTCGGGCTTTTGGATTAGGCCATGAACTTGCCCGAAACTCTGTTTTTTACTGTTGAACTTGCCCCAGGCAATAGGGCAAGCCTTAGCGTCGTACCCTGCCGGGGGGGGGGGGGGGGGGGAGGGTTTAGAGGGCCAGAAAATAGTGTACGCTGCCTTGTCCCTTCCAACATTTTTCCGAAGATAGAGGGTGGTGCGGTTATTAGGGGTATGTTCGGTTGTTTGTACAAATTTGGTATGTATCTATATCCATGCATATTGTATGGATTAAGATCCACCCCTGAGCATTGATGCAGATTTATAGATGTGACATAGGTGTTTGCTGCCAAAGCTGAGGCCACCATATATGGGGCAATTTATCGCACATAATGAATTGTAAAAACACAATTTAGTCCAGAGAATTTTTTTATTTTTTGATATGTTCTTGCCCCGTAAATTTGCATTCTATATGCGAAATAAAATTGGGGGTGTTTCGAGTTACTTTTTCTGCTATAGAGCTATGAATGAAAGGCTACGTTTTTTGCTATTTTATGACATGAAAAGACAATGAGGCTGCCTTTGTTTCCCTATTGTTGTGGCAACAAAAGGGGGAAAATCCCTTTGTTGGAGTCGTACCCGCTTGCCAGGGCGCATCATGTCACACATAATGAATTGTAAAAAAAAAACTAATCCAGAGAATTTTTTTATTTTCTGATATATTCTTGCTCTGTAAATCTGCTTTCAGTATACCAAAAATTAATGAAGGCGTTCCGAGTTACTTTTCTTGCTACAGAGCTACGAGTGATAGGGCACGCTCTTTGCTCTTTCGCAAATAAAATTTGCAATGTCCCGTGGCAACAATAAGGTAATTCCCTTTGTTGGTGTCGCCCGTGTTGTTAATTGAGACGAGCTTGCGACAGGGGCTTCAAAACACACAAGCAAAAAATAAAACCACTGTTCAACCCGGCAAATTTTCACTAAAGATAACCAATAGAACCTAATATATATATTTCACTTTTTGGTACGAATTGTGTTTAAACATCTAGTGAACTCAATTTAGTAAAAATATCAATTGAATGTTCTAGGTCTTAAGGTCCTTCAGTACAGCATAGCGGCGCCACTGGTCTCTTCAATCGGCTGCAGATGAGGTACAGCCTTCTGACCGCAGACAAACCAATCTTAAGCAAGGGCGCGTTTTTTCAACCTTGACCACATTCATGCCTGTGATCCCAAACATTGACCTGGTTAATTAAGGCATTCTCCTGTGTTCCGAGTTATTTCAAAAATAGCCAAAAGTGATAAGGTTGGTCGAAAACCAATTAAAAATCAAAGAACGTCTCCTTTGCAAGCCCTATTAATGCACGTCTGAAATTAAGTTTATTTTTGTCACAGGCAATTTCAATATTAATTTCTATATAAATATATGTATATTTTCTATGTATCCAAATATATTACAGCAAAGGAATTTTGAGTGGTTGAAAATGAAATACTACAGAAACTGTCTGCGATGTGCGCATAACAGACAGACACACCACTAGCAATCAATATACTACCATTCTCCGCTCTACAAGAACCAACCCTTGGTTTACTACATAAAAACAAGGTCCAGGGATTTGCCGTTACACCACTAGATGGCAGTACGAATTTAATTCACGAGTATGCCGTTTTGCGAATTTCAGATAAACAACAACTCGAAATTCTAGTTTTATTGGCGTTATATGTACCTTGTATTACTGCGCACAGGCATACTACAATCGTAATTATTGAGACAGTTGATAACTCGAGTGTGGGGCCATAAAACCCGTCCAGCTACAATGCAAATGGCGACCGAGTGAGTATTTTGGTGCACACGGTCACTTCAGGCATAAACTGCATAGAGTTGGCAGCATTATATGAAATTATTTTGCGGTATGCCTTTCGGTATGGTTGCAAACTAACCCATATTGGATTTCAATAACCTTACTGTTGCATAATTTGGTTGTCAAATCTAAACGTTTGGATGTTGTAATTTTCCCTTTATTTTGATCAATATTTTCGTTTGTTTTGCACTATCCAGCAGTTTAATGTTATGGTTTTCATGCAGGTTGGGTGTCTCCGTGCTCTGCACCTATGCATTATATAGACCCTCTGATATGATGGACATACAGCCTGATACAGGCTGTATTCTAGGGAAGTCGGTTAACACTATTTAAGCCCCTACTGAAGCACCTTAACTATAGAAATTAGGGCTAATATAGCTGCGCAAGCCGGTTACAATATTCACAGCTTTTATAGAACTACAGCCACCAGAAACTGTTGTGTTCTAGGACGTATTGAATGTGCTTCAGAACTAAAATATTTAGATACCCCTGATTCTGCTTCGGGCTGTTCCAAAGAAGTAATCAGACTATTATTTATTGTTGAATAATGGGTGTCTAGTACGGCCCCCTCTCAAAAAATGCTTATATATTTCCTCGGTTTTATCTGACCGTTTAAAGCGTTAACAATTTTAGCAGTTAAGGTCCTATGATACATTTGACCTGACATTTTTGCCAATTTTGAAAAGTTGGTACAATACAGACTTTTATCAAATATATAACATTATGACTATACCTGCCTTTTCTAAATCATATCCTTAAAAAAACATGTTTTAACACTGATTTTTTTTGGATAGAGTAATCTACATATTCTTTGTAACTGATGATTTGAAACATTTTCAGAAAATGCGTATGGTCAATCATCTATGTTTAAAGTGGGGTTCCCTTGCTGAACAGTCTCCCTCTCTTGATCCTTTGCATTTCATACTTGCTCTCTCTACAAGCGGGGTGATTTTGAATGTCCAGGCAACGTGTTCGTCTGTAACACGGGTTTGCTTCGAGGGTAGGACGGATTCAAGGACAACAGCCTCACCCTCCATGCACCCATACAATGTTTAACCCTTCCAATGCTAAGGCTACTTCGGTCCAATTAGCACGAGGATGCAAGCAATTTTGAAAACCATCTAAACCCTGTCATGCATTGAGATGGTTTCCAGGCAGTATTCGGTCTGAGGTGTTTGTTGAAGATGTCCCATATACAGGACAGTGTTTTAATCCGAGTCACTCTGCCACTTGCATGCCTATAGGGTTCAGAAGAATCCCCAGGGGACTACTTGTTTTGGGTGATATGCATATAAGGATATGACCTCGTCCTAGAAATGCGAGACTCTATAAAAACCTGCTCCCTTTGCAAGCACATTAACGTCTAAAGTACCGTATTACCCCGCATACAACACACACTTTTATACACTGCAGCACCTATGTCAAGGAGGGGGTGCGTGTTATCAACGGGTACATAAACCAGAATATTTTTACATCGATGCTATGGACATGTGGGGCATGGTGGAAAATACTTTGGTGGGTTCCTATTGTCTATTGGCCTGTCAACATGACGAAGTTATGATGATTGCCATTCTGTACCCTGGATGTCCCAGATGATGTTTAAAAATAAACTTTTCCCGTACAGTTAATTGGTATTACTTGCACAGTGACTCTGAGCACTATAAACACTGTACGATTTAAGCCTCTTATTCTCTGAATCAACGCGGGTTACGGTACTGGGGTCAAGATTCCCACTCCCCAACTCCGCCTGCGTGTTATAAACAGGGCATTGTATTTTACATATGGGAAAGGGACTTGGGGATGGGGTGCGTATTATCTATGGGGTGCGTGTTGTATGCGGGGTAATACGGTAGTCTTAGATAGTATTATCGTTTTATCGTTTTGTTGGTATCTTACCTGAGTGGGCTACTATTCCCGGAACGCTTGAAATGTGTCAATTTCCCCATCAAGCCCACTCTCCATGATATCCAGCCAACTTCCTGTGTTCAATATCCAATATTCATAGATGGAAAAGAAGTTGTGATCTGTGTGATAACAATCAAGAAAACACATAGAGAGTACCCTTAGGAAAAGTTTTATGCATGAAAAAAGATCGTGGCACGAAACTTTCATGCATGAATATTTCATTTCCATGCATGATAAACTTTCATGCATGAATATTTCATTTCCATGCATGATAATATGAAATTTTAATATTTTAAGGCATGAAAATGACATTTCCATACAAGAAAATGAAACTTTGCTCCAAAAATTTCCTATGATCATTTTTTTGTCCCAGAAATGTTCATGGGTAATTTGGCTATGCACTATTCCATGCACGGAATTGTCATCCATGGTTGATTACTCACCATTTACGAAGTATACATTTCTTGAAAGGTATTCGTTGGGGAAGGTATTGACAAAAGTATCCTCCCAACGGGGTATGAAGTGTCAAGGATTAAATGACTGGCAAACCACCCAAAGAGCTAGATATTCGTATTGACTCAAACGGGGACTTTCTTTTTACTCTTGTGAACCGATGACCATCTAAATTATGAAATGAAGGAGAAGCTTAATGCGGATGTATGGTCACCATATGTTTGTACTTTTACTAGGTTCACATCGCTTAACAATTTCCTTGCGATTTCCCTGATAAAAATTTTAAAAGGAGAATCGTGTCATTTAAATATGCATTCCAATTTGTCCTGGTATACTCAGACTAAGCCCTATGACACCACCTTGTGAGATAAAAACACACCAACCTGACCAAACTGACACTTGTTGCCTGGGAAGAGGAAATCTTGAGATGCATGTAGTGTCAAGATATTGTATGTGACAGCCTAAATTCTAGGCAAGTGCGGGGTACATGACAGTTTGTCCCCGGGAGGCAGTCGACCTCATGGGGCGTTGGAGTATAGGCCGCTGCACAAGTCAATGGACCTATGGCAGGTACTCAAATAATCAACAATGGGACGTCTCCAACAATAGAAAAATAAACTGGTGCAGGCATCCTTAAGTGCGGCTGCAAGCTGGGAAATTTTTCTGTATCAGGGATTTTGTCAAACATTCGTATAACCGCACCCCCCCAATGAGTGCCGATCGCACTCAGAACTCAATGCTGCTTTCCAAACAAGGCAAGAGGAAAGGTATGTGATTTGGTTTGGGTTACTTCTGGGGGGGAAATTTAACATGAGGAGACGATCTTTGGCGCTTGCTGGTCCCCCAAAATCGCCAAAAAAAAGGGGGGTTGCGCTTATTCAAGACAGTGCACTTAATCGGGCGAATACAGTATTATAGTTCAAGTCCTATCACTCAAGCTATGGATGCATTGTTGGCATTCTCCCAATGTTACTACAAGGGTTGGAATCCCACCCGGGGCATGTGAGGAAGTTGCCAGTGACTTTGTGAGGTTAGACTGTGGTTTTCACCAGGTACTCTGGTTTCAACCACCAATAGATTGGTCCCATCTCTGGTGGTTTTTATACTCTGACATGCTGTGTTGGTGCAGTGAAGAAATAAACACAAAAAGCATACCTGACCACCTGAGATACTTGCTATGATATTGTAAACAATATTGTATCGTATTGTGAAAATTTAAAAAGTATCAATCCGTAGTCTCAGTTCACTTTGACCTTAACTACTGAACTGCTGATTGTCATCTACGTGATTCATCCATGTGCATAGACTAGGTTCCTATTCCCTAAAAAGTTGACATTCCCTTATGTGCAGACCAAGCAGTGTGGTGTAGTACCAGGTATGTAGATAGATGGCACCACCTGCTCCTCATAACTCAAACTGAATCCTGGTGAGATAAGTGTATTAAACTAAATGGACCACTATGGCCACCTAGAATATTAAGTGCTAGGTAGCAGAAAAAAATAACAGAAAATACATATGACAGCCTAGAAATCTAGGCTACCTTCTGTGCAGACCAAGCAGTGTGGTGTAGTACCAGGTATGTAGATAGATGGCACCACCTGCTCCTCATAACTCAAACTGAATCCTGGTGAGATAAGTGTATTAAACTAAATGGACCACTATGGCCACCTAGAATATTTGGTGCTAGGTAGCAGAAAAAAGTAACAGAAAATACATATGACAGCCTAGAAATCTAGGCTACCATGTGCATTGATCATTTCTAAGAGTTGCCTGGCGAGGTAGTATGTAGCCCTGCACTAGAGGTTCATTAATTATTAACACAAACATGGGCCTTAAGCATACATGTGCCTTTCCCATATTGACCCAATAAGACTGAATAGAGTGACAATAGACTCGCTGTTAACCCTTATGCTGCTGGTAGTGTTTGGAATCGGTCACAATTTTCAAGGTCGTTCACCGGTCCATCTGGATGATCGATGATTAATCGAAGTTGTGCACACAGAGTTTTGCATGCCGCCATTACTATTTACCTCAAGTCATAAGGTACCGCTTCTGGCAGGATGGATTGCCGAAAGTCCACCTATTTTTTGAATGGAATTTTCATACATGTTCTTTTTTTTATTGAACATGGAAGATTGCGTTCTATCATCATTATCAGTTCTAAGCACAAAGAAAACGCTGTTCGGCATGTTTGAACAATTGGAAGAACACTAGCTGCTGGTGGCTAATTTTTCAAACTTTTAAACCCTACAGGAGACGGATAGTGGATTTATAAATAGTTAAGGTACAGGATAGAAACTAGCAAGTCCAACCTGTCTTTTGGACAGGGAGTTTCTTTTCAGACAGGCAGAAATTTTCTCAAAGAATTTTTAATTTTGGTATTTAGATGTGATAGAGGTAATCTTTTCCAAACAAACCATCTTCTAAGGCACAGCTGAAGTGTAAAGTGCCCATTTGGACAGAGTAGGTTATTCAATGTAGTTGGAATAAAGGGTTTAACCCTTTCAATGCTGAGGCTACTTTCGTCCAAAGTACAAGGATGGAAAGATTTTTGTAAATCATCCAAACCCTGTCATGTTGGTATTTATTTCATAGCCCTTGCTGAGGTTTCATGTGCCAGGTTTTCGGTCTTTTCTCAGGATTTTTGCATTATTTTGTGATGGACAAATTAGCCACCAGGCACCAGCAGCATTAGGGTTAAAATAGCTGAGTAGCTTAATCTGGACAGGCATAGATTTTGTGATTGCTGTCTAGGACAGGTATTTTAAAAATCCTGGCTGAGACCCTAAAACTAGCTAATTATCAAAAATGGTCTTTCCTTTCAAGACCAATTTCGACCAAAAAAAATTGACAAATGAAGATCAGTTCAATACTTGGAAAAACAATTGGTATACACTATACAGCTCTCTGGTGTACAATAACATCACAGTCATGCTAAACCTTAAACTCATTAATAACTAAGCGTTCCTCTGGAAACTCTTCTGGATATATGATACTTTTGACCATAACTTTGCAACTGAGAATGGTTTTACAAAATATTTGCACTAATGTAAACATGCCAGAGGGCCTCAGGGAAGATCCTTACCATTGGACTGAGTTACCCTCTTTAAATAAAAATTATTATTATTATTATTATTATTAAATTGGTGGGGCTGTTTTAGCTCCTGTGAGCTTTAATAGGTTAATGATTATGAATAAGGCATTGTGGTCTGTTATCAGACGTGTCCACAGAGATTGTAGAAACAAACACTCATAAGTACTACTCAAACTAAGCCCTGATTATAGTGCTAGACTGATTAGCCTCCCACCAAATGTTTGCATATGCCTTGGATAAGTAGGTCACATGGTTATATACTTGGAATTGTGCATGAATTCACAAGGTATTGTAACTCATTCATGCCCAAAAATTCCCATGAAAAGTCTCATAACAGTATAAAGGTAGTCGGTTTATAGTCTTGTATCCACCGAAGTGCTCACATGACCTTGCTCCCCTAGCAGGCACTGTACACATCGAAACCATTTCAATCCCCCGGGGGATATTCCAGAGCAACTGGCAGCATATAGCGCACAAGCTCTAAGCACTGTCTTATTTATGCTAGGTGCCCATTTTGCAGCTGGGTAGACTGAAGCAATATGGAATAAACTGTCTTGCCCAAGGACAGACCAAAGTGCTCCGGCCGGGAATTGAACCAGCGACCCTCTGATTACTAGTCCGACACCTAACTAACTGAGCTATATATACTTTGTCCCCAGTATCCAACTATATGTCTTACAGATCGGATATCTATAACCTGTTCTTGCTTACAGGAGAGATATACATAACCTAGGGAGATAGGCAACTCCTACCAATTTAGCTATTACACCATAAGGCCTAAAAAAAGAAATTGTGTGTTTCCTGTAACGGTCCGAAAAAGAATAGGGTAGGTAGGTCGGTAAAATTATTTGCATTATTTTTTTCTAACATTTTTTGTGAAACATTTCAGAAAAAAAACATAGTTTGGAAAGTATTTGAAGGAGAAATACTAGTCAGGACACTACAAACGACTCTCCATCAAATGTTTTGTAGAATCATTCTTATTTCTCCAGTTATTATCAACCCTGAAGGTCACCTTGGTCTGCGGGTTGCCATCTATTTCAGTACTGGGTTTTTGAGCCCCTTAACCCATTCATGCTAAAGAGTTCCTCCCGCTATTGTTGTCTGGATCTATGATACTTTTGGGAATAACTTTTGAAATAAACATAATTTCACAAAATATCTGAAGGAGAGTTGTTAATAATGTTCTGATTAACATTTTTCCATCAAATATTTTCTTAACTATGCTTTTGCCTGTGAGATTTCATTAGAAATGTCGGGCTGGTTTTGGCTGCTGTGAGCATAAATGGGTTAATGACATCCCTCTGTGTTGAGCAGCTGAGCTGCTGTGTTCTTGTCTGCGCTCATTTCATAGGATTCTTGGCTAGGGCATCTATGTGGTCTGGCTGAGCTGGAGAAAATACACTTTTAATAGCTTTGTAGTCTGTCCTATATCACTATATGAGTTTTTTTGTCAGAAGACAGGGAGAGAGA
The DNA here is from genome assembly GCA_963942565.1 of Maea johnstoni. Taxonomy (NCBI): domain Eukaryota; kingdom Metazoa; phylum Annelida; class Polychaeta; order Spionida; family Magelonidae; genus Maea; species Maea johnstoni. Next base: position 31,117,069 of record OZ012699.1, read on the forward strand.
GAGAGAGAGAGAGAGAGAGAGAGAGAGAGAGAGAGAGAGAGAGAGAGAGAGAGAGAGAGAGAGAGAGAGAGAGAGAGAGAATGGTGGTAGAAAAGTGAAAGATAGGGATGGTAGAAAAGTGAAAGATAGGGATGGTAGAAAAGAAAGATAATGATAGAGAAAGAGAAGGAAAGGAAGAAGAAAAGAGAGAGAAAGAAAAAGAGAGATGTTATATAGAAGTAATTACTGGTTGGAGATTCTGATGCCAATATATAATTGCATTTGTATTATAAGAAATAATCATTTGTGGAGTGGGCATGTACAGAATCCCAACCCTCTGTTTACTGAGACAGCCTTAGATTCACAATTGAATCAAGTTTAGATTAAAGTAAGTTACAGGGTCTGACACTTAGATTTCATGCTAGCTAGGGGCCTGAAAAGGTATTTTGATAAATAAAATAATAAGTGGTAAAAAACAGGATTTCTGTTTATTTTTGGGCCCCTAGTCTGAAGAATTTAGGGGCCCAAAGCAAAATCTAGGGGCATGTGCCCCTGGGAAAGGCGAACCCTGAGTTAATTGTGAGCTATCTGTACTTATGAGTAGTAAAAAGTCAATGCTGGTAATGTGTATATAAAAATCCATTACTTACTGCAATTATTTTTGCTTGAGTGTGTGTGTGTGTTTATTTATTAATTGTTGTATCCTGGGAAAAATCAATACAATAACATGCCTATTGTTCATGACGGGGGAGTTGTGATAATAATGTTAGACTGACTGCTCACTGTCTCTCACCCAGTGTCTTAGCCAGGATTTAGAAACTGGGTGCCCAAAATTGGCAATAGTAACATTTTGGGGCGTCCAAATTTTAAGGGGGACCACAATATACTCCGATTTCAACCAAGCATGTATGAATTTAGCAAAATAAGGCATGATATCTTTATACAATACAATGTCATGGGAATTATATGGAGATGAAACAATTCAACTATATGCTGGAGATTGACATTTTAAGAAATTCCTTACAAAAATATTTGGGTGTCTTGAGGGGTGCTTTTTAAGGGTCTGGGTGTCCAAAAAGACACCCAGACGCCCTGCTGGCTAAGACCCTGCTGCTCACTGTCTCTCACCAGTGCCTGGGTTGAATTCTGGCTTCAGCATGTGAGAAAGGTGCCAGTGACTTGAGATTAGGCGGTGGTTCTCACCGGGTACTATTGGTAGGACGAGTAATCAGAAGCTCGAGCTTTAGGTCACTGGGGCCTCCAATACGAGCGCTTGAGTCCAAAATTTGATCGTTGGGAATTACGAGCTGACAATATTTTGGTATCAACACATGCTTACAATACATGTGTGGCCTAACGACAGCTAAAACTCCCCAATTTCCACCCGATTTTATAAAATAAAATAGTTTAAATTCTTAAGTCTCCGTGTCAATTGCGCATTACGGGTACATGCTGAGGCGCAATGTTGTTTCAAATCATTCGCCTTACGATCTTGTCAATGCAGGACTTGAGTTTTGGTCGCTAGATTTGGCGAGCGCTCGAGTTCATTTTTGGGGCCGAGTCCCAGCACTACCGGGTACTTCATGCAGTTTCTTTCACCCGTTACAACTTGCTAGCCAAGATTTAGCCAAAACATGGCAGGCAAAGTAACGATGATAGGAAGGAAATTCAAGACTCCTTGTTCATTGCGCTTCAACGAGATTGTCACCAACTTAACCCTTATGCTGCTGCTGGTGGCTCATTTTGCCAATACGAAATGATGCGAAAAACCTGAAAAATAACTGAAACCCTGGCAAATGGGTACTCATTTGAGAGTGCTCAGCGAGAGCTTTCGAATGAGTACCAACATGACAGGGTTCAGATGTTTTTCAAAATTCTTTGCATCCTTGTGCTTTGAACGAAAGTAGCTTCAGCATTAGAAGGGTTAAGAGAGTCATGTTATTGAACCTCTTCAAACTTCACTCCTGCATCAGCCCAAAAATAAGTTAAAGATCTTTGTAATCAATGCATCTTGAAGAAAGGGTTTGAAAAGGGAACGTTATTTTTAATTCAGACAACTTTCCTTTGAATGTTTTGCAAAAGTTGTCATTTCAGCATGACATTTTCATAAGCAGATCTGCAAATGTTATGTTTTATCTCTCATATGCAGTAGTGGTCGGACAATTAAGCGAGAACTCAAGCATTTGGTTGAGTTGAGGCCGACTCGACCCGTTCGAATGGCATTTGAAATAATCAATTATTTCAAATGTGAAATTTCTGAATAAATTTTGTGAAATTACTCGGCCAAAACATACAAAAACAATAAATCCTTTCGTTTAAGTAACACGGAACGGCTCCGTGTCAACACTCAAGAGTAAACAAATCTATTGCCTCATATTTGGTGCACCGATTCATCAATTGCTGCGGTACAGTCATGTGTGTCTGGCATGTGTCGGCGCATGCCACGGCACAATAATGTTTAAAATCGTCTGCCTTAAAATTATGGCAATGTGGCTGTAAAACTCGAACCGAATTGATTAATTGTTCGAAAGATTTTTTCGATCAATGGATACAAAAAATCTCTTCGCATCCGAACCATAATATGCAGGGTACCTTAAAAAATTAGACCAAAATTATGTGGTAAAATTCTGCATTGAAACCTGGTATTGTGAACACCTCCTAATGTTAACGCTTTTGTCCTGGTCCCAAGGTGATCACATCTCCAGGATTTCACTGCATTTTCTTCTGACTAATTTTCAATTTTGAGTATTCCCTTCAACAATTTAGTTATTGAGGTATTCAAATTATAGCTATAAGGCCTAAAAAAATTGTTTGTTTCCTGTAACCCTACCCTAACAAGTTTTTATTCAAAAAAAATCCCTACCCTAAAGTTTTTATCGCCCATCCAACTCCCAATCAATGTAAAACATGCATAAAACACATTTTTGACCAAAAAAATTATCTACCCAATTTTTTTTCCAACTGTTACAGGAAACAAACAATTAATTCTTTTAGGCCTAAATACCAGGTAATATTATTTTGTCTATGTTTTTAGGATGAATGGACATTCTCTTCAACAAGTTAGTTATTGAGGTATTTAAATATTATCTATTAATTATAGTATTATTGTTTTTCTTTTTTAGGACGCATGGACAGCTTTTCACACGGACAGAGATTATGTGGGAAAATACATGAAACACCTGTGTCTGGGAAAAGTCAAAACTGACCAGGTAAGTCTTGATAAAAATAACTCATTGGACACATTCTTTCAATGCATTGTAGTGATGGGAATTATCTGTTAATAACATTTGAATAATAATGTTATACAGAACCAAGTCAACCAACCATCAACAATACTCTAAAAACAGTCTGATGCAAAATAAAGTGGGGTTGTTTTGATAACACAGTTGTATAATAATGATAATAATAATAATAATAATAATAATAATAATAATAATAATAATAATAATAATAATGATAATAATATTATAATTGATATTTGATATAGCGCCCTTTCCACCTATAATGTTCAAAAGCGCTTTAGAGTCATTGGACAGTTGTCATGGTCCATATAGTCAATTAAACTCTTTTCGAAATAGCAATGTTTTCAGCTGTTTCTTGAAGTTTTGCACACTATCTGCATAAGCAGGTGAAAAAACTAGTTGTCATGCTTATTATTACAACTTGTTTTCTATGTTTGACTTATCCTTACTCGATACATGTGATGGTCATAGCTGACAGGCAGGGGAAAAATTTTAAAAGAATAAGACGGAATATTCTACAAATTAAGTATGTGCTATATTCTTAAACAACCTACTGTTAAATATTTGTTAAAAGTTTGCTTAGTTATCAATATATTATATCAGTGTCAGACCATTTGTGCATGCTTCAGTTGTGGAAGGGTTTAGCAGTCTTACCCTTTCCACTGCTGAGGCTACTTTCATCCAAAGCACAAGGATGAAAAGATTTTTGAAAACCATCTAAACCCTGTCATGTTGGTATTCATTGGAAAGCTCTTGCTGAGCACTCTCAGATGAGCACCCATACACCAGGGTTTCAGTCATATTTCAGGTTTTTGTATCATTTTGTATTGGCCAAATTAGCCACCAGCAGTATAAGAATTAAGATTTATCTTGTACAGTAAAGACGTCACGATTAGTCAGCCAGGCTGCTATTTTACCTTCAGTGGCCAGTGCCTAATCTCGTAGCAGACACCGCATAAGGTTCTGTAATTTGATGAAGACAGAAAACCAATATCCTGGGCAGTGTGTGATGGTTCATTATGTGTGTTCATGTTAGGCCTAAAAAAAGTTGTTTGTTTCCTGTAACACTACCCTATCAAGTTTTTATTCAAAACAATCCTTACCCTAAAGTTTTTTATCGCCCATCCAACTCCCAATCAACTTAAAACATGCATAAAACACACATTTATGACAAAAACAATAATGCAAAAAAAAATTTTTTACCGACTTACCTACCCTATTTTTTTCGGACCGTTACAGGAAACAAACAATTATTTTTTTTAGGCCTTAGTTGGGGCAATGGCTTATCGATAACCATAGAGGTGTAGTAGGAGTACGATCTTCTTACCCTAGCATTTACTCACATTAACCCTTATGCTGCTGATGGCTAATTTGACCAATACAAAATGATGCAAAAAACGTGAAAAAATTACTGAAACCCTGGCACATGGGTACTCATCTGAGAGTACTTATCGAGAGCTATCCAATGAATGCCAATATGACAGGGTTTAAATGGTTTTCAAACAATCTTTGTGTCCTTTTGCTTTGAACAAAAGTAGCCTCAGTATTAGAAGAGATAATAACCATAGAGGTTTTATATTTAGTAGGTGTAGGATTTACTCACCCTTGGATCTACTCACTTGAACTCAAGCAATTAGTCAATAAGTTACCAGCCCGAACTCACACAAGCATCCACTAGCCCTACTCGAAGCATTACTTCAACTAGATCTAATATTGGCATCTATTTAATTAGCCCCTAATCAAGCCACTACTAGCCGGAACTCACAAACATATCTACTAGCCCTGATCAATCTTCTACTATATATATATATATATATATTATATATATGTATATATATATATATATATATATATATATATATATATATATATATATATATATATATATATATATATATATATATACACATATATACATATATACATATATGTATATATGTTTATAAACATATGCTCTGTATAATTCCTTTCATTATAGGAGGAGCTAAGCGATGATTTCCGTGATCTCCGGGAAACTGCTGAGAGAATGCGCCTGTTCGATGTAGACCCATGGTTCTTTGTGGGGCACCTAGGGCATGTATTTATCTTGGAGGCGCTGGGCTATGCGATCCTAGCATATTACGGGACCAGTTGGATCCCCTACCTTACGGCAGCTGTGATACTTACCATATCTCAGGTAAGTAGGGCATGTTTTTACCATATCTCAGGTAAGAAGGGCATGTATTTACCATATCTCAGGTAAGTAGGGCATGTTTTTACCATATCTCAGGTAAGTAGGGCATGTATTTACCATATCTCAGGTAAGTAGGGCATGTATTTACCATATCTCAGATGAGTAGGGCATGTATTCACCATATCTCAGGTAAGTAGGGCATGTATTCACCATATCTCAGGTAAGTAGGGCATGTATTTACCATATCTCAGGTAAGTAGGGCATGTATTTACCATATCTCAGGTAAGTAGGGCATGTACTTACCATATCCCAGGTAAGTTGGGCATGTATTCACCATATCTCAGATGAGTAGGGCATGTATTTACCATATCTCAGGTAAGTAGGGCATGTATTTACCATATCTCAGGTAAGTAGGGCATGTACTTACCATATCTCAGGTAAGTTGGGCATGTATTTACCATATCTCAGATGAGTAGGGCATGTATTTACCATATCTCAGGTAAGTGGGGCATGTATTTACCATATAGATCTCAGATGAGTAGGGCATGTATTTATCTTGGAGGCGCTGGGCTATGCGCTCCTAGCATATTACGGTACTAGTTGGATCCCTTACCATACGGCAGCTGTGATACTTACCATATCTCAGGTAAGTAGGGCATGTTTTTATTCTGGAGGCGTTTTCTTTTACAGCTGCTTTAACACTTGCCATATCTCAGGTAAGTTGGGCATGTATGTACCATATCTCAGATGAGTAGGGCATGTATTTATCTTGGAGGCACTGGGCTACGCGCTCCTAGCATATTACGGTACTAGTTGGATCCCTTACCTTATGGCAACTGTGATACTTACCATATCTCAGGTAAGTAGGTCTTGTTTTTACCATATCTCAGGTAAGAAGGGCATGTATTTACCATATCTCAGGTAAGACCGTAAGAAGGGCATGTATTTATTCTGAAGGTGTTGAGCTATGCGATCCTGGCATATTACGGGACCAGTTGGATCCCTTAACCTTACGGCAGCTGTGATACTTACCATAGCTCAGGTAAGTAATAATCGGAAAATGTGACACCTATCGATGAAAAAAAGAACTAAATCACCGGCAAGATGTCAGCTTTCTTGTTATGAAACTAAGCTCCAAAAACACTTCAGAACATAGTTAGAGACTTACGAATCATGGACATGGAATGGTATTCAGGTACCATCCCAAACTATGCACATCGGAGCAGCGCGCTAGAGCAGGTTCGAAGTGCCGCCATTTGTAATTGCGCTTCACTAGACCTCTAGTACTTTATTAATAAACGAAAAATGTGAAGAACCAATTATGATCAGTAATCTATCGGTTGGCTGCAACTGATCATTTATTGATCATGAAATTGCAACCGATTCCCAACCCTAGTATTTATTCTGGAGGTGTTGAGCTGTGTGATTCTAGTATGTTAAAGGGTCAACTGGATACCTTACCTTACAGCAGCTAAGATACTTACCATATCTCCTGGAGCTAGGGCTGCATACCGCTAAGGGTGAAGCGGTACGGTACCATAACCAGTATCGTCGAAACGATACGGTATTTTATCGGTACTGCTATCGGTATCTTGAACTACGCTAAGTACACACTTAGCGTAGTTCCTGACATAAAACTAAAACGTATTTGTTGTCTGTCAGGTATTTTAATTACATCATGTGAAAAATAAACAGTCGTACTTACTGCAGCTGAACTTGTTAGATCCACATTCTGCTCATTCTTGCTTGATGGTACGATATAGCGGCAAAGCCAGCTTGTGTTTTGCAAAATACCGATAAGCATACCGTTAAATATTGAAACGAGTATTCACCGGTATTTTGCGAGACGGTATTCGGTACGGTGCTGGTACCGGGTACCGGTGTAGAGCCCTACCTGGAGCACAGCAATTTTTGTTGGCCATGGTTCAATAATAGCTGTGAATATTCTAACCTGGTGGCACTACTATATTAGTCCTTATTGCAATAGTTAAGACCAATCAGTAGACAGTATTACGAAATGTTGTTCACTGTATTTTTAATACAATCTGTATCAAACATAATTCAAGTGAAATATCTGATAGATTCAATTGGTCATGTTTGGGAAAAAAATTCCTGGGTTAAACACTGCTTTAAGTTTTTGGCTTGCCCCTTGTTTTAAAGCCCCTGTCTATGGCATGCCAAAATGATATTAATTCAACTTCACAAGATATCATGCAACTTTGAAAAAAATACCGTTCAACTTGCTTAAATATATGGTGCAACTTTTAGAAATTTATCATGCAACTCAGGAAGGATGTATATTTTTGTGGAACATGTGACAGGTGGACACCCCTGAGATGTAAAATACTTTTTTTGTATAAATAATTCTTTAAGTATTTTGTTGTTTCAGGCACAAGCAGGATGGTGTCAGCACGACTATGGACATCTTAGTGTCTTTAAGAGCAGCCGCTTAAACCACCTTATGCACCAGTTCATCATAGGACATTTAAAGGTATGATTGCATTTAACCCTTTAACCCTTGTCATGCTAGACCCCCATATGAGAGAACCTATCCCCTGGGACCAGGGATATTGTGGGTCTACCCACCAAATCAGATGGATTTCATAGATTTCTATTACTGTTTCAATAATGTGCTTCACAAACTGAAATAGAAACATAGTAAAAGGTAAAACCTTGATATCTAGTATAATTCAATACCCCTTAATTGACCTATGTAGTTTTTATTTTGCTAAGTGCAAGGGTACCCAAAGACCGGATATATCCGGTGTTGGTCACACAGGCAAGATGTGTAGCACCGGATATATCCGGTGTTAGCAAGACCAGGGTTAATAATTGCAGCTACCAAAAGCAGTCTGACTATTTTGGTCAAATGAAATCTTAGATGAATATAACATGGATTGGTCTCCACAGACCCTTTATGAAACCCTGGACGCGTACTTAATCTCGCTGAATCTAGTCTTGGTCTGATGTCACTAGGAGGACTTGTATTTGTTTATATTAAAGAGAGGGTTGCTCATGCACATGCGCAGAGCGCACCTCTTGTGCAGTCCTTGACAATACCTTGGCTGTGAGTCGTGTTCAGGCTGTTGAGCGAGATTTGCTGGTTGCGTATCGACTTACGGCATTCGTGGTAAAATCTTTCAGATGAGAGGATATTTGGTAAAATAATTGAAGGAGAAATGTTAATCAGAACATTATCTATATTGCTCCTTCAAAGATTTTACAAAATCATTCTTGATTAACAAGTTATAGTTAAAGTTATCATAGCTCCAGACGACAATTTCCAGAGGAACTTTTGAGCACAAATGGGTTAGGAAGCTTCTACATAAAAAGTTAGAATACATCCTACAATTTCATACAAATACTTTTTTCTTAGAAATAAATCATTTATTCACATTTAGAGGTGAAATATCTAGATCTTAAATAATTTTTTCCAAAACTTTGCTTCTATAAATAAAATGACCAAGGTATAGTGTGACATTTTTGAGTTATGATGCTTATGATAAATCATACAACATTATACCAGGATGTTAAGTACTTTTTTTATAGAAGTAAATCACAAAGTCATATTTAGAGGTAAAATATTTTGGTCAAAAATAGTTTTTTCCAAACTATGCTTTTATGAGAAAAATAATCTCAAAATGGTTTAACCCTTTTGAGGTATTACAAGCTTTAATTATACCTATCATTGTTGTAGAACTGCCCGATACTTAAGAGATATATTTTTTGTAAAAACATATCTTGTTTTATTTCAGAAACGCCAACAATAATCAAAATTTTAACGGCTTTCTCTTTCCTTTCAGGGGGCCTCTTCACATTGGTGGAATTTCCGCCATTTTCAGCATCATGCGAAGCCGAACATCGTGGCTAAAGACCCAGATATCACCCTCCCCTACGTATTCCTTCTCGGGGACAAGTTACCCAAGATCTGGGGCCGCGCCAAGCGGGGGTTCATGCCCTACAACTGGCAACAACATTACTTCTTTCTACGTAAGTGTTTACCGTAATTTTGTGTGTGTAAGATGCACCTGTACATAATACACACCCCTTGTTCAGGCCTTTAAATTGATATCATTGAAATTTTATTCTAATTCGCTTCTGAATGATTTTCATAAATGTAAAACAAAAGTAACAGGTACAAATTGGATTTTTTTTTTCAGGTTTTTTAAAGAGAATTATTAGTGTGGCCAGTAAGACGATGAATAACATTGATCTCACATTACTACTGTATACGGCTTTGATTTGGAGTCCTAACAATTTCGCGTTACAGCCGTGCTGGAGGGTATTTGTGCGTGTACGTATATATATATATATATATATATATATATATATATATATATATATATATATATATATATATATATATATATATATATATATATATATATATACATATATATATATATATATATATATATATATATATATATATATATATATATATATATATATATATATATATATATATTTATATATATATTTATATATATATATATATATATATATATATTTGAAGGATGTCATTTTGGCACTATCTTGGGGAGAGCGAAAATTAAATGCCTGTAAAAATATCAGTTAATATACAGTAACTGTTTTGTTTCGTTTATTCACAGTGGGACCTCCTACTTTACTACCAACATACTTTCATATAGAAAACATCTACTTTGTATTTAAGAGGCGCGACTGGCAGGTGAGTGACTTGTATAATTAACCTATTCGTGCTTTACCCTTTATAGACCTACTTGACATGTCGTCTGGACCTGTCGCACTTTTGAACATAACTTTAGAATAAAGCATAAATTCGCAAAATATTTGAAGAAGAGTTGTAGATAGAGTTCTGATGAACATCTCTCCTTCAAATATTTTCTGAATATTGTTTTAGTTGGAGAAATATCACCAAAATAGTCAGGCATTTTGAAGAAAAAAATTTGGCTACAACTCAATGTACTAATATCATCCTTCAAATATTTCCCCAATTTATGCTTTTATTTATAACAGATTCATTTCCAAAAGTCACAATGAATTATTTGCAAGCAGAACGCTTATGCATGAATTGGTAAAGAAGCGATATTGACACTTTTTTTGCTATGGAGGGAGTGGAATAAAAATACTGGGTTTAACAATAGAGGTAGCCCAACAGTAGATATTAATACAATTGTAAGACTAGAAGAAATGGAAAATAATGTGCTTGCTAACCATAACAAAAACAATGAATTTTTTTATATTGAACTTACAATGCAATATCTCCACTGACATAGTTAGATTTACTCAACATGATTATTTAGCATTTTGCAATATTATTTTAATAACATGTACCATTTCAATGTTATTCTACAAATTTTGACTAAAGAAAAGAAATTACAATTATTTTAATCAATTAGAATTATTTTTCGACCAATATTATAAGTAGTTTTCCGTTTTATCTTCCCTTGCAGGATATGCTCTGGATGTTATCATTTTTCGTTCGCCTCTTCTGGTGCTACACGCCCATATTTGGAAGTGCAATGTCAGTATTCTGGTTCTACATGTTTATTAGGTAAGATTTATCATTTCGCATACTGAACATTATTCATGCATATCAGATATATAGAATATAATATATATGTATTATATATATATATATATATATATATATATATATATATATATATATATACATATATATACATATATATATATATATATATATATATATATATATATATATATATATATATATATATATATATATATATATATATATATATATATATATA
>OZ012699.1:31128418-31160918 GCA_963942565.1 Maea johnstoni
CGTGGGGGTTCAAACATACTCAGTATTGATTTGATTTTACATTGATCTTTGTATTGCATGTTACATTTGATTACAATTCAGACTATAGATGATTTATTGCAGCGTTTCCTTTTTAATCCGTGACTCATCTACATTTCAAGTGCACACATGGTCTTACAACTTTGAATATAAATCATTTAACAAAGGATCATTTGAAATTTTTTTTGAAGAAGAATAGAAACGTCATATATATATTATATATATATATATATATATATATATAATATATATATATTTATATATATTTATATAAGTCGATCGACTTTTGGTACAGCTATTACCTGTACCAAAAGTCGATCGACTTCTGGTACAGCATTAAGCTGTACCAGAAGTCGATCGACTTTTGGGATAGCCTTTAGCTGTACCACAAGTCGATCGACTTCTGGTACAGCTGTACCAATCGTCGATTGGGATAGCCTTTAGCTGTACCACAAGTCGATCGACTTCTGGTACAGCTGTACCAATCGTCGATTGGGACGACCATTCATTTATGAGGGTCATGTACCAAAACTCGATCTGTACCAAAAGTCGATTGTGATAGCGGCAGTCAATTCAGTGGACTATTAAACATAGATGTTTCTATGTCTTTAATTAAAGAAAAAATGAAAGGGGTGAGATAGCATCCCTTAGGAAATAATGATGACCATCTTCTTGTGCTAATGATCATAGTAATTCACCTTTACATTTTTGTTTAAAACCTTTAAGGCAACATGTCCAATAGCCCAGGTTAACTCTTTAAATTTGATTTAATTGCATTTATTGATAGTGGAGTAAATATGTTTTTAATTTAAACCACAAGTATGCGTTATTTATCATCCCATGATTATTTGCACAATGATCATCTTAATACAATTCACTGAATATATCTTTAAAAATTGGTGAAAAGGTTTATTGAGTAGTTTAAGAGAGGTATTGTGACTTAAAATATTTTGCTTCTATAATTAAAACAACAGCCCCTCCCTATTTAAGTTTTGAATATAGGGAAGTCAATACAGTTTTACACTGAAAATAAATCTGAATATTATCATTTTGATAATATTAAAATCAAAGTGATGTTAAAAAACAATAGACTTGTTATCAATACGGAGGACTCAGATATAAAAATAAGCCTGTACCAATCGTCGATTGGTACAGGCTTAAAGGCTGTCCCAAAAGTCGATCGAGTATTGGTACAATTAATGCTGTCCCAAAAGTCGATCGACTTCTGGTACAGCTTGATGCTGTCCCAAAAGTCGATCGACTTCTGGTACAGTTAGTGCTGTACCATAAGTCGATCGACTTCAGGTACAAGTAATAGCTGTACCAGAAGTCGATCGACTTCTGGTACAGCATAGCTGTACCAATCGTCGATTGGTACGGATCGACTTCTGGTACACGATATATATATATATATATATATATATATATTATATATATATATATATATATATATATATATATATATATATATATATTATATATATATACTTATATATATATATATATATATATATATATATATATATATATGTATATATATATTTATATATATATATATATATATATATATATTATATATATATATATATATATATATACATATACATATATATATATATATATATATATATATATATATATATATATATATATATATATATATATATATATATATATATATATATATATGCATCATGTGTGTCAGTATATGTGGCTGTGTCTATGTATGACATTAGTATGCTCCGTACGCGTAAGGACTTACCAGTTCTAATCTGTGTTTGGCTATTTGTACCTTTATACTTTTATTTCTACCAATATGTGCTATTTTGATACCTTTTCCTTTGTGTATGAAATATTTCTCTCTACTACACTATCTTTGCTAAAGATAAATCACATTTTCGTACTTAGGTACAACAGTCCCTATGACAACTGTTCCCATGACAACTATTCCCATGACAACTGTTCCCATGCCTACCAACCAAACAACCAATGAGAACCAGACAGGAAGTGACATCACAGGTACCCAATGGAGTTGATTTTGGCATGCATGAACCACTTATCTAATAATCTAATAATAATGTTATTTTTCCAACCACAGGAAAATTTTCTTAACCCTTTCACCCTTAAAGAGTACACATGGTCTGACGTATTTGAAAATATATTAACCAAAACGCCTGACATATTTGGTGATATCGTTCTAACGAAAGCTATATCTTCAAAATATTTGAAGGAGAATTGCTCATCACAACTCCATCTACAGCCCTCCTTCAAATATTTTGTGAATTTATGCTTTATTCTAAAGTTATTTTCAAAAGTATGAAAGGTCCAGACTACACTGGTCAAGCAAACCAAGGTTTTAAGGGGTTAAGTATTGGATACACAAACCAATTGTCCAGTCATCTGGTTATCTAATGAATAGTGTAGATCAGCACTCTAATATTGAGAAATAATATCCAATTCTATTCTTAAAGCTAAGAGAAAGAATCAGAAAACAGAAGCCATTGCTCCCTGACACCCAGGGACTTAACCAGGACATGTCCTGCCTATCTTTTGAACAGGTAGTTTCCTAAAAACTTCCTGTTTGTACAGGCAAAAGATTCTAGGAAGATTTTTCAATTTTGACTTTTGGGGTGTAATAACCAAATATTTTCCTAACAAACCATCTTCTAGGACATAACTGAAGTGTAAATTGCCCTTTTTATACACTAGGCTATTAATTGTAGCTGGTAGAAGGATTTGAAGTAGAATAGTAGCTAAATCTGGACGGGTAGAAATTTTGAAATTGCTATTTTAGACAGGCAATTTTAAAAGCCTTGCTAAGCCCCAGCTGACACTAATGAAAAAGTAATGCACATTTTCCAATTTCTAAATTAACTGAGCAGCAAGTTTAATTATATGCATCGAAAGAAGTATATAGTTTCCATTTTCTGAATTTTTCTCTCTGTGCCTTGTCGTTTGTTACCAAATTAACTTAACAATAAAATCAACAATCTTCATATAAATGTGCGGCGTTGTGGAGGGCCTTTTACAACTGAAAGACCCCTTGGAACTATCGTAAATAAAAGGGAATTTCTTCCTAGTTCTGGGTTACTATCTTGTCGAGATATAACCTAATCTGGTAAAGCGACATAAAACCAATTCCTTCCTTCCTAGTTATTGTTGCCCTGTTTTTTGTAATTATGTTATTGTTGAGTTCTTCAATTGTTGCTCTGTTTTTTTGAATTTCTATTATTGTTGAATTTTTTTTATTATTTTTGGTAGCCCTGTTTTTTTGTATTTCTATTTATATTGTTGAATTTTTTTATTGTTGCTGTTTTTTTGTATTTCTTTTATTGTTGAGTTTTTTAATTGTTGCTCTGTTTTTATGTATTTCTGTTATCGTTGAGTTTTTAAATTTTGCTGTATTTTCTTTTCTGTATTTCCAGCTGTCAGTACCTCCTCCCCTGTTCTATCCAATAGTGTAGAGACCACTATAGAGTTGACTTCATCCTCCTCATCCTCATCCTCATCCTCTGGTAAACATGCATTTTATTCTCCATTTGGAACATGCAACAATATGAAATCATAAATGATACAGATTTGGAAGACCTTAGGAGGTGTTTAAACATTAATATACTTCTTGTATGGAGGTTGGCACTGGTGGGAACTTGGGTTTAAGTAGAATACCATAAGAAACTATTTGGGCCTCTGTTTTATAGGGCTGTGCTCATCAGCCATTTTTTTGCGATCCGATTAATTGCCTAATTTTTCTCGATGTCGATTTTCTCGATTCGATTCTGTCGCGCGCTGTAGTACTTGGAAAAGTGTGGTTGGGGCCGGACCATCACCATGTAAAATACATTGCGTGGCCCTCTCCACACTTTTCCAAGTACTACCACGCGCGATAGTATCTATCGTAGTGCAGTTTCAATGGCGGCCCGCTCAGCGCCGCGGTCTTTTTAAAGAATAGGGTAGACTCTTTTGTATTTTGGGGGTAGGGAAAACAATGGAGGTAGGGGGGCAGTATCGAGTTCGGCAATCGATGTCCTCTCATGTTGAACATCGATCTTACGACTAAGCCGATCACTCGATGCCATGCCTATCGAGCCCAGCCCTACTGTTTTATTCATGGTGGAATTGTCCTTTAACCCTTATGCTGCTGGTTGCTAATTTGGCTTATACAAAATGACATAAAAAGCTAAAGAAAGATACTGAAACCCTGGCACATGGGCATGGGTACTCATCTGAGAGAACTCAGCGAGAGCTATCTAATGAATACCAACATGATAGGGTTTAGATGGTTTTCAAAAATCTTTGTGCTTTGGATGAAAGTAGCCTCAGTATTGGAAGGGTTGATATGCCTTATTTGTCCGAACAACTGCACAAGCCCCTATTATACCGGTAAAAGTTGATGGGCCCGTATATGGCCCCGTTACGGGCCAGTTTGGACACGGTCCCGTAAAATCTTCACTCATGATAGAACCAGTTTTTCTCCTTCAAACATTTTCTGAAAAATTGTGTCCGCTCAATGATATCACCAAAATTATTAGGGTGATTTTGGGAGCCACAGGCATGAATGGGATAGTGAGGGTCTTATTTTGAGCCCAATTTTGTTTTGTTTTTGTTCTTTTTCTAAATATTTTCATGTAGCAATATGTGTTATATACATTATCAAAGGGAAAATAACTTCAATTTGTACCCTAACTAATTTGTGCTATTTACTACGTACATTCAAACAAGTTTTTAGAGATTACACAATGGCCAACACTATCTAGGGAGCATGATGGCTAATGTAACCAGGCAGGGTGCAAGAGTAAGGTTTAATATCTCTGCCTATTGTCTTGTCTATGCCAGCCAGTACAGAGCCCTTAAATAACTTTGGTTGCCAAGTGCTGCCAATTAGTAGACTTGGTTTTTCAGGGCTCAACATTAAGAAAAAACTTTACAAGCCCAGCAGGGCTAGTTACCGTAACGTTTACTAGCCCTGAAATATTTTTGCTAGCCCTGATAAATAATAAAAAGATTTTTCAAATAGTGACCAACCCCATAGCCTCAGTTGATAACATGAAAGGAATGCAGGGTATTGTGTTGAATAAAAGTTTTATTAGCATCCAGGTATGCAGAGACAAAGGAGGGCTTCATACTTTTTTAAGTGCTGATATTCTATCTAGCCCCTTGGGGCTACTCACAGTTAGAATTTACTAGCCCTTACTCTCAACAACTAGCCCGGGGCTACGGGGCTAGCCTTAACGTCGAGCCCTGTTTTTAGTAAAATCATAATGTTTAAATACCAATTAGGGTTTTGTACAATGTAGGCCCCAGGAAGTCTGGAGAAAGAGGAAGGGAGTTGGCATTTGGAATGGGACTTTGGCTCATGTCCACATGTAGGCCCAACTCCTTTCCCTTTAAATAGCGGGCCTGGTGGCTGGTAGAGAGAGAAGTAGAGAGAGGGACAGAGAGGACAGCGAGGGAGCGAGGAAGAATAAGACTACATGTATTTGATTTAAGGACCAAATAAATATATATCACAACTAACCATTTGTCGATTACACTAATCTCTAAATAAATGTCTTTCACGCAACCTTACACCACACAAATGGATATATAGTACAAGATAGTGTACATGTAAATATTTGTTTCTTTTTTGTTTGATTTTCAGGGTCAACTACTAGTACAGCACCCCTCCCTACCAACTCCACACCAGACAGCATACTACCTATACCGAGGGGTAATAAAGAGACACTTGTTTCCACATTCCAGAATGAAATAGCTGAGGGCTGTTCTGTTCAAAATTGTGTATATATGGAGCAGGAGTAGAATTTGAATTTTGATATTGATTCTAAAATTGCATCCATTTTCTCATCCCATTTCCATGTGAATTTTGATTATTTTCAAGTTTCAAGTTTGAAAATGAGAGTAATTTTTAGAAATATTTGAAGAAGAGTTGTTAGTGATGTCCTGATTAACATTTATATTGTCTGGTTGTTTTGGGGTTTTTTGGCCGCTGTGAGTATTGATAGGTTAATTAAGCTAAGGGCAGGCCCACATAGCTGAGTAG
This sequence comes from Maea johnstoni, assembly GCA_963942565.1. Taxonomy (NCBI): domain Eukaryota; kingdom Metazoa; phylum Annelida; class Polychaeta; order Spionida; family Magelonidae; genus Maea; species Maea johnstoni. Next base: position 31,134,474 of record OZ012699.1, read on the forward strand.
TTTAAGTCGTTACTACTGGTTAGGCACAACTTAGCCTTGAACTAACATAAAAAGAATGACAGTGAATAAAATTTCAAAATTTCGCCTCTTGACCATTACCCCCCCCCCCCCCTTGCAAGTTCATGAATAGGACAGCCTCTCTATGTGTTATTAGATGTGAACTAATCTCTAATGTCTTCTTCTACATATAGGTGGCAGCACTATCTTAATCTGTTTATACTAATGAGTTCCTCTGGAAAGTGTCGTCTGCATCTAGAATACTTTCCATGATAACTTTGGAATAGAGATTAATTTTACAAAATATTTGAAAGAGAGTTGTTGGTAAATATTCTCAATAACATTCCTCCTCAATGCATTTTCTTAGCTTTGCTTTGGCTCTCAAGATTTCATTGAAATTGTCAGGATGCCTCTCCAAATATTTTTGAAATGTGCCTCTATTTAAGGAGTAATGTTTAAAATTGGTTGACCATGTGTGTTTTCACAATGGAAAAAAATGGTTTGTTCTTTAGTTCTTTTCGAAGGTCACACTTGGAAATCCAAGAAAACATATGAAATGTAGACAAACATATGCTTGTTGGGTATTGTCCTGAAAGCTCTTGCTATTTTTTGTGATAACTTTTTGACCGAAGCATACCCTGGAAAATATTTGAAGGAGAAATGTTCATATGAGTTTTACCTTTAATCCTACGTCAAATATCTTGTGGAATTATGTATCATTTCCTAGTTATTTTCAAAAGTCTCTCAGAAGCAGACGACACTTTTCCTCTTCTCATTTGAAGCATGTCTTTCTAAATCTAATACTAACCACAACTCATGATCCTCTCACCTTCTCTTACAGCATCGGGAGAAAATACCCAACCATTTCTAAAATGGAAAGCTACTAACAAAAAGAGAGCGAAACGAAAAGCAAAAATGTTTAAATCACCGACAGCTGAAAAGAACTTTCAATATACAAAAATCAGTGGGCGAAATTTCTTGCGTAGATTGAAACGTTTTGTTGCGCCACCTATTGAGGAGGGTGAGAACTATGGAACTCCGAGGGCTGGTGGGTTGATTCAAGGGGCAAAAAAAGGGTTTAGAAAAAGGGGTCCAAGAGGGCAAGAAACTGCAAGGACTGAGGGTTTTTATGGATACCCCAAATCTAGAGGGTATAGATACGTACCAGAGACAAAACAAACTGTGAAAGGTCATGCTCACGACAAAAGGTCAAGGTCAAGGTTAAGGTCGCGTCGCAAGAGTTCATTAAGTACAACTAGAGAAAGGTCAGTTAATACAAACTCACCAAGTGATTCAAAGAATAGTGGTGATAAATCAAATTCTGATCAAGGAGTTTCTTCAGCAGAATCGGACAATTTGATTGGTTTGCCAAAAGGTCATGCTCCCTCGACCTCAAAACGACCTTCAAGTGTGAAACCAACTTCACCGGTGACCGATTTTACACCTTCCTCCACGCCATCTAGTACTAAAACTCCTATGCCCGAGGATGGTGGAAGTAAGGAAAATATTGTCCCCACTCATGGTGTCAAATATGGAACAAATGATAAAACAAAACCCATTTTCACCACAAATTCTGGTGTAAAATCTGTTACACCAGAAAAGTATTCCAGCATTGCACCAACAAGTAGGTCAACTGTTATTGGTGTAAAGTATAGTGTAAGCCCGAAATACCCTCAAACCACCCTAAACCCTACTCCAACCCCAACCCCAACCCCCACCCCCACCTCAACCCCCGAGCCTACTCCATATGACGGGAATGTGGGGGAAAATGTAGGGATACCGGAAAAGTACCAGGATATGCCACCAGAGGGCCTAAAGAGACGCAGCACTAAAGCCCCTGAAAATGCCGGCAAGAAAACCGTTGAGACTAAAATTAAATCGATGCTGGACTCCTTTGAAGATAAAGACAGGATAGCGGAAATGTTAATAAAACTTCAGAAAAACTATTCCGATCCCGGCTCTAAGGTTGCCACGACAACCACCAGTCCGAGTCCAGATACGTCCTTGGCAGAACCAGATCTTATCCCAAGTAGCAAGGTCAAAGAGGTTACTCGGGCAGAAAAGGAATTGAAGCAAGCCACCAGCCCTCAGACTAGTGGAAAAAGTGGTGAGGGAAATTTTAGTCGAGTAACGGACGTTTTTTTGTCCGTTTCTTTTCGGAATAAGGAGGGGGTGCACTTAATTTTTAGTAATATTTTCATTTGTTGGTTTTACAGGCGTACTGGGTTTATTTTTGGTGCTTGATTTTGTATCTGTTCATTTTGTTGGTGTTTGGTGGAATTTTGGTTTTTCGTCATGTTTTCTGCCATATTGCGGCTAAGTCATGACTCTTTTGACTTTCTTTTTTATCAAATCTTTGCCTATATTATATTTTCTAATTTGATAAAAATATATTCATCCTAAATGCATTTGCTATATATTTGAAAGTGATTTGAATGCAGGCTTTTGATTGGCTCTCTTGGTAAGCATGTGATCCTGTATTGATATCATGATTCATGAATAAGGAAATTCGCAAATATTTTCAACATGGTATGATTTGACTGCAAGTTGGTGTAGCCATCAAGTTTAAAGGACAATTACATCATGATTAAAATATAGGCCGAAATAGTTTCTTATAGTATTTTCTACTTGAACTTAAGTCCCAACCACTGCCATCCTAGCACACAAGAAATGGGGCTACTGGAAGCGGCCATTTTAGTCTATTAATAGCTTATCTGAAGCTGCATGGTACACACTTGTCATTAGCAGCTACCTTAAGAGGACAAGTAGGAAACAAGCAGCTTCAGATAAGCTATTAATAGACTAAAATGGTCTCTGCGAGTAGCCACATTTCTTGTGTGATGAAGGTTGGCAGTGTTGGGGTCTTGGATTTAAGTAGAGAATACTCTAAGAAACTATTTGGGCCTATGTTTTATTCATGGTGGAATTGTCTTTTAACATCTCCACTTCAAATACTTTTATTCATTACCATTACGTGAATTATTTTCAATGTTGACAGACCAAGTGTGCATACCAGATGTAAACTTTTTTTAACCCATTAATGCTTAAAAGTTCCTCTTAAATTGTCATCTGGATCTGAGATACTTTTGATAATAACTTTGTTATGAAGAATAATTTTATGAAATATTTGAAGGAAAGTTGTTGGTATTGTTCTGATAAACATTTCCTCTGAAATTTTTTTTCCCTGTAATGCATTTGCCTAAAATTTTCCATCAAAGTTGTCAACCGGCTTTGTACCTCTGCGAGCATTAATGGGTCAAAATACTCACAACACTGGATGTCTAGATTTAGTACTAATACCTCTTATGTTTTCTTGGTTTCATGTACCTTCACAAATTATCTTCTTACATTGCACTGTATGCCATGTTAATATTGTGCATATAAACTAATGGGCTTGGCAGCTAGCTGCTTTTGATGCTCAGTTTAATTTTTGCGTACTTTTGTTGAATGACAAGCTATCATGTCAGTGCCTTGTATGCACTAGTTTTGGGATCGGATATTGAACAAATTGGTGCACAGTTTAGTAAATGCGGCCTTGAAGGGTGTGCAAAGTACACATCAATTAAACTGCCGTAATGTTTACACGGTATACAGTATTTCTATCATCGTTTGAACGGGAAAAATGTATGAGCTTTTTGGAAAGGGTACAATAACAAATATGGATAGGTGATAGTTATAGTATCAAAATGTAAATCAGAACATTTGCAACAACTCTCTTTCAAATATTTTGTAAATTAATTTTCAATTTCCAAATAATTGTCAAAAGTGTCAAAGATCCAGACGACAATTTCTGGAGGAACTTTTAAGCATTAATGGGTTAAGAGCACTCAAAAGGTCAAAATGTTGCTCAATTGTCAGAACATGTCGAATCAAAGGTATGTTCAAACAGCGGAATCAGTGGAAAATAAATTGAACCACTACTCAGAAATTACTTATTCAGAGTAAATCGGAGTGATTTTTGTGATTGTACGTTTCAGGAAATTAAGTTTCCCTTTGTTTAATTCTAGGTATCATAAACAATTTCTGTGATTAGGAAATCAAATTTTCTAGGTACCATGAGCAATTTTTGTGATAGTATCTCCTTGAATAGAATTTTCCTTTGTTTTATTCTAGGTTCTATGAACAATTTTTGTGATTATACATTTTAGAAAATTGAGTTTTTACTTCATTTAATTCTAGGTTCCATGAACAATTTTGGTGATTGTACGTTTTTGAAAAATATCATTTTTCTTTGAATAGAATTATCCTTTCGTTTTATTCTAGGTTCTATGAACAATTTTTGTGATTATACATTTTAGGAAATTGAATTTTTAATTCATTTAATTCTAGGATCCATGAGAACAATTTTGGTGATTGTACGTTTTTGAAAAATATAATTTATTTTTCTTTGTGTTATTCCAGGTGCCCTGAACAGTACCACTTCTCCGAAGCCCAGTTTGTCCAATTCAACTCTCCGCCCATCCACCACTACACAAGGTAAGAGCATGCGTCAACAATATTATTCTGGCTACCAGAGTAGCACCTTTAAAATTATCACAATACGATACAATAACAATATTTCCTCAATGATACGAAACCTTCATGATATTTCTTAGGGACCTAATATTGTTAAATTTAGCACTTTCATTTTTGGAAACTTTGGCACTTAATAGTGAACTTCCTTCTCGCAGAGACATCCAGGTAGCAATTAAGTCTATTTTATGTATAATTCAATCTTAGACGATTCAATGCAATACTCAACATGTTTGATACAATACTTTTTTCCATTCAATATCAGTATTTGGTATTGTATCGAGTACTGGTACCTAGCTATCCCAACTGTGTGTAAAAATCCTGTTAGGAAAACTTCCACACAAATACAGTCATGAAAAAAGAATAACTTTGATTGATAGTATCTAGCATCAAGAAGCGTATCTCTCATAAATGTATATGAAATTCTGCTTTTATTTTTAACCCATAAAGTACTATAAAACCTGAAATTTCATGTGCACTAAAAGGACGTATGCATGATTTTAGAATTTGCCAAATCTTAATTGTACCAATCACAAATGATCAATAAATATGTAGATATCAATGAATATTAGAGCTGCACTCACCACTCACAAACTCGAGTGGCTCGAGCCCTGGGACAAACTCGCCGAGCTCGAGCTGAAATGTTCAAATCGTGAGCTCGTCTATATTGGGAACACAAACGTAACACAGAGCACCTAACACACATTATAAACATACATAAATGATTATCGCTGTCATGTCTACTTAACAATGTCCAATGTATACATTCAAGCGGTGTTGAGTGTTATTCTGACCTTTGTACCTCGTCAGCACGTTTTAAAATTAAATGAACATGGCAATGTTAATAAATCTCCGCCAATAAATATTCATTTCTTAATAGCTGGGGTGGAAAATAAGTATTCTTTTGGAAATTCAGAACGTCCGTGAGCGAGTCAAACGGGTGGCGAGCTCATGAGTTGATCTGCCTCCGTGAGTGCAGCTCTAATGAATATGTAAATATTTATAGACATTTATTAATCCATTAACTGACTTCATGTTTGGACAATTTTGCATTGCTACAGAGAGTTAAAAAGGCAATGTCACTAATGTACTTTCATGTTCTCGACTGGATGGGTGGTCCCTCTGGTGGCAATATTTCAAACTATATATTTCAACTGCTTCATTGTATTGTTATTAATGTTATTGTTGTTATTATTATTGTGTGTGTGTCTGTGTCAGGGTGTGTGTGTTGTGTGTGTGTGTGAAGGTCTGTGTGTGTGTCGGTCTGTGTGTTCGTGTGTGTGTGAGAGAGGGAAAGATAGTAAAGTAGTGAACGCTTTTGGGACGTAATGTCATATAATATAATTGTATATATATATATATATATAATGTATGTATATATATATATATATATATATATATATATATATATATATATATATATATATATATATATATATATATATATATATATATATATATATAAATACTTGTACTTGATTAAGAAAGTAGGGCAATCTTGAGCAGTACCCAATAGCAAGTTATCCAGTACGGATTTGTAAATATATACAGAGCAAACACATGGTCCATCAACTTTGAATAGAACATACCTAGGAGGAGTCGAATTTCTGAAAGCCATGTTCAACAGAAGTGGTTTGCTTCATTACCCTTCACGCGTCATTTGTCTGGGAATGTTACTTTTAAGTAGTGTAGATAATAAGAGTAGTCTTTATGCAGATGATTCATCCTTTTATACTGTAGGTAATACTGTAGCAGAAATTGAGACAAACTTGAATCAAGACTTGAAGAAAGTTACATACTGGTGCACCCTGGGACCCTCGGGCTACTAATGTGAACATGCCAGAGGGCCTCAGGGAAGATCCTTACCATTGGACTGAGTTACCCTCTTTAAATAAAGATTATTATTATTATTATTATTATTATTATTATTATTATTATTATTATTATTATTATTATTATTATTATTATGAGTGCACAGATAGGGTCCTGCACTTCTCCTCTTCACATTTTTTCATCAGAGAAGTGGTTAAGTTTTGAAGTCTGTTTACAGTTAGCGACATTTCTGAAGGATTCTTAGCAAATTCTGTCTCCCTTTAATTCTCCTGCTGCTCCCTCGAATTTCTGCAGGGTGCCCAAAGACACTGGTTTCTATACACCTTTAGGTAGCTTTTGAAGTTGGGCTCCCTGGGAAAAAATCTAATTTTGAGCATTGGAAGAGAATGGAAGTGACCCCTGTGTTTGCTACTTAATCTGCTAATATTAAGGGGATTTAACCCTTATAATGCTGCAGCTACTTTCGTCCAAACCCCATCATATTGGTATTCATTTGATAGCTCATGCTGAGTACTCTCAGATGAATACCTATAAGCCAGGGTTTCAGTCATATTTTTTGTTTTTTTGCATCCTTTTGTATTGGCCAAATTAGCCACCAACAGCATAAGGGTTAAATCAAAAACCAGCACTTGCCCCAAACAAATCAATGGCCTCAATTTTCAAGCAGTGTTACTAGATTCTATTGTTTGGGTAGAAAGTAAGCCATTAATACTCACACTCACTGTTGGTCAAAAATCATTAAGATGAATGTATGCACTTAAGATAAGATTAGGTTAAAAAGAGCTTTTTAACAAAATACTTAACTTACCTTGAAATGGCTACCTAACTTAAATGCTTTAGACATTCTCAAAAGGATAAAAAGCATTTATACTACTCTGGAAAAAGGCACATGTGCATTTAGCAAGTTAGCAAAAAGTTTGCTAGAAGGGGTATTGGCAATCTCCCGATGAGCCGCACCCTATGCACGGTCAATCGTGGCAACAATCCATAGCTGCTACAGGCTTGCCTGCATTGCACTCTTTTGTCTTTGTTCGCTATGTCTGATTGGACACTTGACCCATGGCGCTCCAAGGACTGATTGCGTGCTCGAAAATACAATAAATATACAGTCTGTACCTGTGAAAATATGATGAATATACAGTCTGTATACAGGGCTCAACATAAAGGAAACACTTCATTAGCCCAACAGGGCTAGTTACCATAACTTTTAATAGCCCTGAAATATTTTTGCTAGCCCTGATAGGACAATTTTTTTCAAATAGTGACCTTTGTTGATAACATGAAAAGAATATGTGAGTATTGTGTTAAATTAAACTATATTATCATCCAGGTATGCAGAGTCAAAGGAGGGCTTCATACTTTTTTTAAATGCTGATATTCTAATTCTTTCTAGCCCCTCAGGGCTACTCACAAGTAGAATTTACTAGCCCTGACTTTAAATAACTAGCCCGGGGCTACAGGGCTAGCCTTAATGTCGAGCCCTGGTATAGGTAACACATGTAAAGGTGAGGAAAATTTTATTTACCCGGGGGAGATTGGGGAGGGTCAGAAGGCCAGAAGCTAATGTCCACCTCCTTGCCCCTTCCAACGGTTTTCAGAAAAAAGGGGGGTGCAGTTATTTGGGGTCTGTCCGCTTATTCGGAGGAAAACGGTAATTCTTAGCAGGCAATTGATAGCGTTCAAGCTCTTTTTATGCTACTTCTGGCTGTAGACCTATGTGAATAGCATAATATTTATACAGGAATGAAACATGAATTCCACAATCAAATGAGGACAGCCTTTGGTTGAGTTCTAACGAAAATTTCTCCATCAAGTATTTTCAAAATATTGCTTTTGTTAGAGAAATATCACCATGATATCATACCATATTCAGACCACTCTCTAGGTTAAAAATATCTTAAAATCTAACTTCTCTTTTGAGATCTATGCAATGATAGCATATGTACGCTCTAAAAAATAAAACATGCACATATTCAGAGTACATTAGGTATAAATATATACATAGGTATATTGCCTGTTTATTGCTGTTGTAAAATCTGAAATTCAAATGATCACAGTTTGTTGGTTCATGTATTTGTGACAACAGGTGTCTTAACCCATTAGTGCTTACAGCGGCCAAAAGCAGCCAGACAATTTTGATGGAATCTAGCAGGTAAAAGCACAGTTAGGAAAATATTTGATGGAGAAATGTTAATAAGAAAATTATCTACAACTTTTCTTCAAATATTTTGTTAATTCATTCCTAATTCTGAAGTTTTAGCCAAAAGTATTAAAGATCCAGACAACAATTTCTGGAGGAACTCTTAAGCATTAATGGGTTAATTTTATATGTTCCATACGCCCTTGACCTTGACCTTTCAAGGTCATGCTCACCTGGCCGGTAAATCAGGCAACATTTCACAGTCTCTCAACAAACTACATCTATCTCTCAATATTTTTGTAACACTCTGCATAATGACATGCAAAATTATCATATACAACTTCTTATCATTGTTTTTATTGAAATGCTTGAAAATGAATAAAAAAAACTTTAAAAATAAAAAAAAACATTTCACAGTCTCTGATATTTTCGTAACACTCTGCATAATGATATGTATCTATATGTGTATGGATAGCAAGAAAGATAGATAGCTAGGTAGAAAGGTAAAAATATGGAGAGATAGATAAATATGTTATATACAGTACTTAAGCTTTTGAAATACTTCGTTAACTTTTAAATCTTGCATAGGAATTTCGGTAGATGTTTGTTAGGTCCCTAGATAGGAAGAATGATAGATAGATGGATAGATAGATGAATAGATGGATAGATAGATAAATAGATTGATAGATAGTTAATTTTATTATATACAGGACTTACTTTTTGAAATACTTTGATAACTTTTAAATCTTGCATGGGAATTACTGGTTGTTGATGTTTGTTATGTCCCTCCAAGGATAACTTTATTGAAATCAATTATAGATGAGCATATTGTTATCCACTGGTGCATGAAGTTGGCATCCTTTCTATATAACATATGTTACTATCTATTGATCTTTTTGAGGGCTCAAAATAACTCCTAGGCATCCTAACCACTAGGTCTCCCACTTGAGGCTTATGGCCGTATGCACCGGTCCTACTTACCCTGTAAGTACTACTTACCAACCTGTAAGAAGGACTTATGCACTGCATTCCCTGCACTAAACGGTAAGCGCTACTTAAACGAGCACTAAACTGCCTGGTGTAGATACACAGAAAGATAGAAATATAGACAGATACTAGTAGATAGATTGATAGATAATGCTCTCTAACTACAGTAACCAGAACAGATTTATCATATTCTGAGAAATTGGGCGCTCTCTTTCTTATTGTTCGAGCCATTCTCCTTGGCCAGCATAATACATCACAAAGACAGAGCAAGAAGAAAAGAACATGTGCACCTGATCAGATGTGCACCTGACCAGGCTAGCCATCCCAAAATAGCTGAGAACAATGTAACCCTTGGGACTGTAACCACAAAAACCACACTTAGGTAAGTGCTGGCTTCTGGGCCGCAGCGCAGCACAGTAAGTCATTACTGATGGCCGTATGCACCGGTCCTACTTACCGTAAGTTTTAGCGGGCGCTTACCTAAGTAGTACTTAGCCGGTAAGTCTTAGTAATGACTTACTGTGCTGCGCTGCGGCCCAGAAGCCTGCACTTACGTAAGTGTGGTTTTTGTGGTTACAGTCCCAAGGGCTACATTGTTCTCAGCTATTTTGGGGTGGCCAGCCTGACCACATGAACACCTGATCAGGTGCACATGTTCTCCTCTTCTTGCTCTGTCTTTTTGATGTATTATGCTGGCCAAGAAGAATGGCTCGAACAATAAGAAAGAAAGCACCCACTTTCTAGGAATATGAGAAATCTGTTTTGATTACAGTAGTTGGCGAGTTTAATAACATATATCTATTGATCAATCTATCTGCACATACATAAATATACATACATACCTGTCTATCTACTAGTATCTGTCTATTTTTCTATCTTTCTATGTATCTGCAGTTCTACACCAATGTATATACATATGTATCTATACCTTTATGCATATATATATATATATATATATATATATATATATATATATATATATATATATATATATATATATATATATATATATATATATATATTTATATATATATATATATATATATATATATATATATATATATATATATATATATATATATATGTATATATATATATATATATATATATATATACACACACATATATATATATATATATACATATATATATATATATATTTATATATATATATATATATATATTATATTTATACACACATGTATGTATGTATGTGTTGAGTATTCTCTTATCTATTCTTAGTAACAGTAACACAACTCTAATAATTTCGTTCATTTATCTCTTGACTTCATAGTCAAAACTCAAAAGTGTGGGCTCTGCTCAGTGATACAAATAAAGATGAATTTGAATCTTTTGATAATCGATCCTTTTTCTGCAAGTTGAGGCTGATTTGCCAGTGTCAATTGGTGTAGGAAACTGGAATAACCATAGAACACCACTGCCTAACCCCAAGTCAGTTATTCTTCTCACATGCCTTAGGAAAGTTGCAATAAAGTTGATAAGTTTTGGTTTTAGTCACCTCTAGACCCAACTAAAACTTACAGGCAGTTTAGTGCCCGTTTAAGTAGTGCTTACCGTTTAGTGCAGGGTATGCAGCGCATAAGTTCTACTTACATGGAGGTAAGTAGTACTTAGGGGGTAAGTAGGATCGGTGCATACGGCCATGAGACTTACCAGCTAAGTACTACTTAGGTAAGCGCCCGCTAAAACTTACGTTAAGTAGGACCTGTGCATACGGCCATTAGTCTTAGCTAGCTAACTACTACCTGTGTTCGATTATCGGCCGGGGCAAGTGAGAAAGTTACCAGTGACTTGGGGTTAGGCGGTGTTTTTTGCCGGTACTTCCGGTTTCCTCCACCAGTTACAACTACCTAGTCACAAATTAGCTGCAATATGGTAGAAAAAGTGACAAAAATGAAAATTCCAAATTAACTGGAGAATTCCTGAACAATTTTATCCAGTTTCTCCCACTACAAAAAAAACATGGATTGAAAATGGTATCAATTTTGAATTTCTTTCTAATCCTTTTACTAATATTTTATTCAAAATGTACTCAGTTCAGTTCGGCAAAAGTTGAACAATTGTGATGACCTATATAGCATTTATTCATAAAAGGATGATTTATATTTCCGTTATATGATTGAGAAATACTTTGATCTGTAGGGGCTGTCCCCAGTCAGGTCACAGCTGGAGTCTCAAACACTCAGCCTTAGGCATAAAAAGAAATTATTTGTTTCCTGTAACCCAACCCTAACAAGTCTTCACTGAAAAATATCACTACCATTAAGTTTTTTTCACCATTACAAATCTCAATCAACATAAATCATGCATGAAACACACATTTTTGGTATGACCATAAATTCAACCTTACAGTCACAAAAACATACCTGGACCTTTTATACAACCCCTGGAAAATTCACGGCCCGTAGTATAGACCACCAAAGGTATCCGGAGAATATTTCGGTCTTGTGAATTTTTTCACGTGTACCACCAAAAAAGGCAGGTTTAAATGGTCGAACAAGTGCAGTTCCATTTATTTATTGTAATTATTTTATAGCTATTGTAATGAATACCTGTGAGAACATTTGATTGGAAATTAGCTTTTGACTTTTATATTGTGACTGGCTTTTTCAATCTGAAATCAAATTCATGTTTACTATGGTTCAACATTTTGATATAACAGACATGGATCAATAAAAGAATGTCATTACTTTTATCACATATTGTGTATATGTCGAAATGAACAATTGAGTTATTGATTATGCAGAGTTGGTGACATTTGTCTTCGATTCTTTTGATAAACAACATTTGTTGCATCAGCATTAGGCCACTCCAATTTAATTACTTGTCTTACAAGCTTTTTTTCGAAAAGAAATCCTGTCAGACTCCAAAAAAAAAGAAAATAAAAAGTCATCTTTGGTGTCTTACGGACGAAAGTGGTTTTGAAATTTTCTGTCAGACTCCAAAAAAAAAAAAAAAAAGTGCAAGTTTTAAGAATATTCTTTGTAAGTGTAATTTAATCAACTACAGAAAGCTATCATTGCTGTAGTAGAGCCTCAGACTTGAGAAGGTATACCTCCCACCCTTCAGGTTACAGGGATTAATTGATTGATTGATTTTATTTAGTTGAGAATAGGCTGGTAGAAACATATCGCTACCAGTCCTAGTCGTCAGACTCTAAAAAAAAAAAAAATAATAAAAAAGACACATTTTTCAACTTTTTTTTTTTATTCCAAAATGGCTCATTTCCTACCTCCTGAGCACGTAAGACAAGTAAATAAATTGGAGTGGCCTTAGAGTGGTATGAAAGGAATTGTGGCCATCGTCAATATTCTGCTTGTTTAGGGCTAAATTGTGGCTAGGGGGTTGCTAATGATCTTGAAATGATAGTTAGGGTTGGATACCATTAACTAGGGCTGTCATTGTTTAAAAAAATTTGTCGATTCGATATATTGATATTTCTTTTTCGATTTCGATTATTTCGATACGATACATTGATATATGCCCATGGATTCTATAGTGTTCATTTAATCAAATTATAATTTGGCAGTTTGAAATTCAGAACAGTATGACATATGCATGATTTTTTTCAAGATTTAAACCTCAAATCTTACACCCTGCAGGGAGGGTACTTTTGTTGTACTGCCTAACTCATTCCTCATTAGAAGACTATCCAGGCAATATACATTATAAAGGGCTGAGTATTCAAATGTATTCGTTTATATTACTTATTATTTAATACCCAGCCCCTTGTTACATTTTAAAAACATCATTACAACTTAACTAAATCAACAATCACATCAGCCACATTGTTTGCGAACGATGAACTATGTACCATTGGTCGTAATTGTTCGTCATATCATACCTTCGGAAGGCTTCGGCTAATCTCGCTGCGACGGATATTCACGAAACTGATCGTGAATTTCCGTTCTTTCATTAGTGGCTTGCCTCACTTTATACATTTCCCAATGCACTGCGAAGGGAAAGTGCGGCAAAACACCACTTCGTCTATTTTGTAAACAACATGGCGGCACCCACACGTGGGGAGCGAGCAGCGAACAGCCGCTGCACTCTCCGCACTTTTGCCGTAAGTAGGTTAGTTTTTCTTTTTTTTGCCATCTCGATGCATCGATTAACGCATCGAGATAGCAAAATTGCAGTCATCGATTGACTGCAGTTGTCGGTACATCGATGTGAGGCGTATCGATGACTGCCCTACTATTTGCTGTATCTGCTTCTACTCTAGAGACAATCCAGTGATCCAAGTTGAATAATCCTGAATCAGATAGCTGCATAGTTTCTTAGATGAGCAACTTATGATCCAATTTAGTTTACAGAAGAATGGGCACTTTCCTTAAGGTCCTACACAATATATTCCTGTGTCTTTACCTTAGGTCTTTACTGCTTGAAGTGCTCAGGGCAAATGACCTTTTCCCAGACAGCAGTAAGGCCAATTGTTTGGTACTTCCTCTCAACTCCCAAAATCCTTGAGGGGATTATGTGTGACACTACACACTGAGCGGAGACCTGAGGGGATTATGTCCAATTGACACAACACAGATACCTGTATCTATTTCCACAGAACTGAAGCCACAGTGCTAATCAATCACCTAACCCAATTGTTCACCTGTAATTCCAATCTTTTTTGTTTCTCTAACTGACTGACAACATTGTTGTGAAAAATACAATCCAGGCTTCAATTAGTTGATAGCTGAATTATATGGATGTAATTGTACTTATATGGGTGTGATTGTCCCATTTTAGTATTGTTAATTACCCAAAGAGCATGGAGTGTCTGTTCAAGCTGGAGGTGTGAGAAGGAATTACTCAGCATGCAAAGCCCAAGTTTTCCCATCAAATACACACATTGTATTACCTGTTGCCAAAAACTGGTATGTTTCCTGTTTTTCTCAGACAGCCGGAGCCACATTTTGATTAAGACTAACCCCCAATACACTATTTTTGAATTAATCAAAACATCATTATCTGTGATGCCATTCCATTTCCTACCTCATCTTCACTTGGCAGGTGGGAGGGGCTTATCAGCTAATTAGTCACATGACCAAAACATTGCAGCATGCTCTCTGATTCTCAGCTGTCACACAAACAAATTTCACAATTCATGGAGTTTGGAGTGGGGTAGAGGTATGGAGTTTTTTTCATATGGAGGGTAAGACCCGGTTCATTAACATAATAGATATATCTCAAAACAGGCCTTCCCTGAGGACGAAACGTTTACGGCCACCTTAAATGGTTTTCAAACAATCTTTGTGTCCTTTTGCTTTGAACAAAAGTAGCCTCAGTATTAGAAGAGATAATAACCATAGAGGTTTTATATTTAGTAAGAGTAGGATCTACTCACCCTTGGATATACTCACTTTAACTCAAGCAATTAGTCAATAAGTTACCAGCCCGATCTCACACAAGCATCCACTAGCCCTACTCGAAGCATTACTTACTAGATCTAATATTGGCATCTATTAGCCCCTAATCAAGCCTCTACTAGCCAGAACTCACAAACATATCTACTAGCCCTGATCAATCTTCTACTATATATATATATATATTATATATATGTATATATATATATATATATATATATATATATATATATATATATATATATATATATATATATATATATATATATATATATATATATATATATATATATATATACATATATACATATATACATATATACATATATTTATATATGTTTATAAACATATGCTCTGTATAATTCCTTTCATTATAGGAGGAGCTAAGCGATGATTTCCGTGATCTCCGGGAAACTGCTGAGAGAATGCGCCTGTTCGATGTAGACCCATGGTTCTTTGTGGCGCACCTAGGGCATGTATTTATCTTGGACGCGCTGGGCTATGCGATCCTGGCATATTACGGGACCAGTTGGATCCCTTACCTTACGGCAGCTGTGATACTTACCATATCTCAGGTAAGTAGGGCATGTATTTATCTTGGACGCGCTGGGCTATGCGATCCTGGCATATTACGGGACCAGTTGGATCCCTTACCTTACGGCAGCTGTGATACTTACCATATCTCAGGTAAGTAGGGCATGTATTTATCTTGGACGCGCTGGGCTATGCGATCCTGGCATATTACGGGACCAGTTGGATCCCTTACCTTACGGCAGCTGTGATACTTACCATATCTCAGGTAAGTAGGGCATGTTTTTACCATATCTCAGGTAAGAAGGGCATGTATTTATCTTGGACGCGCTGGGCTATGCGATCCTGGCATATTACGGGACCAGTTGGATCCCTTACCTTACGGCAGCTGTGATACTTACCATATCTCAGGTAAGTAGGGCATGTATTTATCTTGGACGCGCTGGGCTATGCGATCCTGGCATATTACGGGACCAGTTGGATCCCTTACCTTATGGCAGCTGTGATACTTACCATATCTCAGGTAAGTAGGGCATGTATTTATCTTGGACGTGCTGGGCTATGCGATCCTGGCATATTACGGGACCAGTTGGATCCCTTACCTTATGGCAGCTGTGATACTTACCATATCTCAGGTAAGTAGGGCATGTATTTATCTTGGACGCGCTGGGCTATGCGATCCTGGCATATTACGGGACCAGTTGGATCCCTTACCTTACGGCAGCTGTGATACTTACCATATCTCAGGTAAGTAGGGCATGTTTTTACCATATCTCAGGTAAGAAGGGCATGTATTTATCTTGGAGGCGCTGGGCTATGCGATCCTAGCATATTACGGGACCAGTTGGATCCCTTACCTTACGGCAGCTGTGATTAGTGTTCGGAAACGGTCACAATTTTCAAGATCGATCATCGGTCCATCTGAACGACCGATGATCGATTAATAATCGAAGTTGTGTACATGGTTTTCCGTGTCGCCATTGCTGTTTACTTTAGTCATAAGGTACCGCGACACCTAGCGGTATCAACACACACTAGCGTAATTGTGTCATGCGCATTTACGCTAGTGTGTGCCGATAACCACAACAACAATAGCGGCATCGTAACATCGCCTCAGCACGCTCAGAGAGGTGGATCTTGAGCGGTCCAGCAGTGTTTCCTCTTTGGTGGGGCAATAAATAGGTAACTTAACTTTTTTCTCAGATTTTCTGACAGGCAGGACTACCGAAAGTCCAGCTATTTCTTTGAATAGAATTTTTATCCATGTTCGTTTTTTTGTTCGAACATGTGAAATTGCGTTCGATCATCATAATCGGAGGCACAAACGAACGCTGTTCGGCTTGTTCGAACAATCGGACGAACACTAGCTGTGATACTTACCATATCTCAGGTAAGTAGGGCATGTTTTTACCATATCTCAGGTAAGAAGGGCATGTATTTATCTTGGAGGCGCTGGGCTATGCGATCCTGGCATATTACGGGACCAGTTGGATCCCTTACCTTACAGCAGCTGTGATACTAACCATATCTCAGGTAAGTAGGGCATGTTTTTACCATATCTCAGGTAAGTAGGGCATGTTTTTACCATATCTCAGGTAAGAAGGGCATGTATTTATCTTGGAGGCACTGGGCTATGCGATCCTAGCATATTACGGCACCAGTTGGATCCCTTACCTTACGGCAGCTGTGATACTTACCATATCTCAGATAAGTAGGGCATGTTTTTACCATATCTCAGGTAAGTAGGGCATGTTTTTACCATATCTCAGATAAGTAGGGCATGTTTTTACCATATCTCAGGTAAGAAGGGCATGTATTTATCTTGGAGGCGCTGGGCTATGCGATCCTAGCATATTACGGCACCAGTTGGATCCCTTACCTTACGGCAGCTGTGATACTTACCATATCTCAGATAAGTAGGGCATGTTTTTACCATATCTCAGGTAAGTAGGGCATGTTTTTACCATATCTCAGGTAAGAAGGGCATGTATTTATCTTGGAGGCACTGGGCTATGCGATCCTAGCATATTACGGGACCAGTTGGATACCTCACCTTACCTTTCTTTTACAGCAGCTTTAACACTTGCCATATCTCAGGTAAGTAGGGCATGTATGTACCATATCTCAGGTAAGTAGGGCATGTATGTACCATATCTCAGGTAAGTAGGGCATGTATGTACCATATCTCAGGTAAGTAGGGCATGTATGTACCATATCTCAGGTAAGTTGGGCATGTATGTACCATATCTCAGGTAAGTTGGGCATGTATGTACCATATCTCAGGTAAGTAGGGCATGTATGTACCATATCTCAGGTAAGTAGGGCATGTATGTACCATATCTCAGGTAAGTTGGGCATGTATGTACCATATCTCAGGTAAGTAGGGCATGTATGTACCATATCTCAGGTACCGTATTACCCCGCATACAACACGCACCCCATAGATAATACGCACCCCTCCCCAAGTCCCCTTCCCATATGTAAAATGCAATGCCCTGTTTATAACACGCAGGCGAAGTTGGGGAGTGGTGAATGTCAGGTTAGGTACTTGACCCCAGTACCGTATTCCGCGTTGACTCTTATTAAGATAATTAGAGGCTTAAATCGTACAGTGTTAATAGTGCTCAAAGTCACCGTGCAAGTGATACCAATTAACAGTACAGGAAAAGCCTATTTTTAAACATGAGCTGGTGCATCCAGGTTGTCAGAATGGCAATTATCGTAACATCGTCACGGTGACAGGCCAATAGACAATAGGAACACACCAAAGTATTTTCGACCATGCCCCACACATCCATAGCATCGATGTAAAAAGGTTCTGGTTTATGTACCCGTTGATAACACGCACCCCTTCCTTGACGTAGGTGCTGCAGTGTATAAAAGTGCGTGTTGTATGCGGGGTAATACGGTAAGTAGGGCATGTATTTATTCTGGAGGCACTTTGTTATGTGATCTTAGTATGTTAAAGGATCGACTGGATCCCTTACCTTACAAGTTACAGCAGCTGTGATACTTACCATATCTCAGGTAAGTAGGGCATGTATTTATTCAGGAGGCACTTCGTTATGTGATCTTAGTATGTTAAAGGATCGACTGGATCCCTTACCTTACAAGTTGCAGCAGCTGTGATACTTACCATATCTCAGGTAAGTAGGACATGTATTTATTCTGAAGGTGTAGAGCTATGCGATCCTAGCATATTAAGGGACCTTACGGCAGCTGTGATACTTACCATATCTCAGGTAAGTAATAATCAGAAAATGTGACACCTATCGAGGAAAAAAAACTAAATCACCGGCAAGATGTCAGCTTTCTTGTTATGAAACTAAGCTCCAAAAGCACTTCAAAACATAGTTAGAGACTTACGACTAATGGATATGGACTGGTATTCAGGTACCATCCCAAACTATGCACATCAGAGCTGCACGCTATCTAGCGCAGGTTGGAAGTGCCGTCATTTGTAATTGAGCTTTACTAGTCCTCTAGTATTTACCCAATAAACGGAAAAGTGTGAAGAATCAATTATGATCAATACTCTATCGGTTGGCTGCCACTGATCATTTATTGATCATGATATTGCAACCGATTCCCAACCCTAGTATTTACTGTGGAGGTTTTGAGCTGTATGATCTAGTATGTTAATGGACTAGCTGGATCCCTTACCTCACAGCAGCAATTATACTTATCATATCTCCTGGAGCACAGCAATCTTTGGTGACTGTGGTTTGAAAATACAGGGTCTGACACTTAGATTTCAGGCTAGGGGCCCGAAAAGATATTTTGATAACAATTAGTGGTCAAAATCAGGATTTCTGGTTATTGTACATACTATTTTGGGCCCCTAGCCTGAAAAATCTTGGGGCCCTCGGCAAAATCTAGGAGCATTTTCTCCCGGGCCCCTGGGAAAGTCAAGCCCTGTAATAGCTGTGAGTATTCTCACCTGGTGGCACTACTATATTAGTCCTTATTGCAATAGTTAAGACCAAGCCCAATCAGTAGACAGTATTACGAAATGGTGTTCACTGTATTTTAAATACAATCTGTATCGAACATAATTCAAGTGAAATACCTGATAGATTCAATTCAATTGGTCATGTTTGGGGAAGATTTCCTGGGTTAAACATTGCTTGAAGTTTTTGGCTTGCCCCCTGTTTTAAAGCCCCTGTCTATGGCATGCCAAAATGATATTTAAAATCAAACTTCACAAGATATCATGCAACTTTGAAAAAAATACCATTCAACTTGCTTAAATATATGGTGCAACTTTTAGAAATTTATCATGCAACTCAGGAAGGATGTATAATTTTGGGAAACATGTGACAGGTGGACGCCCCTGAGATGTAAAATACTTTTTTGTAGAAATAAATAACTGAGTATTTTTGTTATTTTAGGCACAAGCAGGATGGAGTCAGCACGACTATGGACATCTTAGCGTCTTTAAGAGCAGCCGATTAAACCACCTTATGCACCAGTTCATCATAGGACATTTAAAGGTAAGACTGCATTTAATCCTTTAATAATCACAGCTACCAAAAGCAGTCTGACTGTTTTGGTAAAATCTTAGATGAATATAACATGGATTGGTCTCCAAAGACCAATTACCATAGGACCCATATGAAACCCTGGATGTGTACCTAATCTCGCTGAATCTAGTCTTGGTCTGATGTTACTGGGAGACAAAGACCAATGAGGACTTGCATTTGTTTATATTATACAGGAGGTTGCTCATGCATGTGCGCATAGTGCACCTCTTGAGCGTTTTTTTGTCAATACCTGGGCTATTTTGACCTTTTTGACTTATAATAAATCACACAGTTTCATAATAGGACATTAACCCATTTACACTCAGAGCGGCCAAAACAGGCCTGACAATTTTGAAAATATTTTACTTAAAACATTTGTAGGAGAAATGTTTATCAGGAGCCACACAACAACTCTCGGTGAAATATTTGTAAAACTTTTGCTTAATCCCCAAGTTATTTTTTTAAAGTATGAGAGTAGCAGACAATACTTTCTAGAGGAACTCGGTGTGAATGGGTTAAATGATTTTTTTGATAGAAGTAAACCACTTATTTAGTAGGGCTAGTATATTTCAGGTTAGACTGGTCCCATTGAAAAACTTGGTTATCGTCAAACATTTTGGAAGGTTCACTTGTCCTTACTTTGCCTTAACATTGTAGAAAGAGTATCAATAAACAAAGTTCCAAATTTTGACATTGTAGAAACATTATCATTTGACAAAATTCCAAATTTCAAGTCTCGATATTGCATAAAAATTAACAAAAAATGATATTCAAAATTTTAACAGCTCTCTCTTTTCTTTCAGGGCGCCTCATCTCATTGGTGGAATTTCCGCCATTTTCAGCATCATGCGAAGCCGAACATCGTGGCTAAAGACCCAGATATCACCCTCCCCTACGTGTTCCTTCTCGGGGACAAGTTACCCAAGATCTGGGGCCGCGCCAAGCGGGGGTTCATGCCCTACAACTGGCAACAACATTACTTCTTTCTACGTAAGTGTTTACCGTAATTTTGCGTGTATGAGACGCACCTGTACATAATACACACCCCTTGTTCAGGCCTTTAAATTGATATCATTGAAATTTTATTCTAATTCGCTTCTGAATGATTTTCATAAATGTAAAACAAAAATAACAGGTACAAATTGGATTTTTTATTTTTTTCAGGTTTTTTAAAGAGAATTATTAGTGTGACCAGTAAGACGATGAATAACATTGATCTCACATTACTACTGTATACGGCTTTGATTTGGGGTCCTAACAATTTCGCGTTACAGCCCTGCTGAAGGGTATTTGTGCTACTTTAAATTTGCGCATTCAAGCAGTTATACTGTATATTTTTTACTACATAGATATTTATTTTAAGGATGTTATTTTGGCGCTACCGTTAGGGAGCGCAAAAATACCGAAAATCAAATGCCTGTAAAAATACCAGTTAATATACAGGAACTGTTTTTTTTCGTTTATTCACAGTGGGACCTCCTACTTTACTACCTACATACTTTCATATAGAAAACATTTACTTTGTATTAAAGAGGCGCGACTGGCAGGTGAGTGAATTGTTTTATTAACCCATTTGTGCTTTGTACTTTATAGACCTACTTGACATGTCGTCTGAACCTGTCACACTTTTGAACATAACTTTGGAATAAAGCATAAATTTCCAAAATATTTGAGGGGGAGTGGTAGATAGAGTTCTGATGAACATCTCTTTTTCAAATATTTTCTGAATATTGTTTTAGTTGGAGAAATATCACCAAAATAGTCGGGCATTTTGAAGAAAAGAATTTGGCTACAACTCAATGTACTAATATCATCCTTCAAATATTTCCCAAATTGATGCTTTTATTTATAACAGATTCATTTCCAAAAGTCACAATGAATTGTTTGCAAGCAGAACGCTTATGCATGAATTGGTAAAGAAGCGATATTGACACTTTTTTTGCTATGGAGGGAGTGGAATAAAAATACTGGGTTTAACAATAGAGGTAGCCCAACAGTAGATATTAATACAATTGTAAGACTAGAAGAAATGAAAAAAAATGTGCTTGCTAACCATTAAAAAAACAATGAATTTTTTTATATTGAACTTACAATGCAATATCTCCACTGACATAGATTTTCAAGTTTTTTTTTTGATTATTTAGCATTTTGCAATATTATTTTAATTACATGTACCATTTCAGTGTTATTCTACAAATTTTGACTAATGAAGAGAAATTAGAATTATTGTAATCAATTAGAATTATTTTTCAACCAATATTATAAGTAGTTTTCTGTTTTATCTTCCCTCGCAGGATATGCTCTGGATGTTATCATTTTTCGTTCGTCTCTTCTGGTGCTACACGCCCATATTTGGAAGTGCTATGTCAGTATTCTGGTTCTACATGTTTATTAGGTAAGATTTTTCATTTCACATACTGAACATTATTCATGCATAGCAGATATATAAAATATAGTATATGTATATATATATATATATATATATATATATATATATATATATATATATATATATATATATATATATATGTATATATATATATATATATATATATATATATATATATATATATATATATGTATATATATGTATATATGTATATATATATATATATATATATATATATATATATGTATATATATATATACTGTAAAGTTCGAAATATTAGCGAAACTATATTTAGCAAATTGATCCGTTTTCCCATAATAGCGGATCGTAATATTCGTGTGTGAACCATCTCCAAAAGCGCCATCTGTGTAGTGGTATTCTAATTCATGTACTGATTTACCACTCGTGCCCGACGATACTGACTAGACCTTTGTACGATGCAACCACTTAACAAGTGAAGTTAAGGGTTCAATATAATCAGATCAGGCTATGAAGAGTATGAGTGATTGTCAAAATAGGTCTATTGCAATCGTAATTCCTTAGAACCACGGAGATTTTACACGCTAAACAAGCATCGCCACGCGGCTGTTTATCCAACTCACGTTTCATTGAAGCTACGTCTTGATTGGTATATTGCAATCAAGGAGCTCAGATCCACGGTGATTACACCCCTCATTCAAATTTGGTTGTACACCATGAGATATTTATATATCAAAACATGCACGTACCTATGTATATGTATGTACGTATGGTTATCAACTGACCATGTGTAATTGTGTCTAGATACGCATTTTGAATATAAAATGTATATATTAATGTATATATATATATGTATATATATATATATATATATATATATATATATATATATGTATATTAATGTATGTATATATATATATATATATATATATATATATATATATATGTATATTAATGTATGTTTATATATATATATATATATATATATATATATATATATATATATATATATATATATATATATATATATATACTGTAAAACCCATTATTACCGCGCTCCTTTTAATTTCACGCACTTCGCGCTAGATGATGATAACGCGTATATTACTGGCGCTGATATACGTTCAAAACAGCAAAACAATGGCCCATCTAGCGGTGATCCAGTTGATGCGCGTAATTAAGTGGCCGCGATCAGATTCAGACGGCAGTTGCGTGAAAATAAATGTGCGTGGTAATAAAGGGTTTTACAGTATATATATATGTATATATATATATATATATATGTATGTATATATATATATATATATATATATATATATATATATATATATATATATATATATATATATATATATACATACATATTGATATTGATATTGATATTGATATTTCCAGTGAGGGAATTCTAGCACTCACCTTTCCCATTGTTGTTGTAGGTGTCTGGAGAGTCACTGGTTTGTGTGGGTGACTCAGATGTCTCATATTCCGATGGAGGTGGATAAGGACCAGAAGCGAGACTGGGTGACCCAGCAACTCATTGCAACATGTAACGTCGATCCCTCATTCTTCAATGACTGGTTCTCAGGACACCTCAACTACCAGATAGAACATCAGTAAGTTATTTTTGAATACCCTTTTAACCCATTCACACTCAGAGTTACACTAGAAAGTGTCGTCTGCTACTCTCATACTTTTAAAAATACCTTTGGAAAAAAGCATTAGTTCACAAAATATTTGAAGGAAAGTTGGTGTTTGGCTTCTGATTTACATTTCTCCGTCAAATATTTTTCCAAAAATGCTTTTGTTAGAGAAATGTTAACAAATTTGTCAGGCCTGTTTTGGCTGCTCTAAGTGTGAATGGGTCAAAAACGTTTTTGTGGCTTAACCCTTATGCTGTTGGTAAGAAATTTGACCAATACAAAATGATGCAAATTAACAACCTGAAAATTAAATGAAAGCCTGGCATATGGGTGCTCATCTGAGAGTATGCAGCGAGAGCTATCCAATTAATACCAACATGACAGGGTTAAGATGGTTTTCAAAAACCCTTTGCATCCCTATGCTTTGGTCAAAAGTAGCTTTAGCATTGGAAGAGTTAACCTTTTTATGTCTGTATCAGCCAAAACTGCCTGACAATGTTTGTCATATCTCTGTAACAAAAGCATTATTTCGAAAAATATTTGAAGGATAGTTGTCCATCAGAACATTACCTACAACTCTCCTTCAAATGTTTTGTGAATTTATGCTTCATTACAAAGTTATTTTCAAAAGTATGACAGGTCTAGAAGATGCTGGTCAAGTTGATCTCCAGGCATGACCAAGTTAAACATAGTTATTTTGTGCCAGATATTTTAATATATAGGGTATTTGCAGTTCTTTCTATGTCCAGCGCAGTTGAGAGACCCTAAAATGGACTGTAGTGTAGCTACCATAAATTCTTGGAAATATTGACCACCGTAGGCATTTGGGCCACTATAATTATTTTACAAAATAATTATTGGGAAATCTAGGCCACCCTTGATTTACTGCTGATCGCCATTTCAAGAAATGTGGACCACACTGTTAATCTCCCGGATACAACAAAACTCTGTTTTGTTAGTATTTACAGAAAACATGGGCCACCCTCAAACCATGAAAATTGTATTTATGAAAAAGTGTCCCAAATAACTGAGAATTTACATTATGCACCAACTGGCTGCCATTGCATTAATGAGTTTAGGGCATGGTACTGGTAGACAAATGATATAGAATTGACTTAACTTCTACCTGGACATGTCCAAATGAAGGCAGTTTGCTATTTATCAATGAAATTGCTGGGGCTGACTGTGCTAAATCGAATAATGTTAAGACAGGAATTATATCATTAAAAATATCTTTAAGATCTAGTTTCAGGGACTTACCCAGGCAACTGTCAGGAAGTCATTTTGACTCCCAAACATTAGATCTTTGGTAAAATGACACCCAGTTATATCTTGCAAGATTTTCTGTATATGTTGAGTCTAAGGGAATACTTCAGATGTTTTACTCATACAAGACAATAGGTACCTTAAATGATGTAAAAAAGCAGACTTGTCTTGCTATGTCAATAGATAGGTTTGTTATGGTACTCTTGTAAATTGGGTAACTGACTTTCAACACCCAAAATTACATAAGTCCGCACTTCTGACCCCCTGTTTCCAAATCCTGGATAAGAACTTGTCTAGTATCCTTATGGAAATATGGATATGGTATCATGTGGTGAACATTTTAAGGTGCTGATCTCTGAATAGGCCGTCTCCATATTTAACTCAACTCAACTCAACTTGATTATTTGAATAGAAGAATAGAAATACTTTTTAATTTGGAGGAGCAGGTTTTCGTAACATATCGATAAGTTCTCCTTGGTTAAGCATTGGGAAATAGAGCCTAATTATCAGCCTAAATCTCATGTTTTGTAGTAGAATAAGCTTAGACATATGTAGCATCACACCAGGCAGCATGTACACTTCCCTCCTTTCTGCATAGACAGCATATATGCCACCAAATAAAATTTAGGGATCGAAATTAGCTGGAGCCAGGAACCCAGGGCTCCCTCGAAATTCTGCTGTGTACACAAAGATGTACTGGTCTCTATACACAGCTGAAAAACTTAATGTAGCTTTTGAAGATGCAAATGGGCTGCCTAGAAAAAACTTGTAGCCCTGGTCGTGCCGTGACAAGGCAGGCCTGGGTTTTTTTTCAGTACAGTGGCTCCTGGAAATATGGCATGACTGGGGTTAACCTTTAGCTGATGGTGGCTAATTTGGTCAATTCAGAATAATGTGAAAAAAAGCTGATAGATGACTGAAACCCCGGGAAATGGGTATTCATATGTTAGTACTCAATGAGAGCTTTTCAATGAATACCAACATGACAGGCTACAGTTGGTTTTCATAATTGTTATTTGTGTCCTAGTGCTTGGGACAAAAGAAGCCACCAGCAGCTTAAGGGTTAAGCCCTGCAATTATTGTATGATATGGAAATAGAAATTCATGTATGTAAAGAACACCTGAAAAAAGAAATACCGTATTCGTCCGATTAAGCACACATGACCGAATAAGCGCACAGGCCTATTTTACCACGGTTAGAGGGGGAATGGCCAGCGCAACTGTCATGAAAAACTTGTAAAACTTCCCCCCAGAAGAAGTAAGAAAA
>OZ012699.1:31165918-31316819 GCA_963942565.1 Maea johnstoni
AAAAATAGTATGTAGTCCATGCACCCTTATGAAAATAGCATCAGTAATCAACCCCCCGAACAAAGCCCACCTGTGAACAAAGACCGCTTTTTTACTTCCCAAGGGCGGTCTTTATTCGCAAGTTTGACTGTATATATATATATATATATATATATATATATATATATATATATATATATATATATATATATATATTTATATGTGAATATATATATTCATATATATATATATATATATATATATATATATATATATATATATATATATATATATGAATATATATATATATATATATATATATATATATATATATATATATATATATTTATATGTGAATATATATATTCATATATATATATATATATATATATATATATATATATATATATATATATATATATATATATATATATATATATATATATATATATATATACATACATATGTTGATTTTGCTTTATTTCAGCTTATTTCCCTCCATGCCGAGACATAACTATCACAAGATCAAGCCTCTGGTGGAGGAGCTATGTGAGAAACATAGCATCCCTTACCACAGTAAACCACTGTGGACCGCCTTCTGTGATGTCATAAGGTGAGTCCTTAAACAAAACATACAACTCAAGGAAATAATGTTGATATAGGTATGAATGTATATATATAGAGATAGATATATGGATGGATAGATTTAGATAGATATAGGTGTATAGATATAGGCAGATAGATGTATATATGGAGAGATATAGATAGATGGATAGATTTAGATAGATATGGGTGTATAGATATAGGTAGATAGATTTATATAGAGAGAGATATAGATAGATGGATAGATATAGGTGTATAGATATAGGTAGACAGATGTATATTTATAAAGAGATAGATGGATGGATAGATATAGGTGTATAGATATAAGTCATTTTCTCTCTCTCTCTCTCTCTCTCTCTCTCTCTCTCTCTCTCTCTCTCTCTCTCTCTCTCTCTCTCTCTCTCTCTCTCTCTCTCTCTCTCTCTCTCTCTCTATCTCTCTCTCTCTCTCTCTCTCTCTCTCTCTCTCTCTCTATGTCTCTCTCTCTCTCTCTCTCTCTCTCTCTCTCTCTCTCTCTCTCTCTCTCTCTCTCTCTCTCCTCTCTCTCCTCTCTCTCTCTCTCTCTCTCTCTCTCTTGATAAAAGATTGAACTATGCTTTTGTCTGAAAGATTTCACTAAAATTGTCTTGCTGCTTTTATGCCACTGCAAGCTTTTATGGGTAAATTTGTGCTCTATAGATTCCAATAGATCAACTCATTTATGTCTATTGTGCCTCAAACTGCCTCTCTATTTTCGTGATATTTTTCTATTAAAAGCAGTTTTCAGAAAATATTTGAAGGAGAAAAATTGATCAAAATGTAACCCACAATTCTCCTTCAAATATTTTGCGAACTTATGAATAATTCCAATGTTATTTTCAAAAATATTTATGGTCCAGACGTCGCTCTAACGAAAGCAATTTTGAGAAAATATATTATCCAACCCACAACTCTCCTTCAAATTTATTTCTTTTTCTTTTTTTAGGCTTCCAATAACAAAAAAAAAACTCTCCTTCAAATATTTTGAGAGTTTATTAATAATTCTCATGTAATTTTCAAAAGTATCTATGATCTAAACAACTTTATGTTTATTTCAGGTCACTAAAGAAGTCTGGAGAGATCTGGTGGGAGGCCTACTACGAGTGAGAGATTACCATACTTTTAGCGAAAAAAGAATTGTTCATCTAAACTCTATCTTCAACTCTCCATCAAAAATATTTCAAATTTATGCTTAGTTCCAAAATTATTTTTAAAAGTACGAAAGGTCCAGACGACACTCATCAATTACATCTCTAGGCATGAATATGTTTATTGTACTCGCTATAAGTTGTGATAACCTCCATAACTTACAAAATTGATGCAAATATGTTCAATATTAGCCTGCAGGGTGCTTCCAGGCCCTATGGTCAGTATTCTGAAAGTGTATGTTGTCGTTTCTACCACTGAAAATGGTGTGAATTACCAAGGCCTTTTTCTACCTCATTTTCTCGTACTATATTTTGATTATAAATGTTATCCATTTTGATTTCAATATGTATTGTTGCACCTATTTGTTGAATCGAGGTGAATTTTCAAAGTGTTGTGATTATTTATATATCATAAATGTAATATTGATATGTTCTCTTTACCCTTGTTCAATGGCTAAAAAGATGGTGAATATTCTGCAATGGTATATTAACCCTTATACTGCTAGTGGCTGATTTGGCCAATACAAAACTATACAAAAACCCTAGACAGATTTTGGATATTCTGTAATGGAATGTTAACCCTTTAAATACTAGTGCAATTTTCTGACCACAGCTCCAGGATGGTTTTCAGCCCAACTTTCCTGGTCGTTGACTTTTAAAGGGTTTTAGTTATTTATAGAAAATTTAACCAATGAAATTTAAAATGTCAATTTATTAGCTAATGTTAAGTCTTTGGATTAGTTGCTGCTGTCTACTAATATACCGTTGCAGTTCCAGCTAACTTGTTAAGATTAGAGGGATAGGAGCAACAGAAATTATTTTCTAGTCCCTACTTTCCTGTGATTCGATCAGGTCTTGCCAGAAAATAATGCTAGTATTTTTGTATATTATACACTAATTTTTATGATTTTCTCAGATGTTGCTATTATTTTATATCTTGATTATATCTATATTTTGTGATTGTCTTTTGAAGTATTGAAACTAGTTATTAAGTATACCAAAAATAAAATTGTGTGTACATGTATATAAATGCTGTGAAAATCTTATCTTATGACTTGGTCATAGCTTATGTCATGTAAACATGCTTATGACAACAATAACTAGAGAAGTGGAATGACATGGGTTTGTAATGAAATGTATGCATACACACACAAACATATATATATATATATATATATACTAGTATATATATATGTCGTGGTAGAAACTGCGATCCGGTAGGATCGCCGATCCTACCAGTAGAACCGCGATCGCAGTTTCTACCGGTAGAAACTGCGATCGCAGTTCCTACAGGATTATGCTGGTAGGAACTGCGATCGCAGTTTCTACCGGTAGAATCGCCGATCCTACCAGAAAACTCTTCCACACCTTGGTAGAAACTGCGATTCAGTAAAGGCTGTGATAGTATTGATATGATATGTTTAGCAATCCGTGGTAACCCATAGTTGCAGCAGTAAGATATTAAGTTTTTTGTGAGAATTTCAAAGCAAAATGCACCTCTATTTCTTCATAAAGACACTTACAATAGATAACTTACAATAGATAACCTTTGAATACCAGTGCACCATTTAAATATAATGAACATGCAACATATTCTGGCACAAAAAAATCTACTTCATGAATTCTCCAAATCTCCTTATGCAATCTTTCATGCAATCTTTCAACATAATCACCTATCTTTCAACAGTTAGACTTAACTATTTGTACAAAGTTTACTCCAACAGATACTGGTACAATGTGACATCATGAAAAGGCTTCAAATACTTTTAACACAGTCTCACAATCACGCATGTGATTACCATTTCTCGATCAAATGTTTTCCCAGAAAAATGTTTGTAAGCAAAATATTTCCAAAATTGTCAGGGCTGTTTTGACTGCTCCGTGTGTAGATTGTTGTTATTGAATTTGATATTCATCTCCAAATTCCTAGAAAAGTCGAATTGAAAAACATTTGATAACTATCAGCTTCACATTAGCGAATGATCACTCAATTACCTAAGCCCAACAATTAATACTTGGACATCTACATTGAAACCTTAATTTCAATACAATTACATAAGTAACTTTTAAGCGCAATTGAAACAAGCCTGTAATTTCTATAATAACAATTCAAATGATTACTAGGATTACAATTTGATTTTGCACAATATTTGATGAAGGAGAGTTGTCAGTGATGATCTGTTGAACATTAATCCTTCAAATTGTTTTAAAAAAATTCTTTTTGGCAAAAGATTTCCACAACATTGTTTGACTGCTTTTGGCCGCTTTGTGCATTAATGGTGTAAGGATTGAACACCATTGACACCTTTGTTGCCACACCTACATTGTTTATATTTTTTTCATTATTATGTGCATCACATTCTGGCAGGCTCTGCTTTTTGTTCCATCATGCAGTAGCTACTGGTCATACCAGACTGATGCAGGGGAGAAGATTCCTTAAACTGTTTCCAAATCAACCTAAAACAATTGACAAACACAGCATCAAATCAATTGCAATAAACAACACCCAAATTTTTTTATTGAGATTAACCTGAAACTGTCTTATTACAGAGCAATAAATCATCTCACTTAAATATTCAATTCCTGTATGTGTAAATATTTTGATAACAAAGCAACATTTTGAGAAATATTTCATTGAAAGTTGATGATTCTGTTTGGTTTTACAGTCCGTCTTCAAATATTTTTCAAATTATATTAAATTAAAATGAGATTTGTTAAAAGTTGAAAGACCATGCACACACTCCCAAAATGAATGGTTCAAATGAATGCCTGTAGTGTTTTACCACTTATCTGCCATGGAGCTGCTCATTTAAACCCTTAAATAGTGATTAGGGTGGATCGCAGTTTCTACCGGTAGAAACTGCGATTGCAGTTCCTACCAGCATAATCCTGGTAGGAACTGCGATCGCAGTTTCTACCGGTAGAAACTGCGATCGCGGTTTCTACTGGTAGGATCGGCGATCCTACCGGATCGCAATTTCTACCACGACATATACATAGATAGATGAGTAGTTAAAGATTGTCTTATTTACATTTCATACATACGTGCATTCCAATCGATAAGAAGTATTTACTCACTAGATTTATTGTCATCTTTGATTTCTCATCAATTATTATTTTTACCACTGAGATACCTGTTTTATATTAATATTAACCACCAGATGATCAAGATAATTTCTCTCAGAGTATAACTTTTTTTTACCTATATGGAGCAGTTGCTGTTACTTGTTGTTACCCCTTGGGGATATGTGTAAACACTTTGGTTATCCATTGTTTTTTCTGTGATAAGTAAGTTGGTGTACAGAACAAATGTCAGGGGTGTCCAACTGGCACACCAGCATGCGACAAAGGCCTCAAAGTATGCAACAAGACAAAACCTTTAATCAATGTTTTAACTCTGGATATTTTCTGTAAGCATGACAAAATAAGTTAATTAGGTGGTTCACTTGCATTTTGAATGGAATTTGTATCAGGAAACGTGATAACTTGATGTTTTAATACTGCCTATCTGTATTATTGCGAGAAAGGTTCATATGGTATTGTCACCTGGAGGCAATATTAAAACTGATCATCGCACAGCGCCCACCGCCCACCAGAATTTGCTGTGCTCCAGGATCAGTTGCCTCTGATATGTGGACTGTCTGAATTCATTGATTGTGATAGCAAGGTGAAATTAGTATTACTGTATGTATATTGTGATCTTGTGTGTAGTTTATATTCCACTCCGCGATCAATAAAAATCTGATTCAAGTCTATATTTTCATCTTATCTTATTCTCGTCCAATTAATTGTTTTTGTTTCCAATGTTTGTACAGGCCTCCCTGCTTTCCCCAGGTAAATGGGGGCCAAGCAGAAGTGTTTTTAGTTGACCAAAATTTAAGTGACATTATTACCATTTAACCCTTATACTGCTGCTGGCTAATTTGACCAATACAAAATGATGCAAAAAAAAGAAAAAAGAAAGATGAATGGAACCCTGGCATATGGGTATTCATCTGAGAGTAATCAACGAAAGCTAATCAATGAATACCAACATGACAGATGGTTTTAAAAAATCTTTGTATTCTTTTGCTGTGGAGAGGGGTAGTCTTATCACTGGGAATGGATGAAGAAGTTAGGAAACAATTGGTGACGCTGCTTTTGTCTGGAACAGGTGAAAATCTGAGATATCTTTACTTCATAATCAGATGTGATTATCATTGACAGTTTGAGAAAGTCTGATTAGCTTAAATAGATATCCAACTACTACATGTGATGCTTCTTTCCAACAAGCATTATTGGAAAAGATATTAACCCATTAATGCTCAAAACAGCCTGGCAATTTTAGTGAAATATTGCAGGCAAAAGCATATTTAGGAAAATATTTGTATGTATTTCCTTAACCCTGCTCTTGTTAACACCGGATATATCTGGTGCTACTTATCTTGCCTGTGTGACCAACACCGGATATATCCGGTCTTTGGGTACCCTTGCACTTAGCAAAATAAAAACCACATACCGTAATTTCGCGTGTATAAGACGCACCCGTATATAAGACGCACCCCTTGTCCAGGCCTTTAAAATGATGTATAGACCTTAGCTTTGTGTATAGTGCGCACGCCCTTTTCGGAATTATTGTAGGAAATCAATCCTCACATGAATAACGTTAGAAAGCCAGTAAAACGCACATTGAGATGAGTGAAATCACCGTGATATCAATGCGTATCATCCTGTGTCGGTCCTCACTACCCATTGTCTTAGGCATGTCACATGGATTGTAATCAGTTAATTCTACCAAAGGGTGGTTCGGTAATTACAATTCATCAATGACGAGGCAAACATTGATGGGCTTTGCCTTGGCCGCATTATAATTGTAATTGGCGATCTCTGAGTGGCCCGGTAACTCGATGTAAAACACCCTAGATTTCTAGCTTTGTGTATAAGACGCACCCCCGATTTGAGTGTATAAATTAGTGTAAAAAAGTGCGTCTTATACACGCGAAATTACGGTAGGTCGATTAAGGGGTATTGAATTATACTAGATATCAAGGTTTTACCTTTTACTATGTTTCTATTTCAGTTTGTGAAGCACATTATTGAAACAGTAATAGAAATTATGAAATCCTTATGATTTGGTGGGTAGACCCACAATATCCCTGGTCCCAGGGGATAGGTTCTCCCATGTGGGGGTCTAGCATGACAAGGGTTAAGATTATTTAGGTGGAAAAACTTAGAATTATGTGTTTGATATTGACATCCAAGAAATTACTCACAAAAACGTTTTGCTGTCTTGAGGGGTGACTTTCTAGGGTTTGGGTATCCAAATGACACCCAGACGCCATACCGGCTAAGACTTCGCTCCCAACACTACTAGGCTATATACCGGGTATGTTTAATGATACATTAAAGTGTGCATTTGCCTGTGTTACCCTCATGAAATTATTTTTATTATAATTTTTATCTTTAGTATCAATATTGTTAATTATTTCCATTATAATTATAAGTATCTTAAAATTACTTTATTATCAACTTGATATTAATTTTTGTTAATATTATCATTAATATTATCAAGAAAATATTTCTCAAGTGAACCTTTCTCAATGTGATCTTCCCTGTATGCTGCGGAACTGATTATTTAGTTCTAGTTTCTCTCACTAGGTGGCAGTGCTGCCTGGGGAGAGTACTGAGGTCAGGTCAAGTACCTGATCCCTGATCAGTAAAATTAGTTTGCTACACAATCTCCTTTGCTCTAGACTAATGAAATATGAAATTGATGCTACCCTTTAAGGTTAATTTAATTCTCGTTAAAAAGGAGTAAATACTAGGGTACTTTGGTAGTTGGTGTTGGGAATGTTTGAAAATCCTGGATTAATTTCTTGCCTTAAGATTTTGAGCTGATAGCCCATCAAAATTATTTGCACTTAATTGACTTTTTCTGCATGAACACACTATGATATACTGCCATCCCCATCACAAGATGCTGGGAAAGGCACATTGGACATGTGTGGGTGTTTAAATCTATATGTAACTAATGTAAGCAACTAAAAAGTGTAATCTGTATATCATCTCATTTAAGTAGAAGCATTAATTCCAGCACAGGGTTTTAGCCAGGATTTCAAAAATGCCTGTCCAAAAATACATTTCTAAAATTTCTGCCAACTACATTTAATAGCCTATTGCACAAAAAGGGCTAATTCCACTTTAGGTATATATTAGAAAATGGTTTATTAGGAAAGTATTTTGTTATATTTGCAAACAAACAGAGTACTCTTCCAGAAATTCTTTACAAGAAAATCTTTGGGCATCCTCAAGTGCGATTTTTATTTGTAGGGTCTGGTCATCCAAATGACCCATATATGCCATGCTGGCATAAGGCCATACCATATATTCTCGGAAATTTAGACCACCTCAAGAATTATGGCCTTCATAATTATTGGGCAAAATAACTTAAGTGAAATCTGGGCCACCCTTGATCTATTGCAAGTTGTCATCCAGGGAAACTTCAGGGAAGTCTGGGTTACTATTATTCTGCTTTTTCCTTCTCCAGAAAACATGGGCCACCATCAACACAAAATCAAAATTTTCAAAGTGTACCAAATTACCAAGAATTTATGGTAGTTGAAATAATCATTCTTTCCTTTTAACCTTATCAATAAGCAAACAAATAACAAGCGAGTACGTTCTCCCAACAGCAGATGTTTTAATGAACCTCATTAGTGTATTTTACAGGAAATCGAGGGCTGTAGCAGTCTAGCTTGTCTTGGGGGGTCCACCGGGACCACCGCCGCCGCCACCGCCGCCGCCGCCGCCACCACCACCGCCGCCTCCTCCACCGCCGGCACCTGGACCTCCGGGTCCACCAGTCTTCTGTTCAGGCTGAAAGCAAAACAAACAAACACATTAACTCTTTGATTAACCATTCCAATGCTAAGGCTACTTTCTTCCAAAGCACATGGATGTAAAGATTTTTGAAAACCATCTAAACCCTGTCATCTAGGTATTCATTGGATAGATCTTGCCGAGTACTCATATGAGTGCTTATGTGCCAGGCCGAGGGTTTAGATCATTTTTCAAAAGTTTTTTTTGCATCGGCCAAATTAGTCTCGAGCAGCATAACTTTAAGGGTTCAGTACTGGTGCCATTCACTGACCAGTCCCACAGAGCTGTTATTAACCTAACCTCCTTGGTAGCCGTTGTGATACAGTGTAAAAATATTCTAATAATTCATTTTTTTCTGGCTTTAGTGAGGGAAACTTGACTGAGATTCTAGGATGGAACTTTTTGTCACATTTTAGTATCTGGTATTCCATTTGATACTAACCCCTTGTTTTCATAATCCCAGTCAAAACATAATTCTAGCTGCTAAGCACTCAAGGTGTTATATCGAATATTGAAAGAACTCCAGACCTAGATTTCATGTGTCAAAATATTTTCTTTTATCTAAGGAGTTATATCCAAGGTCAATGGCTCGCCTTAACAGTGAACCATTTATGATAAAGAATGATTTGAAGACCTGTATAAATTTCGAAGGACCAGTAGATGTTGGTGTTACTGGTTCTACGAGGCTAGTAACATTTTGAGTTTAATAGCATTGAGGCCTGAGATTGTAGGAACATATGTATACATCATACATGTGCACTCCAGGTGCCTGAAATACTTACTCGGTTTGGTCTGAATCTTGGAGGGGGGTTACGGTCAGAGCGGGCCTCGGCTGATCTGTTCCTCACGACCTTAGAGTGAATGGCGCATGACACACAGTAGTGGAGCTTGGCGTACAGCTTGGGAAGCATGTATACTACAAAAGAGAGAGAATGCACTTGTCATATATATGTATACATATATTGAGATTTTCCACATGGATGTATGGCTTATGAAAATTGATACATGGCACTATGAACATAGTTGCGAGCCTGTAGTTCATGTTGTAAGGGGGATGTTCTTAGTACCCTAGATATTTCATCCTAGCAACTCGAAATGCTTTATGACAGATTCCTTCAATTATTTAAGCCAGTAGCCCCCAGAAACCCTCTGATTACTTTGGTTTTGATTTTGACTAAAGCATTTTCAGAAAAAACTGCAGGAGAAATGTTGATCAAAACCCTTAAAGAACTCTCAAGTTTTGTGCATACATTTTCAATTGACGAGTTATTTGCAAATGTAAAAGGTAGACTTAATTGAGCTGCTGAATTGTTAGCAAGCCTTAAAACCCACAACCCTACGGATTGCAGGAAGTTATAACTTGTTGTTTAGTTTGGCACTTGCAAAGTAACCCAGAACTCATGGGAAAGAGAGAGTGGAGGATTTGTAGTGCTAAAATAATTACCCTGTAGATGCCTAGAATGCTGTATAAAAGGCCTGGCTACTTTGTGGATATCTTTTCGGAACATCTTTGAATAAGAAATATTAATCAGAACCAAACCAATATTTCTTACAAATTTGGAATTTTATTATTCTCCAGCTATTTTCATAAGTCTTTAACGACCAGACTATTCTTCTTATACTCTAGAACATGAGATAATTTGGTAGTATCTTCAACTGCCCTTTGTGGTTAACTGCTTTCAATTTATGGATAATAAAATTATTGAAGAAACATTGATACAAAAGCCTTTGCTGTAAGTGTTATAATTAGATATAAGTTGCCGGACCCCATTCTTCCAGTTTCTCAGCGAAAGAAATATCAAATGAGTTGGCATTTTAATTCTTGACCACTGTGTTCAAACAATGTTTGTCAGCAAGCCTTAAAACCCACAACCCTACGGATTGCAGGCAGTTATAACTTGTTGTTTGGTTTGGCACTTGCAAAGTAACCCAGAACTCACGGTAAAGAGAGAGTGGAGGATTTGTAGTGCGGAAATAATTACTATGTTGGTGTAGATGCCTGAAATTCTTTATCAATGCCTACGGGCTAGCTTTTTGTGGATATCTTTTCTGATCGAAACAGAATGAAAAAAATATTTACAAATGAGAAATTTTGATCAGAACCAAACCATTATTTCTTAACAATTTGCAAATTTCTTTTTTTTTCTCCAGTTATTTTCATAAATATCTAAGAACCAAACTATAACTTTCACAATTCTGCTTTCAATTTAGGCTTAAAAAAGAAATTGTTTGTTTCCTGTACAGTCCGAAAAAAAAGAGGTAGGTAGGTAGATATTTTATTTTTTTGCATTATTTTTCTGGTCAAAAATGTGTTTTTATGCACGTTTTGCGTTGATTTTTGAATAAAAACTTGTTAGGGTATGGTTACAGGAAACAAACAACCTTTTTTAGGCCTTATAGCTAATAAGTTTCCTTGCAATCTCTCCCCTAACCTGAGACCCAGAAAATCACCATTATTAACATAAATCAACATATAGATGCACTAGAAGACTTAAGGAACATTGAACATGGATACAAATGGCTTAAAGTGTTATAATAAGATATAAGTTGCCGAACCTCATTCTTCCTGTTTCTCAGAGAAAGAAATACACTTATCAAATGAGGTGGCATTTTAATTCTTGACCACAATGCGTTCAAACAAGGTTTGTTGGCAAGCCTTAAAACCCACAGCCCTAGGGACTGCAGGCAGTTATAACTTGTTGTTTGATCTGGCACTTGCATGTTTACCCATATCCCACGGAGAGAGAAATGGAATATTGTTTAGTGCGGTAACAGTGCTTAATCAGGACCTAAATAGATGGGGATGTTTGTCGGAAGGTTCGCTGAGTTTTTGCTGAATAAGGTGGGAGACTGGGAATAGACAAAGGTGTGATACAATTATCAATATTTTCAGTTCAGTGTTAGCTATTTTTTGGGCCTTTGTGTAATAATAGCAATCAGATGGTTGGCAAGATGTAGAAGTTGTAGTGTCACTTTTATAAGACACACAAAGCAGTATCTGGCCTAAAAAAGCAAAATCTGTAAAGGTATAGGGTCTATCTTATTAGTAGTATGTATTTTGTACCACGCTTTGGACACGCAAAAGTCTATGAAACCTCTATTTGGACACCCTGTTTCCAAATATTGGCTAAGACCCTGGTGCACATGGGTACATCAAATGTTTGATGTTGTTTCATGTTAGATTTTCACAACCTACTTATTAAGCAGGTGCTCTTACTTATGAGAAGGATCCTCACCCTTTACAATTCATTATTTCCTCAAATAAGGGAGATATTACTAATCTAATCATAAGGATCATAGTTCAAGCTAAACCTGGTTGTGAAATCGACCCGAACATTCACATTAAGCACAGCAAATGCTCCAAGCCATGCACCCCTAGGTCCTTACCCGAGTAAACGCTGGCATCAGCGATATCTCTCACTGCCGCAGCTTCCACGATGTTTCTAATGACAAACTTCTTGATGGACTTGTCCTTGGGCACACAACGGGCACAGTTGGTACATCTTACCGCCCTGACGTGTCCACGTCCCTTTTTGTTGCGTCCGTTATTACGCCTCTTCTTTGTCTGAAATAAAGAAAATATCCAAAATGTTCTTAACTGGGAAATAAAAACAGTTCTGACCCCTTCTTTGGTAACTGTAACATTGAACTACTGCAGGTTTCATGGCATAAGTCAGGTGCTCAAGGCTTACATTATTTATCATTTTGGAATTATTATTGGTATTATTATTGGTAAGGAGTTTAAGCAATTCAAAGTTTGTATATGATGAAAGATCTCTTTAAGATGGTAAATTTGTACATATGTATCATCCACATTTGCCGATAGAGAGAGGGTATCAAGGATGCAATGGTTTTCTTAAAGTAAGAATTGTCCTTGTAGTTGTATCCTGTTTAGTTTGTCTTTCTTTCATTTAAACATATCAATGGGGGGGGGGGGGCAGGAGTCTTTAAAATGTGGGCCAATTTATATACTCCATGCAGTGTGCTTCATAAGGTAATTCATTGATGTACACCACTCCTGGCATGCAGTGTATGGCTATTGCTTAGGCTAGTTTCCATGAGGATATGTCAATAACCATCTATAAGGAATATATAATATCCTAGAAATCTGTCAGACTTTTGAGAAAACCCAAAATGGTACTTGTAGCAGTTATAGGATAAAACTGAGGACATAGCCAACAAGGAACACTACTGATGTCAAATGAATGGTTCTTGTTCAGCTGTTGGGAATGCTGT
This sequence comes from Maea johnstoni, assembly GCA_963942565.1. NCBI lineage: Eukaryota > Metazoa > Annelida > Polychaeta > Spionida > Magelonidae > Maea > Maea johnstoni. Next base: position 31,178,761 of record OZ012699.1, read on the forward strand.
AGTGTTTGACACCGTTGTTCCACCATGGAGTCTTGATTGAAATAATTCATCATATCGACTAATTGGTATATGATCATGTCAACAGCAATCCATTTTTTCTAATTGTCATCGAGAATTAAGATTGGGATACCAGCTTGCATAGCCACATTCTCTTTTAATATGTACAGGTTTATCAAGTTGGCAAGTCAGTCTGCTCTGGTCTGCATGGCCGTAACAGAACCTCAGCTAGATCGAAACTAGGATATATAGATAGGGCGCATACGTAAATAACGCACAAACAGGCCCGAGACAAAATAATTCTTCTTTCGAATAAGTATGTTGAACGTGCAAGGCAGACCCACATGGTCGGCAGCCATGTTGAAATCTCTTGGTGAAATTTCAGTTCAACATGTTGATATAACACACAATATAGCCTCCGTTCGAAAACGACCGGACAGAAAATCAGCATTGAGTTAATTGATACACCAAATGATGGTCTTAGACGTTTCGGCGGGATACACAACAACCAACAATTGACCAAAAAATGAAAGAGTGGCGGGCATGTACCAACCATTTTGCCAGCGCCTCGTTTCAGAAAGGAAGACTTCACGAAATCACGTGACGAGCCTCGGCTACGATTGCACACGTCACCTAAGCTACTCTTTAACGCAAAACATCTTCCAATCATTAAAACCCCTTGACCTCGCAATGGGAAACAACAAATAATCACACTAGTTCATCATACAATAAGAATGAAATCAACATTAATTTTTATCCGAAATGAAGGCACGATTTGCTTAAATTCCGCATTAATACTCCTTCACCTTGAAATCGACCAATGTTATACCTTGTTTTGGTAAACAACCACCAGATGTCGCCACTGATGATGATTCTGCAATGTTGCCTTTCAGTTATACTTTTAAAAGGGCCTCCCTTGATCTACATCAAAAAGAGTTAACCATTCTATTTTCATTCTTCTTATGTCCAAGTTCTGAAGAGGAGTACCCGAAGATTTCAAAACGAAAATAGGAATTATTGATAGGATATTGATTATAACACGCAGTTAATTAAAAAGACAAAAAGACGTAATTAACCAGAGACATCTAGATTCGCCCTGAATTAATTCATTAACACTTTAGAGTTCCTCAAGCAAAAGACGTCTGGATCAATGACACGTTTGTGAATAACTTAGAAATTGAGATGGATTTCACAAAATATCTAAAGAAATGTAGGTTATATTCTGATTAACATTTTTCTATCAAGTAGTTTCCTATTGATGCTTAAATTGCCTTCAAGATTTCATAAAAAATGTAAGGCTGCTTTTGGCCGCTGTGAGCATTAAAGGGTTAAAAGCCTTACTCAGGACAGAGATGTGCACATCTGCTCAAAAGAAGTACATACCTGTCAACCCCAAACAAAAAAAAACAGGAGATTTTCTACCATATACGTTAGTTTACCAACTTCCCACCAGGTGCCGCACCTGTATATATAGTTTACCAACGTCCCACCAGGTGGCTCCTACCTAATGTAGTGCCAATACTCTCAACTCTCTGCAGTAAACAGATGGACATGATAACAATAAATCAATTTTAACATGACGATATTTATTATTCCTGTCAGTCCATGAATTTCATGAAACCTATTCCTTTTTTCACTTTAAACACTAAATTTGCACATGTATTTTGCTCTTTTACGTGGAGGTGAATTTTCCTTATCAGCCATTTTTTTCTTAATGTTATGATGCTAGACCAGCATGCACCTCTTTCTACTTCTTAACATTCAGCTTAAAGTACTAGTAATGGGTACCCAGGTCATTTCTGGGATGTTATACATCGTGTATTTGTAGATTAAAAACGCATAATAAAAGTGTAGTATTCCTAGTATTAAGCGAGATACAGAGCATAATTGCTCTGACACCCATAAAATACGCCGATGGCGGCAAAACTTGGCTGTGACGTCACGGGTGGCCTTCATGCAGGATGGCGTCAAGTCATATTGCATGGAAATTACATATTGACATATTGCTTTGGGCTGCCTCTTGGTCCATGAGTGTCCAATTTCTACAACAGTTATATTGTTTTAAGGCATTAAAAGTGCTCTATTACTTGATACGTTTTTGTGACGATTGGTCGCATAAAATAGCATTTGTCAGCAGTTTAGGGTAGTCCCTAAGTACATCACCTGAAATTGCTTTATATGATAGGATAACGCAATTGTCTCCTAAGCTTGACAATAGGAACTGTCGCAGGTTAAGATACTTGATAAATAGTGGTTTTGTGAAATGTTGAATAAATGTACGTATTACGAATTTCCAAAAAAATACACAACTATTCCTTACAAGTCCCACTCTTAGTTGAATAGATCGACATTTGCGATTCCTTCTCTCACCTAAACTTAAGTCTGTCTGACACAAGCGAACGGTCTCTCCTCTTTGATGTATATGCTATACAAACTTGATAAACCTCTTGGGAGCACTAGGTCGAGTTTTATAAACATACTTTAGCCTCAACTCCGCAAAATGTAGATTTTGTCCATTATGTGCCCATATTAAAATTGCGCACGACATCGCTCACATTTCAGTTGTACCGAAGTTTGCAATGTACCAATTTTACAATGGGTTTCAAGAGCAAATTCAACATTTTGCTGTGTTGAGTCAAAAAAATATGTTTATATACATATATAAACGACTATATATATATATATATATATATGTGTGTTTATCAGAGGTTCGCCAAGGTTGGATGCCAGTGGCGAACACAAACTTTTTGTAACAAAACAAGGAAAAAACGGTCAGTCAAGCTTGGGTCAGACAGACTATAGACTGTTCATAAACAGTGACAAAGGACCACTTTTTGAGAAAAAAAATAATGGCACTAAATGGACTTCATTTATTCATTCATTCCCACCCAACCACGCCCTCAAAAATACGTTACAGTACTGAAATGTACATCGAGCTTATAATGTAGCTCTACATTTCGGCTAGCTCAACATGTCACTTCCGATTTCTCGGCCGTTTGCGGTCGGATTTTAACGAAATAAACATCGCTATTTTCACAATTAGATATCCCTTCAAGATAGAAATTATCATGAACATTGCGTAATCCACATTGAAGTGGCAGCGAAGGAAGTCGACCATGCCTTCATGTGACAGAGTCTCCCGAATGAGACCATAACAAATGCCGTTGTTGTGTTTAACTAGCGTTTTCTCAGCCGTTTCTGGGTTGATTTTTACGCGACAAAGTTCGTTCGGACCGCACATAGATATAACATAAGCATATAAAATATCAAGGCAATCGCTATATTAACGATGGAGCAGCATCGAGGAAAATACAGCTATGTTTACGAGCGACTATTCCGCTCAGTGTAAAAAGAGATGACCTAAATCTGAGAGGGGCACCCGTGACGTTTACTACTGCGCAGCCTCGTTTTCAGTCGTTTTTCGGCGGGAGATTTTTTTCTCAAAATTGGCACTTTGGAATCACAAAAAGAATTACTAAACATAACTTTTTGGTTCTTCAATCTACTTACTTATATTTTGTAAGTAATGAAGACCACACTTTTGAAAAGAAAAATGTATCTTTTTTACTAGTTACTAGTACTTTAATATCAATTAAAACATATCTACTGCTAAAAATAGGAATGGTTATCTAGGCTAATTGCAACTTTTGGGCACACTGGGTTCAATTAGGTCAACTGAGTATTGTTTAGGCAGGCTAGAAGAGCTGAGTTGCATGCTGGACGCAAAAAGTGAGAAGATTACTATGGAAGTATGATTTGCCAAGTGTATTCACACTCCTGCAGAATCCCCCAGAAAAGGAGAGATGGAAAAGAATGGTAAAGAGTGCCATAACAGCTTACTGGTCAAACAAAATAGTGAAAGAAGCCGAAACAAAGTCAACTCTCAAATACCTGAACAAGACCCACCACCCAGACAAAATCCACCCAGTCTGGGATACAGCCCAGAATAATGACTTTGACATCAAACGAGCCCAAGTAAAGGCAAGATTGCTTGTAGGCAGATATACGCTCAAAACGGACTTAACAAAATATAGAAAGGAAGATCCCACATGCTTGTTATGCAAGCAGGCCGAGGAAGACATTAAACACTTCTTATTGGAGTGCCCAGCATTAGAGGAAGCAAGACAAGGGTACATGAAACAGCTGAAAACAGTTATTAACATGTACACTGGCATCAGCACCGAGGAGCTGGAAAATAATGATGGAGTGATGATCCAATACATACTGGACTGCTCGGTGCACCTACAGAACAACTCTAATGCCATTACATCCATAGAGCCAATAACTCGAAAACTATGTTATGCCATACATGCCAAACGAAGTGCGCTATACAGAAGTATGAACACAGGAACACAGACCATCAACAATACGCCTGCTGGCGGTTACGCTAAAGAATAGCGTGGATTTACAAGTGGTAAGGTAAGGTAAGGTAAGCTAAGCTGTAGGAGTCTAAGCAGATCTGGGCTGAACTTGAGGAAAAACAGGAGATTATAGTCGCTTTAGACTGGCTTTCTTGAAAAACAGGAGAAAAACAGGAGACAAGAAAAAAAAGGGAGAAAAACAGGAGGCAGGTTAAATTAAGTCCAAAAAACAGAAGACTCCTTAAAAACAGGAGACTTGACGGGTATGGAAGTAGTGCACAATTCGTTGCAGAGATAACAAAACGAAAGTATACATCCCGTTGGCAGACCATTTTCAAGATAAAAATTCGTTCAATACCCCGACCTCATGTTGCTAATTATTGCCAGAGATTTAAAGATATATAGGTATTGAAGTATCTGTTATTGCTATAGGGATTAAGATGCGCCGCTGAGCCTTGGTGCAGATTTATAGCCGAGACGTAGGTGTTTGTTGCAAAAGCTGAGGCCGCCAAGGCCGAAGCTTTGCAACAAACACCCACGGCGAGGCTATAAATCTGCACCAATGCTCAGTGGCGGGTCTTAATGGCTATTATAGCGAGTTTGAGTGATAAAAAATTCAAACAACTCTGTGAAAATGACACAAAAATCATGTTTTTAGTGGTTGCTGAGCCTGGATTTGGTCCCGGCTAAGCAGCCTCATTCTGTATTTGGTCCCGGCTCCCTGCTGTGAACCGGGATCACTTTAAAGCCACAGAAACTGCTTCTCACTGTACATAGTGTGTTTTCCAAGCCTAGGTATTTTTTATAGCAGTGCGCTATAATAATGAATAAGACAGGAACCTTAACAAAATGAGAATTGTACGATAGACTATACGTTTTTGACAACCATTGTTGGTCTGCTTTGCCAATGCGTAGGCTGTCGCCTCCTTTGTTACCACTCCCCACATCCTACCTCCCAGGTTTAAACTTTATTTGACACGTAACGTAAGGACATATGTTTTGTATTCGCATACATGTCTTTTTGTTCCTGTGTGAAGCTCGTTCATTTCTATAATAATTAAAACGCTTGTGCTGCTGTTCAAGGCAGAAAGGGGGAAGAAATAGGTTTTTACGTCGCTTTCAATAGCTTAGGACGAAATCGAAACCTGGAACTTAAGAATTTATCTTAAAATTGTTGTCTGGATATATCACAATTTTGACAATAACTTTGGAATTGAAAATAAAATGATTTACAAAGTGTTTGAATTTAAATTGTTGGTAGTGTGCTGATGAACATTCCACTTAAAATTAATTTTCCAACTATGCTTTCACCTACGATCGTACTACGATGGTGCAAGTGTGAACGGCAGAAAAAAAATTAAATTTTTTTTCTGCTGTTTTTAAAAAAACGGTGGAGAAAAAATAAATTCTGCTGTTTTTGGAAAAACGTTGGAGAAAAAAATTTTAAATTTTTTTTCTGCTGTTTTCGAGAAAAAACGGTGGAGAAAAAAATTTGAATTTTTTTTTCTGCCGTTCACACTTGCACCATCGTATTCACCTGAGGAAAGATTTTGCTGAAATCATCAGGCTGTTTCGGCTGGTACGAATACAAGTGGGTTAGGATTACGTGCAAAGCATACCTAAATTAAGTTTAGTTTAGTGTAGACATACCCGACACATCATTTGCCATAAAAGCCCAGGGTTTCAACACTAAATATGAACTTCAACTGCGCTTTCCTGGTAGTAAAAATATAAAACGAGCAAATAGTACGCATAGCCCGAACCTCGCTTGACTCGGAAAGATTTAGCCCATTCTCCATTTGTCTGACTTGGGTTAACCTGTAACTTGTAGCCTCCTACAAGCACATCTTAATGTCTGAAAATATTTCAGAACGGAAACATTGCGATTTGTATTTGGAGCGATTTCCAACTGACAAACAATGGAAAGCAATACGAGATAATTCCATTGCACATAGCATATCCATCTCCAGGGCAGGGTCTTAGCCAGCAGGGTGTCTGGATGTCTTTTGGACTCCCTGGTTCATGAAAAATACCTATTTTAGGTAAAGAGACACCCTAGATTTTGGGATGTGTTTTTTTATAAATACTAATTCCAAGTTAGATTTTTTAAAAGTTTAACTTCAAAATGACAACAGAGACATTTCTTGAAGAATTAAGCATATAATTACTTGATTTGTTAATGTACATAATCAGTGTAATGATTTTTACTTTTTCAATCAGGGATTTTGGACACCCTCAGTTCTTGAAATCCCAATTTGGACATCCTGTGATGAAAATCCTGGCTAAGTCCCTGATATTGCAGCATCTCGCAAACCTTTTGTGTATATACAAATGCAGCGAAACCTCTGAGATGAGAACACACACCTGAGGGCGTGGAGCAGGTCATCAAGACGGAGACCCACCAAGATGGGGACATACCTAAGGTCACTTGTCTTATGAGCTTTTTTGGGGGAAAAATCCTGTCAGACTCAAAAAAGAAAAAAAAAGTCGACGTCGGTGTCTTACGGACGAAAGTGGTTTGGAAATTTTCTGTCAAACTGAAAAAAAGTTCAAATGGGAGTTTTATAAGTTGCCAAGTGTAAGTATAGACTGGTATTGATATGATCATGTTGAGAATAGGCTGTTAGAAACATCTCGCTACCAGTCCTCGTAGGCAGACTCTAAAAAAAAAAAAAAAAAAGAAAAAACGTTTTTCATTTTTTTTTTATTTCAAAATGGCTCATTTCCTGCCTCAGGAGCTCGTAAGACAAGTAATTAAATTGGAGTGGCCTATGGTACAAATGAAAAGTAGAGTAGTACATTTTATAATGGCATCTCATGCTTGTTTGTTGTCAAACTGCCTATGTCCAGAGCAGAGAGATGCTACTACTCCCAGGTCCAGAGCGATTGCTATTCTCTGGGCAGTAAGGGTAATTACTATTGTCGGAGAATCTGAGCCACGGTGTAGCATAAGGGTTAAGCAAAATATAAAGAAGTGATCGGAGGAAAGCATTATTCAATGAAATCATAGTCTATGAGCTAGCCTACTCACACCATGATTTACCCAGTTTTTCTCTCCACCATTTACAACTGGCTACTCTAAATTCAAATCGGAATTTGGCGAAGGAAAAATAGTCACCATCAATTTCCATGATTTCATCCTAAGTGTCTATCCTCTTCTCATCTCAAAATAATTGGGTCAGGCAGTGATCAGTCGACTTCAGGGTTGTCTCTTAATTGTATTTGGCTGTAGGCTAACACCTGGTCCACAGTGTTGCAAATATGAGACTTAGGAATCTATTGGAGATATTTTAGTCAATATCACCTGTACTGCCATACATTAACTTCATAAATGTTATGCTGTACTTTATCTGATTTTTTTAGTCAGATACATTTATTAAGTAAAATTAGAACTGGTCTGGGCCAGGGGCTGATTTAGGGGCGGTTCCAGGGGTCCCACCCTTCAGGTGACACCTTTTGCACCACCACGCCACCAGTGGTAAAATATGGAACTATAATTGTGAGGGTTTTTTTACCGTTGCGCTTCCAGTGCGCAGTTTAGTTTCAGAACAGAATGGCCACTCAAACGACTAACAGAGACAAATTTTGCAGAGTTGTCCATCTGAAGCATGGTCGCACCAGCGTCGCACTGTTGAACTGGGATTTTTTCTCGCAAAACATGGCTAATTGAGCCTTAGATAAATAGAAACATCTAAGATTGACCCCATCAGATATTTCACTTGAATTATTTTTGATACAAGTTATTTTTAAAAACCAGTGAACTCCAATTTAGTAATACTGTCTATTAAATTGGTCTTGGTCTTAACAAGGGCAATAAGTGCTATCATAGTAGTGCAACCAGATTTAACTTTTCATAGCTATTATCGAACCACGGTCATCAAAAATTGCTGTGTTGTACGCTAGATGTATTTTATACGAATATATTCAAATATGAAATATGTTTTAGTGGCCTTGTTATCATTGTAGCTGCTCACGGCTCTAGGAGTTGTCTCGACAAGACGTGATGTTTTGATTACTCAGATTCAATGATTGTTTTGTACGCTAGATGCATTTTATACAATTATATTCAAAGATGAAATAAGTGAAGATGACGTCATTACCATGACGCCTGAACAATAGGAATACTTCACACATTATATGGAAGACACCCACTGGGGTGCGGCAAGCAGTCACGGCTGGTGTGACAGTAGCCTAGATTTCTAGGCTGTCATGTGCATTTTTTCTCTCATTTGTTTCTGTTACCAGGCACCAAATAGTGTATGTTTAGTTTATATTTTTCTCACCAGGATTCAGTTTGATTATGACAAATATAGAGATAGGAGGAGCAGGTGGTGCCATCTATCTACCAAACCTGGTACCACACCAGAGTGCCACACCACAGTGCTTGGTCAACACATAAGGGAAGGTGAACATTACAGGGACTAGGAGCCTAGTCTAGTGTGTCAGTGACCCTATCATTAGCTTTAGACAGTAGCAGAAAGCAGCCTTATTTCTATAATCTAATGCATATATCCTACCATAAAATTTGATAAAAGAAAGAAAATCATATGCTACATGTTCTTTACATTATATACCACATTGACGTTCAATGAAAATGATTAAAATTCGTTGTCCGTAGTAATAGGACATTTTGGCTGTTTGAAGTGTTCAACTCAGATGGTTCCCCATCATGTACCGGGGTATTCTCTTCACACTGTTCCCCCTATCTGACCTTGGATACTTCTAAAGATCATCATGTCATGCTTTAATACAAAAAAAACATAAGCTACATAATCGTTCCATTACATACCACAATGTTGTTCAATGAAATGATTTAACTCATGGTCTGAGGTATTTTCATTAAACGAAGCTGAAGAAAAAATGGATATGAAGCGAGAGACCAATTATTATATGCGCTATAGTGAAGGGCTGGACTCATGCCAGGAGCCAGGTTTGGCATCAGCGCGAGGTCACGTGGGAACAAGGGCATATCAGGGCTCTCGTATCGATTGCATTACAGAGAAACCTGATCGCCAGCATCAACTGGGCATGCGCAGAGCACCGATTTTGGGCCATTTGTTGACGATGGAACATTAACTTAAACATATTACAATCTTTTAAACAAAGGAACATCATTCTGAACAGACTTTATGGCACTAAATATGCTTTGTGTGCCGATGGGACCCATTCAATCATTCGTCTGCACATGAAAAATATCCATTAATCAAGTAAAACTGAGACTAGTTCGATACTGCCATTGCATAATTTCAGAACAGGGTGGGGCTTATATTTACCCCCCCCCCCCCCCCATCCCCCATCCCCCTCCTCTCATACGATTGACATGCCGATATGGCTGTTCCATGGAGTCACTGCTGCTGGGTTTGAACAATTTACTTATAAACTGTAGGGGCTTCACTTCGATTAGAAGTACAATGTGTACTCTAAAACACTAACGGGGTTTAAGTGTTTTTTGTTATAATCGTCCTTTCAAAGGTATGCATTTAATAGCTGTATATGTATATGTCTACCTGCGGCCGGTTGCACCCACGCCCGGGGGGTCACTTGGGTATTTAGGGGGGTGCATACGTTCGTTATCAAATTAAAAAAATACCCCTAAAGCACTGATTTCTGGTCAAAAAAGCACCCTTATTTTAATAAAACGCTGATTTTTTCCACTTAATAAACACCCCTTCTTTTATCAAAACACTGACATTGGATGAACGGGAACACGTATTTTAACTTAAGATTTTATAATCCTCTGCATGTTTAGCGGCAGCAAGTGGCGGCAGCAGACTCGGTAGGCCAGTCACTTCGGGAGTCACTCGGCGTCAGAGCCGCGTATATTTCCTGGATTGTAAGGGGATTTTGAACCCCATACTTCGTACCTGAGTACAAAAAAGTACCCTTTTTTACAAAATCGCGGACATGCGGAGGTCTTACAAAAAGACCCCTTCCTCCGCGAAATACGTAACGCAGGTGCGACCCCCTTCTGTACCTGAGTGCCCCCGCCGGGCACCCACGTGACTCAGGCTCAAACTCAGGCTCAAGTCTCAATTTGATTGTCTACAACAGTAGCATCTACTGGTAACTAAATCCAAAGTTGGCTTAAACGGATCGCAATGAACTTTGAAATGAATTTTTGATTGGTAAACACTTTTTTATTATATACTTTTCGTCACATGATAATAGTGCTATAATAATTCCGCCTCTACTATATTTCTCAAATTCACTTGAAAAGTTGAAATAGTCCTCATGTTAATGTTATGCAGACCAAAACAAAATGATCAAAGACCAGGGAATACCCATGCTCGTTTTTCATATATGGTGTGGCTTTAAACCAAAAGGTGTAAATTTCGTTGCTAAAAATTCTGAAAGTAAAAAGCACACGACATGATCTCATCAAAAGGTTACAACTTATTATGGCTATCATATTTTGGTTACAATACCATGTTATAATACCCATTGTAATAGTCATCATATTTCGGATATAATACAATGTTTTACACGTCTTGTACATTTCAGATTAGAGGATGTAATGTTTATCTTACCCTGTTTTACAATGAATTGAAATCAGCGCATCACGGTGGTTGTCCTACACTACATTCTTTTTAAAAGCTATGCCAAAAAATGCATAGTCTAATATATAAGAATGTTGTGTTTTTGTGTTTCAATATCATAATTCTGGGTAAAGGAAATGTATCCATGTATTATCTGAAAGATTCCAATGTTTTATTTTACGTTAACGAATGTCAAAAAATTACGCTTTTATTTTCGCCAGAGTTACTGGTTGTCGGGGTTGGAAAAACCAAACCTCGTGGGGTCAGTTGTTTCTATTTATAGCAGGAAGTATGGTAATAAAGTCAGTTTGGTGATGGTGGCCTGCAAAAGGATTCGAGCTTCATCTAAGATTAGGAAAACATTTTTTCATTTTATTTTCAATCAATAACAAAATCTCTTTCAACTCAGAATATATTATCACCTTTGGATCAAGTAAATATTGTAAATACATTAAGGTAACATGGTCATATCCAGGAGTTGTTTTTTCCGCCCGTGGAAAATTGAACGCATGCTCTACTAGGAAATATATCTGAACCGTTAGGCATTTAAACAACCCATTCGTATTAGCATTGGTATGGCTGAACTACTCCACTGGTATTTGCCAGACATATACATTATAAAACAAATACAAAGATAGATAAGAGAACAATCACGAAGGTATGAGACAAAATGCAATTTCGTTTTTTTCTGTGGAAAATGTTAAATGTACTTCATCCTTTTAGAAAAATTTGGTGATGTCAGAGACATGGAGGAAGGATTTAAAACTGCCTGTGTAGGCAGCATTATCTAACTAAAATCTTGGATAAAGAAAAGAATGGATATGTAGCGAGAGATAAATTACTATATGCACTATATAGTGAGATGCTGGACTCATGCCAGGAGTCGCTGACTGGCAGCAGCGCGTGGTCACTTGGGAACAAGGACCAATCAGGGTTCTCGCACCGATTACATTACTGAGAAACCTTGGTTTCGAATCCACTTGTGTTTGTTCGTCTAAGATCTAACTAAAATATCCCTAATGTTATAGAAGCTTTTGAGTCAGCTTAGCTGTCATGTGCTAGGGAATCTCAATGTAATGAGCTTGCACCGGTATTCATTTCTCTGATATTCACAAAATGGGTCTCAATTTTCTCCTTCTGTGAGTTTTATATGACATAAACTTGTAGAATTAGTACTTAGTAGACAAAGCATATGATTGTTGAATTTCATTTGCATTTACTGTTATTTTATTGATGAAAAACAACCCTTGCCATCATCTGATTAGCGTACCAACATCCGCACAATGTATACATTACTGTCGTTCAGTTGCATATTTTCCCTTAAAATTGAGAAATTAGTTTGCAAGATATTTCATTCGCATTTCGCTTTTATGTCTTACTAAAGTAGTGGGTGATGTCCACCTTGTTTTTCCGTTTCAGTGCTGCCATCTATTGTACAGTAGTGACCACTCTCCTATCTCGGTCACCGATGAATCGTGACGTCATTACCAGACGCCTGATTACCAAGGTGCTCGTTTGTCTATCCGCCATGGCCATTGAAGAAAAATAATCCTTAGTGGAAGTAAACTAAGGAGTGTTATTTTGCCTCAGTATCATTCGTATGCATAGAATTGTGTTCTGCTTATTATTTCGAGGCTCTATAATTTTCTAAAGACACATATTTAGAAACTCTCGCCATTTTCACATCGCGCAAGGATATTGAAAGGACTGCATATGTGATGGGTCGAAGACTATGTACAGCAATGTTATGGTAGAACTAGAGATTGATACCTTGAGGTAAAGCAATGGCACCGTACGGCTTATATGCCGCAATCCTGATTTTAGGATGGAGTCAACTATCCTACGGTGAGTAAATAACACGTTTTTCACTTCTCGCGAGGCCCTGTGTGCGGTAAATAAACCTTTGCAAAATCGTAAACATCAGTGTCGAAATTCCAAGATGGCGATGTTGGTGGAGTGTGTGTTACAAGAAAGATGTTCATGCTTGCAGTGCATGGTCATCATCAGGTCTTCGGTGCCAATAATTTGCCAATGTGAGCACTTGATTGTAATTATAGTCATCAGAAAAGAACTGTCGTGTGGTGCTTTGTTGTGAGCGTGACAGATCGGCTATAGTAAGCAGGAATATGTATGCCAAATTCTGTTTCAAGCCAAATGAGGACGAATGGAGAAGAGAAAATTGAACACAAACAAATCACGGTCCCTTTCTGTTTTGAACTGTTCATTTGCAGTTCTCTGCCATATGACAATAATAACCTCTATACTTTACCCATTCAACCTTCTCTTCCTATTCTCAGATGCTATTTAGTCGATTTACCCTCTTAATCCCAGGGGAATCTGATTTCCAAATATTGCAATTACGAATTAGGAGAGGGACTAGGTCTAGGGGGCACTACTAAGGTGTTATGATATTTGAAGGTGAATAAGGGAAGATATCCACTGTGCAGGCTTAGCCTGCAGTAATTCTGTGATTAAAGCTTCAAATACCTCATTAAATTCATTGTTTTAACCATAACCCCAGCCAGGATTGCATAACTGGGTGTTCAGTGAGAGCTATCTCAAGAAAATTGTTTGTGTTTTTCATGGGAAGCTGAATAACAAAAACTCAAAGGGCGGTAGGTTTTCCAGTTTCCAATAATTTGTGACAGTCATAATATTTTTAGGGAGGTGCATTTGGTCTTGAAACATTGCTTATGAACATTGCATTATGATGGCTCAGAGTTAGCTGTGTAACATGTTCTCATCAAGTCATCATGCATGTATAATCTCCTAGTGCTAGACTCATAGCATGTTACCTCACTAACCTGAATGGATGTGGGGGAGAATTATTTTTACCCCAAAAAATCCCTTGATCATTTAAATTTGTCACCCTCATTCATTCCTAGGGGTTGATAATACTGAAAACCCATGGCTTTGGAAGGTCTGATGCAACAACAATCTCAGTTTACATACATCTCACCAGGTGGTTGAGAGATAGAAAGGCCATCTTAATACTGTGTACACTGGGCTTGGTGTGACACTTGGCCTGGCAGGGAAAGCAGTATATTTCTAGATTGACCTCAGCTCTGGCCAGTCTGACAAAAAAGGTTTTGCCCTTGCCATTTTTGAGTGCCCCATTGGCATTGAGCATCCACATATATGCAATCAACCCATATGATATGAAGATCACCACTTCACCAGATAATGTTATTCTATGGCAAATATTAATATTAAATACATTTGTATTCAAAATCATTGCTAAGTTTTAACTTTTAAGTAAACATTTTACATTGAATTTGCTTCGATGCAACGAGAGGTTGCTCTCCAGGCAATCACACATTTTGACTCAATTGCCCATCTGTAATTAAAGTGATAAGGAACTACCATCCATACAGATGATAGGGAAAACCTGGGAAGGGGAACTTTTTCAGGGATCTATACATGCCTAGAGTCTACACGTCAGGGTCTGACACTTAGTTTTCAGGCTAGGGACCCAAAAAAGGTCTTTTGAGAAAAATAAGTGGTCAAAAACAGGACTTCTGGTTATTATACACACAATTTTGGGCCCCATACCTGAAAAATCTAGGGGCCCACAGCAGAATCTATGGGCATATGCCCCTGGGAAAGTCGAACCCTGCATGTCAAGGCATGGTGGTATTAAATACAACAGGGCACAACTATCTGATATTTTTCTCGGTTGCCCTTGGGGAATTCTGACAAAAAAGGATTGCCTTTTGGAATTTGAGTGCCTCCCAGGCAGGGGCTTAGCTAGGACCCATGCAGGCAATTTCCTGGAAACTTCCTTTTTGGGCAGGCAAACATTTCTTGGGGGGGGGGGGGGGGGGGGGTAACGTCAATGTTTTTCCTAACAAACCAACTTCCAGGACATGGCTGAAGTGTGAAACGCCCTTTTTGACGCAATAGGTTATTTTGAATTCAGTTGGTATAAGGATTTTAGGTAGCTGAGTAGCTAAATCTGGACGGGAACAAATTTTGGAATGACTCTTTTCAGTCTTTTGTACAGGCATTTTTAAAATCCTGACTCATGCTTATTGTTATCTGCAAGCCACACACATGGCACAGGTACTGTAGTTCATTAGAAATGTCATTCCATGGTGGATATTTTTAAAGTCCTTGTAAAGATTTGAATAAGCTCACCAGGGCTCAACATTAAGAAAATACTTCATAAGCCAAGCTGGGCTTGCCGCTGTAATTTTTACTAGCCCTGAAATATTTGTGCTAGCCCTGTTATTAATAACAGACTTTTCAAATAGTGACCTACCCCATAGACTGTTGATAACATGAGAAGAATGAGCAATGCACAGTGTATTGTGTTGAATTGAGTTATGTTATCATACAGCCATCCAGGTATGCAGAGCCAAAGGAAGGCTTCGATATTTCTATCTAGCCCCTTGGGGCTACTCACAGGTCGAACTACTAGCCCTGACTTTCATTAACTAGCCCTGTTTTATTGAATTCATTTCGAGGTCTTTGAATTTTTTCGATTGCCACTTTAACAATTTCACATTTTATGTCAATGCCCCCAGGAAAAGTGAAAAGGAATAACCATTCAATAGCATTCATCCATCCCTAAGTCATTTTATAAATGTATAAGAGTCTCAACCACATTCTAGACAATCCTGTAAGTGTTGCCCTCAAATGAGCTGCTTTGGTTAATGGCCTTGATTGATGAGTCTTGCTTATGCTTAAGTTAGCTTAACCTATTAAGTTTGTTATTGTATTTGACCATAAATGGAAGTGTTGACCTCTGACCTCTACAACCCCTGACCTTGTGACCTTAGGTCACCATGTTGCCTATTCTCAATGCAGAAAGGCAGCTGGTCATACAGTCTCAGTTAAGATTTAGAAACTTGGTGTCTGAAATTGGCAAAATTCTTATATTTTTGGGCATCCTTTTTTTCAAGGAAGACCACAATTTACTCAGATCGCAACCAGAAACAGGTATTTACTTGTGAAATAAGGCGTACTATCCTTAAATGCAATGTCATGAACTCATGATGGGAGTTTTACTGAGGTGAAAGAAATCAATTACATGCTTGAAATTGACATTTTAGGCAATTACTCTCAAAAAATGTATGTGTTCTGAAAAATAATTTTTGAGGGCATTGTTGTGTAAATAACACCTAGACACCCTGCTGGCTAAAACTATGTGGTATTATATCTCCCAGCTGGACCTTAGCCAGGAAGAAATTAGGCTATTGCAAAATCTTGGGAAACACATGATCTGGACACCCTCATGCAGGGTCTTAGCCGATATTTGGAAACAGGGTGTCCAAATAGAGGTTTCATAGACTTTTGCGTGTCCAAAGTGTGGTACAAAATACATACTACTAATAAGATAGACCCTATACCTTTACAGATTTTGCTTTTTTATGCCAGATACTGCTTTGTGTGTCTTATAAAAGTGACACTACAGCTTCTACATCTTCTATCTTCTAAGAAAAGTCATCTTCAGCAAATTCTGACATAAACTTTTGGGTGTCCAAACTTTCAAAAAACAGTGTTCTGCATGTCCAAATGACACGCTGGACGCATTGCGGCTAAGCCCCTGCCCTCATGTTTTCATTCTGCACAGGGCCTGCCTTATACTATAGGCAAATAGGTCCAATTGTCCTGGACTGCCAGTTGTTGATTTTGGCTGCTGGGGGGGGGGGGGGGGGGGGGGGGGGGGTTTAAAGTTAATTGCATCAATTTTATGTCCTGTTTAAGTTTGCTTTTAATAAACTTGATAGTTAGTCGTGTTACCACAAAAAATGTGTTAAAATAAGTATCTGAGATACATTGCTTGTTTTAAATACATGAAAGAAAATTTTGGGACCAGTTTTACCCCATTTGATTTCAAAGATTATCCTGATAACTGTTGAGCCCTGCCTTCAAGTTTTAACGATACCCAAATTTTAGTAAGTGATTAAATATCATTTATGATAGAGAGTGTATCTTTATAGTGCGAGTAATTATGATATTAATTTGTTATATATCTAATAAACCTCATAAATATTTTTGAATACATCTTTATGGTACAAGTAATTATATTGAGGATAATAAACTAATTAACCATATTCTAAATACTGAGTTACATATTTCCAAAGCGTCACAATTTTATTGTGTATTTTCAATTATATCATTAGCATTATTCATGCGGTAATATACATATATATATTAATGACTACTTTGATTCTGTATTTAACATGTAATACATATTACAATAGGACTTCATTAGATATTGTCTCACTGACTCTCGTGTACCTAGATAAGGCCTTAAAAAAGAAGTTCCTTTCCTATTACCCTATCAGGCCTACCTACCCTAATTTTTTGCCCTACCCTAATCTTTTTATTGCCCAAAATATTATTATTTTAAAAAAGCAAGGTCAAAATTTCGAACTGCCTCATATTCTATGCATGGCATACAAAAGAAATTGAAAGAAGAAAGAAGAAAACATCAAATATCAGCATATATATAATACTAGTTCGGTGAATTTGAATAGATCTAGATATCCCACTAAGTATTTAGATGCTGTTATTTTGCTTTACATTTCCATCTAATGCACATTGGAGGAGAGAAAAAAAATATTCGATAAAAATAAAATAAATTCCCTTTCTAGCATGTAATGAGGAAACGAACATATTTTTTGTTTAGGCCTAATTAGCCTATTCACATCTGAAGAGCACATGATATGACAATTTTGAACTATACTCATCAAGAACGATGTCTGCAAAAATATGTAGACTAGAGGTCGGACTCGCCACTAAAACGGCTTGAGCAATCGCTGAAAACACTTGGATTAATTGACAAATTGAGAGCTTTACTACTTAAGTTGTAGTATGTACAGCGCCACTTCTAATAGATCAATAATTTTGGCGATCAGCTCCGGTAAACAAACCGCCATTTTGGAAATTACGTTGATGATCCCGCCATGAACGTGATTTTGTTTGATTTCAAAATTGCAGGTTTATTTATTGGAGAGTTTGGTTTATAGGCCAATTTCATATGATTTTACGTCAGGTTTTCATGAGGACGCCCTTCTGGCTAAGACTATGCTCCCTTGGAAAAAAAGGAGGCCCAAGTAGTTTGCAAATGTCAATTTTGGGCGCCCATTTTCCTAATCCTGGCTAAGACCCTACATGCACTAAGTTCCCGTTTATCGATCTCAATCCCTACGCTAGGCCAAGGCCGAACTACAAAGAAAGTTTGCCGTAGTTATGATTTCCGAGTGGGGTGATCTGTAGTGAAGGTCGAGGTCAGAGATAATCAGGAGAGGTCAGGAATCAATTGATAAGAGATGAGCTACTCGTGAAATTTCTTCCATTATATTTATTTTCTTTCATGTCAAGATCAACTAGGCGATATAATCAATCAATCAGTACTTAGACCATCATAATTTTTTTATTTTGCTATCTAGGCTATTCAGATTTTATTAGATGTTTGAGATTTACTAGGTAATATTATCTTGAATGTTTATGTTTTACAATAGTTCCAACAATATTGATTACGATTGCTAAAACAAGTATTTTCTTATTAAATTTCTTCTTTTCTCTCGGAATTCATCAACTTAAGGTTAGAATGTGGTTTTGCTGAATGAAAAAAGTGACGAAAGAAAAATCCAGGGCTCTAAATTAGGGGGTGCCAGGAGCCCTGGGCTCCCTTGAATTCTCCTACGGCTCCCTCAAATTTCCGCAGGGAGCCCAAAGATGTACTGGTTTCTATACAGAACACCTTTAGGTAGCTTTTAAAGAGGCAGTTGGACTCCCTGGAAAAAAACTTAATTTTGAGCCTTGAAATCCAAATCCTATTCTCAGTATGTATCTAACATGGCGGTGCCTGTCAATGTCTTTGATGGTCCTTATCAAATATGACACCCAATATTTTAAATTTACCCATTTTAGACACCTATGTATAGTTTCCACCCCTGGCTATGGATATGTGTGTATTGTGTTGCCTGGAAATTTCTCAATTTATCCGAGAATCTGAGTGCATTATTTGTGTTTCTGAACCTCTTATTTTAAATTTGTCCATTTTAAACACCAAGGCTCGACATTGGTGCTTGCCCCAGAATTTATAAATTATAGCTGTGTGGCAAGTGAAAACTGCATCTTTCTTGCCCCACTGGGAAAGTACGTTTGTATATTTCAGGTTTACTTTTGAGAATATGTGCAAGTTTCGTGGTCTGCCATCCAAGCTTGTCCTAGAAAATATGCTTTCACATGCCAGAACCATGTTCTACTTGGTTTTAAATGAAATATTATAAAATTATTATATACAATTTTTCAAGGGCAAGTGAAATTTTGAGTAGGGCAAGTGAAAATTGAATCTCACTTGCCCTACGGGGCAAGTCGCTGCAAAAGTTAGCGTTGTGCCCTGAACAATTATATGTAGTTACCATTTTAGACACCTATGTCTAGTTACCAATCCTGGCTATGGCTAGTGTGTATTGCGTTGCTTGGATATTTCCTAATCTGGGAATCTGAGTGCACATTATTTGCCTTTGCTGAACCTCTCCCCACTCTAGGTGAGTCAGTGACACTCTCAATACTGCTTATATAACAGCTAGCCAGCAGCAGGCCATCAGGGTCACCAGGCGGTCACCTGGCTTGGCATCTGGCCACAGGACAAGATGCTTGTCTTGACCAGTGGTCAGTTACTGTTAGTAGTTCTTAGGTTTGCTAAATCCTTTCCCTTTCGTTGTTTAATCTGTTCTTTCTTTCCATCTCCGTCCAACCGTCTTTATTTTCTGATCACTCCTTTACTTACCAGGCCCTCAGTGTTAAGGGGTATCACAATATACTCATACTTCAACCATAAACATGAATAAATATATTCAAAATAAGGCATGATATCATTAAACAATGGCATGGGAATTATAAGGAGATGAAAAATTCAATTATAAGCTTGAGATTGAGATTTTTAGAAATTCCACACTAAAAAAATTGGGTGTTCAACAAAAAAGAACACAGTTTCGGGCAAGTTCATGGCTTAATCTAAAAGCCCAAACGGTATACTTCTTAGGGTAAAAGATTCTTGGCCAAGATCTAATCTATGTGAAAGCCCCTGGTAACATAAAGCACCAAAATCTTACCCAGCAGGTTATCTGGCTGTCATTTGGACAATGGACACCCGAACCTCAAAAACCACCCCTCATGACAGCCCCGAAAAGGTTGTGAAGAATATTTTGAAATGTCTTTTCCAAACATATATAAATTGACTTTTTTCACCTCAATAAAATTCTAATAAGATTGTATTTGAGGATACAATGCCTTATTTCAATAAGAAGATACGCATGGATGGTTGTGATCTAAGTACATGTATGTTATAACATAAATGCTATCCCTTGAATGATAAGATGCCCAGAAATTGAATAATTGCCAATTTTGGGCACCATGTTTCTGGCCAGGACCCTGAAACTAGGACATAATAAACAAGGTCAGGGTGTAATAACATGGTCTTAGCCAGCAGGGCATCTGGGTGTCTTTTTGGACACCCAAGTCCTTAAAAAGCACCCCTCAGGACACCCAAAGATTTTTATGATGAATTTCTTAAAATGTCAATCTCAAGCATATAATTGAATTTTTTCATCTCCATATAATTCCCATTACATTATATAAGGATATTATGCCTTATTTTGATGAATTCATACATGTTAATGGCTAAAATCTGAGTATATTGTGGTCCCCCTTGAAAATTTGGACGCCCAAAAATTTTACAATTGCCAATTTTGGGCACCCAATTTTAAAATCCTGGCCAAGACCCTGTGTAATAACTCTGGTTGTTTTACTGAGCTGCCACATTAAACTAGCTACTCGTCTGTTAGGTAATATGGGCCATTTATTTAAGGCCTAAACTAGGTTGCTAACTTCCTCTGCCATGTTAAGTTAGCCATCCTCCTAGGCTGGTATCCTAGTACCTGAAAGTTACCATTATTACCTTCTGATCATGAATGTGAGTACCAGAAGTGGCAGATAGATGGCCAGGGGCTTAGCCACCTATGCGTCCAGCATGTCATTTGGACACCCAGAACACTGTTTTTTGACAGTTTGGACACCCAAAAGTTTTGGTCAGGATTTGCTGATGATGACAATTCTAGAAGATAGTGCATGTAGTGTCACTCATGATATACAATACAAACAAAGCAGTTACTGGCCTAAAAAGCATAATCTGTAGATATATATGGTTTATTTCATTAGTAGTGTGAACTTTGTACCACCCTCAGGACACCCAAACGTCTATGAAACCTTCGTTTGGACACCCTGTTTCCAAATCTTGGCTAAGACCATGTAGATGGCACCACATGGTGCTTCTATATCTAGTGGTTTTAGATGTCCCACTCAAACTGAGTCCTCTATTCACCTGGTGAGATAAATGTAAACTAATTTGGCTACACAGGCCACCCTGACTCCACCGTGTCTGGTAACAGAAATATGTATGGCAGTGTTGAAATCTCTGCTTCCTTCCTCCCTGAGTTGACCAGCTAGTATTTTACTGTAAATGGTCTTGGCATAAAAAAAAGTTGTTTCCTGTAACCCTACCCTAACAAGTTCTTATTCCGCCCTCCCAACTCCCAATCAACGTAAAACATGCTTAAACACACATTTTTGACAAAAAAAAACATCCAAAAAAAAGATTTTACCGACCTACCTACCCTTTTTTTTTTCAGACCGTTACAGGAAACAAACTATTTCTTTTTTTAGGCCCTATTAGTGTATAATCTTCCAATCATCATTTTTTGGCTGCTATGAGTATGAGAACGAGGCTAGTGTAGGTTTGTTTTGAATACTTCTATAAAGCAGTATATGGCCCATCCAACCCTGATATTGAAAATGATGCACACGCTTTCATAAACCTGGCTAAATAAGACACTGCTGGCCAGAGGTAAAGTTTGAACATCATATAATGTAATAATAATGATAATAATGATAATAATAATAATAATAATAATAATAATAATAATAATAATAGTAATAATAATAATAATAATAATAATCTTTATTTCACAAGGGTAACACAGTCAAATTCAGGATTTGATTTTCGCTGTGGCCCTCCGATTTAAGGATTATACTTTTCATGCTTCAGGCCACATAAATGGTTCAATGCCACATGTACATGGTTTGAATTGAATGACATAGAAATTCATCATAGAAGATTTGGTCTCATAATGAAATCTTCTGAAGGTTTGGGTGTCTAAATGACACTCAGGCACCCCGCTGGCTAGGACATTGACCTGTAGTTTTATTTCCAAAAAAAACATCTGGCTTTTTTAGGCAAGACTGGCAAAAATTCGCAAATATAAGCTTATCAAAACACTTGTGTAGTTTACACACATGCCGTTTTATGGCCAATTTGCAACTGAATAATGAGACTGGTCATATCTCATCATGTGCTGGTTCTCTATAAAGATAATTTGCCCTGCCAGAAAGGTCCTCGTGGTATCCTTGATAGCCTAGCTACTAAGCTAAACTGTTTTACTCTATTTATTAGTTTTACGTCGGTGGGCCGATCAGCTTTTCCTTTATTTTCACAGTTGTATTTTTGTTCTTCCAGGATTATTATGTCATTCTGACATATATATAGACTGAAATAGAACATGCGAAACTGACAATGTGTGTTTTCACACTTGTATTTCTGTACTTTCAAGATTATTATAAACATTGTGACATATGCGTACAAATATGGCTAAAACATCAGTTTTTCCTATAAATCACACATATTTTTGTATTTTCAGGATTATTATCTCATTGTGACATATGTATAGACTCCAATAGAACATGTGAGACGGACGGTGTGTGTTTTACACCAGTGAGCTGATCAACTTTTCCTTTATTTTCACAGTTGTATTTTTGTTCTTCCAGGATTATTATGTCATTGTGACATATGTATAGACTCCAATAGAACATGTGAGACGGACGGTGTGTGTTTTACGTCGGTGAGCCGGTTGGATAGTGGTGCGGAGAGATACCAGTACAGGTAGGCACTTTCTTCTTCAATGCCCGACCCTTTATGATGATCCCCATATTTATGGCCTAAAAAAAAAGTTGTTTGTTTCCTGTAACCCTAACCTTTATTCAAAAAGATCCCTACCCTACAGTTTTTCCTACCCTCCCAACTCCCAATCAATGTAAAACATGCGTAAAACACACATTTTTGACCAAAAAAATATTTCAATTTTTTTTTTACCGACCTACCTACCCTATTTTTTTCCAGGCAGTTACAGGAAACAAACAATTTCTTTTTTTAGGCCTAAGGAATAAACTTGCTAGCAAATCTAGAAATAAGAGCTCCTCTATATCTAGAGCCAGATGATTATCAGAGCTCTACTCTGCATGGATTAGTAAAAAGTATTTGCACCTATAATTTTCTTTGTAGACTCTTAAATTATGTATAATTATGTACAGTTTCCATATAGCTATCTTCTGTGTTTAGATGGGTAGAAATGATCCCATTGGATATATTGATAGGGAAATGTATTCAAATGAATCTCATTATTTGTGAAGTGTAAGGGATCATTTGACCATCTGAAATGGTCTCTCATTTTATTTATTTGTATTAATTTCTTATCAAAGATTCATTCAATTATTTTTGTGTGTTTAAAATGCAGTTGTACAATCATGATAAAGTAGCAGAATACAATTGATTTATAACCAAGTTTAAGTTCTTCATATATTGTATATTTGCACATTTGTTTTGTTCTGTAATGTACATGTTCTACCCGTGGTGCCTACCACATTATGTTGGAAAATATATGTAAAAATTTTGACAGTAGAAATACTTACATGACTTTTAGCCTCCTTTAATTATAATCTTGCTCTCGCTTTTAAAAACTTTGCTTCATAGACAGTAGTTATCAGGGCTAGGTATCTCTGAATAAAAATGATCAAATGCAATCGTACACACCTCTCTTGAATGTTTTAATAGCATACTACAAACAGTCCTTGGAAATTTTTGTCTCCATCAATCTGCCAAACTCTTTTAAATCATTTAACCCTTATGCTGCTGGTGGCTAATTTGGTCAATACAAAATAATGTGAAAAAAGCTGAGAAATGACTGAAACCCTGGCATATGGGTACTCATCTGAGAGTACTCAGTGAGAGCTTTCCAATGAATACCAACATGACAGGGTTTCGATGATTTTCAAGATATTTTGATTTTTTGTGCCTTTGACGGAAGTAGCCTCAGCATTGGAAGGGTTAATGAGGTTTGTTTCACTTGGTCTTCCTAGCCCTTCTTTAGGTAGCTTTTAGTTCTTGTAGTTGTAGTAGTAGTAGTTGTATAACGGTCATACCTGCTTACTAAGACTGCTGACAGGCTGATTTTCTGTGGGATTTTCTAGTTTTATGGGATTTTCTAAGTCCGAGAATATCTGAACTGGAAATGATCGATCAGTTCAAATGTTGAGGACTTTGACTACCCAGCCATACTGATTGGTGTGAAAAATTTGGGTATTTTCAAGCATTGTAAAGCAGTTATGTTTTAATGCTTGAAAAAATGATGTCAGGGCTGTTCAAGTTTTGACATTTAACCTTGCTGAAACCGTTTTGGTATAGCCAAGCATTGTATATACCATATTTGTTTGAGGGTTTGTAATAGAAAGACAGGGCTAGAAAAATATTTGATATTTATCCCTACTGGACTTGTGAAAGTTATGAGTATTGTCGTATTGAAAATTCTGTATGTTTTATATTGTATATTTTCTCTTACTGTTTATTGATATGTACTTGTGTCGCATGCCATGCAATGCCATGTGGGTTGTTATCATGTTATGGTGTTACTTGATTGATGAATTGTGAACGATTTCTAGGATGTATGAAATACGCACCACGCACCAGCTTGTTATTAATACACACCTATTAGTGTAGCAGCAGAGGCCCAAAAAGTGGCTTATTTTAGGAGTAACCCCAACCGGCGGTAGACTAAGCAGCATCATACATCACATGAAAGCTAAGAAGCTCAGGATTCAGAAACTGCGTGATGCCGGAACCGAAAAGTTGTACAAGCGGAGATATTGTTCCGTTTCCATGGCAACCTTTTTGAAGCAGTGAAAACACTGAAAAATTACTCTTCAATTAAATCCTTATTTGGTGGCCTTCTTACCAATATTCCTCATTCAAATTACTCTTGATAATTAATAAGGTCCTTGTCTAGTGATAAAAAGTTAAATAAAATGTTTAAGTAGTGTTTGTACTGAGTGACCTCACATTTAGGGTACATATGTAAAAACGGGCAAAAAAATAGTGTTTTTGTACTTTAAAGTTTTTATAAAAGGCTTATATGAAGTTGTTCAGACATGCGGTATATATTTTCAGAAAGGAGACACTGTAAGCTTTCATTTGATGTATTATTAGACTCCTGGCACATTTTGGTACTGAAGATTTGGCTTCATAGATAGTAGCTGTAGTGGGGATACACCAATTTGGTGAAAACTCACCCAATGACCATCTCACTCTAGTTTAGTGGCTACATAGCATTATTCTTAATTCATATTACTCTTAACAGTTGATAAGGTCCTTGTCTAGTGAAGTTAGTAAAGACAAATATTAAAAAGGTGTTTGTACTGGGTGACCCAACGTTTAGGGTAAATATGCAGAAATGGCCAGAGACATTGAATTTGAAACCTTTGGAACCTTTTTGTTTGAATAAAAGGCATCATACATCAAATGAAAGCTAAGCATCTCAGAATTCTGAAACTGTGTGATGCCGGAACTGAAAAGTTGTACAAGCGGAGATATCGCACCGTTTCTATGGCAACCTCTTGAAGTAGTGAAAACCCTGAAAAAGTACTCTTTAATTAAATTCATATTTGGTGGCCTTCTTATCAATATTCCTCATTTAAATTACTCTTGATAATTAGTAATGTCCTTGTCTAGTGGAAAAAGTGAAATAAAATGTTTCAGTATTGTTTGCACTGAGTGACCTCACATTTAGTGTACATCATTTGGCTTCATACATAGTAGGTGTGGTGGGGACTATGTACCAATTTGGTGAAAACTCACCCAATTACTATCTCACTGTAGTTTTCTGGCTTCATAGCATTATTCTTCATTCCAATTACCCTTGACTGTTCATAAGGTCCTTGTCTAGTGAAGTTTGTGAAGACATGTTAAAAATGTGTTTATACTGAGTGACCCCTTGTTTAGGGTAAATATGCAGAAATGGCCAAAACATTGTATTTTTGGATTTCTTTTGTTTTAATGAAAGGCGTATATGAGATTGTGCAGGCAAACAATAACTATCTTCATAAAGTAGACACTATGAGCTTGCATTTGATTATTATTAGACCCTTTGCACAATTTTGGATTGTAAATATGACCTCACTACATAGCTGTAGTGAGGGCTATGCACAGAAACTTGGTCAAAACGTACCTATTGGCCATCTCACTCTACTTTTGTGGCTTTTGTTCAGTTGTGTTTGCACAAAATGACCCCATGTTTAGAGAATATATGCAAAAAGGGTGTTAATTTTATATTTTGGACCTTTTTGTTATAATGAAAGACATACTAGTTTTAATAAGGAACCAATGGCTGCAATCAAGAAAGTAGACCCTCCAATCCCAGTTTATGTATCATTCACCATATTATACTCCCTAGTGTAAATAGAGCAGCTCCCCATAATAGTTTCAGAACTTGTCATAATAGACCTTTCTATAAAAATAACCTGATTGCTTTATTCACTTCTTGTATTAATGCTGTGATAGTCTAAACTGACTGGTGCCTTTGTTTGATAAAAAGAACTACCAAAAGTTGGCTAGCACATTTACCCTCATATATTTAGGGGTGTCACTTTATGTCTATTTGATTGTATTGCAGATTATAAGGAGCAATATTAAGTACATTTGATATTGGTTTTGGGGTCTAAAGAAGTTCATTCAAATTGATTGAAAGAACACCCTGGATACCGCTCTGTTAGTAGTTTTCAACTTGCTGGTGAGGTGTTTACCGTATTTTCGCGCGTATAAGACGCACCCGTATATAAGACGCAGCCCTTGTTCAGGCCATTAAAAAGATATATGGACCTTAGCTTTGTGTATAGTACGCACCCCTCTTTCGGCCCATGTCTCTAGCTATTTTCAAATTACAAATGAAAGAAATGGAGGTCATCTTACTAACTAGCATTGTATTCGGACAAACATTACGTTGATTGTAATAAGGGCTTGGACATTCATGCAGTGTTTTGTAATTATTGTGCTTTAAATAGAACCGGCTGGACAGGTCTGATATAACAAACAACAGTTGAAGAGTCAGAGACGTGCTAAACATGTTAGAAACACAATAGAAATGAAATCATACCCGAGCCTCAATTCTGATACGGGTTGCAGTAATGGCTGGTCATCGATTTGTGATCTCTTTGGGGCCTTGGCACTCGATGTAAGAGACCTCTTATTTCTACACTCGTATATTGGACGCACCCCCTTTTCATACCCCTGCGTCCTATGTAAAAAAGTGCGTCCTATACGCGCGAAAATACGGTAACTTATCAAGGCCTGCAGCACCTCAAAAGGGCTGTTTTTTTTTCCTACTAAAAGCATATTTGGAGGAGTACTGTTAATTTTACCATAGTTCACCACTCTCCTTAAGATGTCTTTTGATGCTTTGCTTTATTCATAAATTATTTTCAAGAGTATCTTAGATCTAGATAATTCTCTCCGATTAGAAATTCAATTATGGATAGGTTTAGGTAGCATTTTTCGGACTCGGTTCTTTCTCTATGCTGCTTCTATTGGGCTAGTTAGCCTATATGAAATATATATTTAGGCATCACAAATATGCCCTCCCAGCAGTGTAAAGGTGTTGGGGTGAAAAATTGAAGAAACATGTATAGTATTATCAAACGGAGCTCCTATCAATAATATTGGACCATGGACCATAAAACTTCATAAATATGGAGAAAATATCAATTAGAAAAATGGATTCAACGACATGAGAATAAAGGGCTTTTGAAATTCTAGATTACTTAACTTAAGAACAACTTCAAAGTAGAAGAAAAATGTTTATCCTATCTAATAAAGGTTATTTATATCAAGAGAATTCAATAACGTTTATTGCCCAGCATGCTTGTTTCAATCACCAATTTTTATGGTGCAAATTTATATGGAGAAAAGAGACAAAATGTTTCCTTGCTGTGTGTAGGCCTATGTGAGGTAATGAGGTTTGTTTCTTTTCTGCTCAGTGATGACCTAGACAATCACAGTTAGTCTGAATATGAGGATAAGGATCTAGGCTTTAAATATCTAAAAATCTTAAATGCCTCTCTATTCACAAGTTAAGCCTATACGCCACCTTAATATCTAGATATCTAGATGTGTCACCAGGATTCCCCTCTGTCCCTACTGGTATTAAGGGGGTGATGTTGTATAGATGTCCACATGTTTTGTAATCTCAGTGAGGGGGTAACCTGTATCAACCAATTCATGCATAAAAGCCCTACACGATCGCCTATCCATCTTTGTAATAGTTTTCTGATGGAAGCAATTTTTGAAAGAGATATGTTGATAACCAACACATACATCAATTATCAATCACATATAATTGCGATTTCATGCACTATATCTTAGTTATCAAAGGGAATAAACCTGTATTCTGCTCTGTTGATTATAAATTGGCTGGCTCTAATAGCCTCGGATCATATTGAGAGGGAGGTTTTATGGTAAAGGGGGATGGACGGTGTTTTGATTCAATATTTATGAGGCTGGTATTTGATGGCCCCAGACAGTATCAAGGGGCAGATGACACAGAGAGGGGGTTACACGCCTGGTCAGCCTTCTCTGGCTACTTTCAAGTTTCTGGATAAGCGGGGGGGGGGGGGATGTTCGCCTTATCTTGGCTGTGGATCATAGTTTTCTCAATATTTCACTACTCAGCTTCTACTGAGAGGGCGAGGTTGAAGGGTGAGGTTGGTTGTAGTGGGATTGTTTGGTTGACTAAGGTAACAAACTCTCAATGATCCTTTGATCAGCTTGTACTGAGGGGTGGGATGGGCGAGAGTGAGGGGTGGGTTTTAGGTTGGATGTATGAGGTTGCTTAGGGGATTAGAGGAGTAGTTGGGAAGACCTTTGTGCAATAACTAAACTAAATGATTCACTTGTATAAATATTGGGTGTTTGGGTAGGTGTGGTTGCGAATGACCTGTGCTGTGATGGGTAAGCATGGTTGAACGTAGCCTATGTTGTTTTCTGTTTCTCAACGTCTACTGGGGTGAGGGTAAGGTATGGTTGTGGTTGACAATCCTCACTTGTCTACTTGTATGTGGATGGAGAGAAGAGGGGTCTAGGGGATGTGATACATTTGTCAGCTTGTGATATGGGCTGGGGGGATGGAGTAGTCATGGTTGTGAGACCTGTGATGCAATCCCTCAAGGATTAGTTTTCAGCTTGGGGGGGGGGGGGGGGGGGGATGTTCGCCTTATCTTGGCTGTGGATCATAGTTTTCTCAATATTTCACTACTCAGCTTCTACTGAGAGGGCGAGGTTGAAGGGTGAGGTTGGTTGTAGTGGGATTGTTTGGTTGACTAAGGTAACAAACTCTCAATGATCCTTTGATCAGCTTGTACTGAGGGGTGGGATGGGCGAGAGTGAGGGGTGGGTTTTAGGTTGGATGTATGAGGTTGCTTAGGGGATTAGAGGAGTAGTTGGGAAGACCTTTGTGCAATAACTAAACTAAATGATTCACTTGTATAAATATTGGGTGTTTGGGTAGGTGTGGTTGCGAATGACCTGTGCTGTGATGGGTAAGCATGGTTGAACGTAGCCTATGTTGTTTTCTGTTTCTCAACGTCTACTGGGGTGAGGGTAAGGTATGGTTGTGGTTGACAATCCTCACTTGTCTACTTGTATGTGGATGGAGAGAAGAGGGGTCTAGGGGATGTGATACATTTGTCAGCTTGTGATATGGGCTGGGGGGATGGAGTAGTCATGGTTGTGAGACCTGTGATGCAATCCCTCAAGGATTAGTTTTCAGCTTGCATTATGGGGTTGGAGGGAGGTAGCTATATTTGGGGATGACTTGTGCTCAGATATCCCCATGATGAAATTGTCAGATGGCCTGCCCTGATGGCCTTGTGGTCTAAGGCATTGCCAAAGACTGCTAGGTATCTCTCAAATCCTGGCCTGGGCATGTAAGAAAGTTGTAAGTGACTTGGGGTTAGACAGTGGTTTCTGCTGGGTAATACGGTTTCCGCACCTGTTACAGCTGGCAAAACATGACTTAGCTGCAATATTACAGAAAAGGTGACGATAATCGAAATTCCAAATTTATTTGTGAGCTTGTCCTATAGGTTGTGGGGAGGAGGGCCTAGTTATGGTTGGAGGTTGCAGCCCCAAGACTAAAAGACTAAGTGCAACAACAACATACGTTAGTACATAATAGCTTTCAGGCAGGTCGATGATCCTAAATACCTTCAAAACCATCACATTAAATAAGATATCAGGTATAAGGCCATAGAGCATTATCTACAAAACTCTACAAAACTCAGTTCAAATGAATGTCCATATTAGTTTAATTTTATATCAGGTAGCATTGGTAAATGTTGTTCAAAGTACCATGAGTGGAAAAGAGGTATAAAGTAAGTGTTTACCAAGTTCGCGTACATAGTTCTCACTAGAGCTATACTGAATGAAGCCATATTTCTGTAAAAGTGCTCAAAGGGGTAGAATAACACATCATATTGTTTACCTTCTATAGATAGCTATTGTTTCTCTGCACAGCCTCATATATGCCTTTTAGTAAAACAAAATCTCCAAAACTACACCATTTTCCCCCGTTTTATCATATTTACCCTAAATATGGGGTCACTCAGTACTAACACATCTTTACCACTAGACAACTACCTCATTAACTTTTAAGAGTAATTTGAATGAAGAATAATGCTAAAAAGCCACAAAACTAGAATAAGATGGGCATAGGTGACTTCACCAATTTGCTGTATATAGCCCATATGTACAATCCGAAATTGTGAAAAGTGTCTAATAATTATCATATACACACTCAAAGTGTCTACTTTATGAAGATATCTATTGTTTGCCAGCACAATCTCATATATACTTTCATTAAAGCAAAAAGGTTCCAAAAATACAATGTTTTTGGCCATTTCTGCATATTTACCTTTAACGTGGGGTCACCCAGTACAAACACATCTTTAACGTCTTAAATGTCTTCATTAATTTCACTAGACAAGGGCCATGTTAATTGTCAAGAGTAATTTGAATGAGGACTAATGCTATGAAGCCACAAAACTAGAGTGAAATAGTAATTGGGTGAGTTTTCACCAAATTGGTGTATATAGTACCCACTACAGCTACTATCTATGAAGCCAAATCTTCAGTACCAAAATGTGCCAGGAGTCTAATAATACATCAAATGAAAGTTTACAGTGTATCCTTTCTGGAAATGTATATTGCTTGCCTCAACAACCTCATATAAGCCTTTTATAAAAACTTTGAAGTCCAAAAACACTAGATTTTTACTCGTTTCTACATATGTACCCTAAATGTAAGGTCACTCAGTGCAAACACTACTTAAACATTTTGTTTCACTTTTTATCACTAGACAAGGACCTTACTAACTACCAAGAGTAATTTGAATGAGGAATATTGGTAAGAAGGCCATCAAATAAGGATTTAATTGAAGAGTAAATTTTAAGTGTTTTCACTGCTTCAAAAAGGTTGCCATGGAAACGGAGCAATATCTCCGCTTGTACAACTTTTCGGTTCCGGCATCACGCAGTTTCTGAATCCTGAGATTCTTAGCTTTCATTTGATATATGATACTGCTTAGTCTACCGCCGGTTGGGGTCCATCCCAAAATCTGGTCCTTTGCTGCTCCACTATATCCCATGGGGGAGCTGCTGCAATCTCATTGGCTGACCAGCTCAATAAAGTAGGTCAATAAAGTAGGTCAATAAAGAAGGTCAACAAAGTAGGTCAATAAAGTAGGTCAAAGGTCAAAAGAAGGCAAGCATGAACATATTTATATGTATTTCTTCTATACATATTTTTTCGATTTTGAAATTCTGGACTAGCAGGCTCTCGATTGTGCCGAAAGACACAAAGAAATTGTTGGTTAAAGCTGACATTTTTTGACCCATTTGTACCCATAGCAGCTGAAAAAAGACCTGATTGATTTGGAGGTATCTTTCGAACAAAGGCATCTTTAGATAAAGTATTTGAAGGAGAAATGTTATTTTTTTATGTTTTTTTTTGATGTAGAAATATTAATGAGAGCTCAACCTAAAACTTTTTTTCAAATGTTTTGTGAATTCGTAATCTATTCAAAAGTGATCTTCAAAAGTATCATAAATACAGATGACACTTGTCAAATTGAGCTCTAAGCATGAATTGGCGCCTTTTTGTACCTTATGGTGTTTCGACATATCTTTTGCAAATATTTTCTGAAATTTTCTTTCATAAAAAAGATATTCCCCACAATATTTCGGTCTTTTTTCAAACACTACAGGCAAAAAAGGGTTAAAGTTTATTTGATAAATACTATCTATAGATCTATAGAACTATCTCATTCTTTATTTTGAGAATTGGTCAGTGCATGAGTTAGAGTGCTACTTCATGGGACGTGGTAATGGAACAATTATAGTACAATTTTATAGATAAGATGAATAGAGCTCATTGTTAGGACCAAGAATGGTTGTACAAAAAAAACACGCCCCTCGAGTACCATGAATAGACTTTAGTCAATACCTAACCAGATTTGGTTGATCACTTTTTTGCTCCAAAGCACAATGTATTTGGGCTATTGAAGTGCACACAATATCCCCCATCAGTTTAACACCATTGCTTTGTTGAATAAAACATTGTACCACATTAAACTACATAACTGTATTGGAAATGGTTAGATAAGCATGAAAAATCCATTAAATTGCTTTAGAAAACTTACTTATAAATGTCGATATTTCCTTAAACGTATACCTTTACAATATTATAAACAGTACTGCCTGCCTCCCATGGACCTAATCTTATTGTATTTTGCACTGACAGCTTTAGAAATTTGCGAATAAATAAGTTTTCATTACGCTGAGACGTCCAGGTAGCAATTTAGTCAATTTTATATCTATATCAAATCTTAAACAATACAATACTTGATTTTTTCAGTATGATAATTTATCCCTTTCAATATAGATATTTGGTACCTTATCGAGTACTGGTACCAGTGCCTAATTTTGTCCCAACTGGTTCGCCTGCAGTGAGCTCTATTTCTCCTTTAATCTGTCCCTGTTAGATTTCCAGAGGAACTGGCTATGTGTAAAATATTTCACCACTATTTAAGCGATTTCAAAACAATGCGAAAGGAAATGTTTCTCTCAAAAGAATTTAATGATTTTCTCCAAGATATTTTGTTTGATTTCTAATTTTTGGTGAGATATTTGCATAATTGCCAGTTGGCAGATTTGGAAGAGGAGGTGGAGAAGGAGGAGGATGAGGAGGACTGGTCACATGACTAGTCACATGATTGGTCACATGACTTGGGCAGGAGCAAGAGGATGTTCTCTCTAGTGTATAAAAAATTGTGAAAATGATTATTTCTCATGTCATAGTCAGTTGCACAAGAAATACTACAAATTCTTAGCAGGAATCGGTTTCTACAATATAAATGATTTATGAGGAGTATTTACAATATTTTTAATTTCACCAAAAAATGAAACTAAATCTGAGAAGTGTGGTCAAACCATTTCTGGAATGATCTAGTTTGTAATTGGCCAATTTATTTGAACCCATTCATGCCTTCAAATATTTCTACTACATGGTTAAAAAGTGTGCATCTCAGCAAAATAAGCTTGCCTTCTAATGGGTCCTATAGGCATGGTTGGGTTAATGACCAATCCTGGTAGTTAACAAAAGAAAAATGACAAACAGAGGCAATTTAATCCTCCTTTTAGCTAACTTAAAGGGCAAATGCACCATCATAATGATTTAGGTTCAAAATGTGCCTATACGTGTCACCTTTCTAATAAGACCACCCGCAAGTCTGTCCTCCTCAGCACTCCTCAGATATGGCTTATGAAAGTTAGTAAAAAACTAGCCTGAGTCTGTGCATGGAGGCTGACATTGCAGGCCAATTAAGCCCAATTAAGCACAATCAGTGGTATGAAGTGACTGCCAGTGCTGCTTCTGATTGGTTGAGAGATATCAGTGGCTGCCACTGATATCTCTCAACCAATCAGAAGCAGGGCTGGCAGTCACTTCATAAGCACCACTTCTGATAATGGCAGCCTCTATACCCAGACTCAGGCTAGTTTTTTACTAACTTTCATAAGCCATATCTGAGGAGTGCTGAGGAGGACAGACTTGCGGGTGGTCTTATTTGAAAGGTGACACATATAGGCACATTTTGAACCTAAATCATCATGATGGTGCATTTGCCCTTTAAGTAATCATGCCTGTAACATTCTCAATAGTCTGGCCTATTTTCGTTATTTTTATCATAGTAAATCGGAAAATCTTGAAGAAAATCTGAATCTCCCCCATTTTAAAAAATTTAACTATAATTATTGATTAACCAATTAATGAATTGATTAACCCATTCACACTCAGAGTTCCCCTAGAAAATATTGTCTGCCGCTTTCATACTTTTGAAAATAACTTGGGAATAATGCAAAAGTTCACAAAATATTTGAAGGAGAGTTGTTGTTTGACTTCTGCTTAACATTTCTCTTTGAAATATTTTTCAAAAAGTGCTTTTGTAAGAAAAATATTACCAAAATTGTCAGGCCTGTTTTGGCCGTTCTGAGTTGTAATGGGTTAATGTTTTTGAAAGTGCCTTGCATCAATGTTTGAGTACACGGTATCACAGGAAAGTCTAGGCATGCATTGGTCATGATGAGGGCAATCGTTTCGAGGCTATTCCAGAAATAGAAAGGGACCAAGACTTATAGCTTATGTAAATCTGCTTTGGACAAGGGCATGTGCCTTGTTGCGTAAAAGTAAAAGATTCATGGTTTGAAATAATTAAGGGTCAGGGTTTTCCTTTATTTCACCATTGAAGGAATTCACATCCCTTATAAGGCAATCTCAAGGGATTCTCGACCGTAAAACGTTTCATACATTACAACTGTATTATCCAGGTGCCTTGATATCTGTGGTTTCACTGGTTTGCAAATAAATGTAAATGTCGGTTGATGTCTAAAAGAGAAATTAAGTATTATTTGTTTTTACTGGGCTTAAAAAGGTTTAAGGGTAGATTTTAGTTGAAGCCTATAGATGTATCTGCGGCTGGTGGATAGATATTGTGGGAAATGTATTGTAAAAAGATTATCAGATTAGCCCATTTATGCCTGTTGAGCCAGATAAACTCCTGAGTAAAATGGTAATATTTCATAACAGAGCATTTAATTAAAAAAGGTTGGTTTTTGATTAAAAACAACAACAAAAGCTCTCCTTAAACTATTTTGTGCATTAGTGCTTGATTCCTGATTCATTTTCATGCGGGTTAGCTATCGGGACAATATTTGTCCTCAAAATCTCCAGGCATGAATGGGCTAAAACTCGTTTCATCTACATCCACCAGAATATCCAATTCATGCCTGTGGCGTCTACAGCCATCTGACTTCTTTTGGTGATATATCTCCAACAAAAGCAATTTCTAGAAAACTTTTGAAGGAGTAATGTCAATCAATAACAGTCTGCTATCTCTCTGTCAATTATTTTTCCGAATTAACGCTTAATTTCGATGCCTTTTTTCTAAGGATTAAATTATCCAGACTAACCACAGATAAAGGGCCTTCCCCAATGGCTGAGCGCTCTAAGGCATTGCCACTGACTGCTCCCTGTCTCTCGCCACTGCCCATGGTCGAATTCTGGCTGGGGCATGTGAGAAAGTTGCCAGTGTCCTGGGCTTAGGCGATGGTTTTCACCGGTTACTCCGTTTTCGTCCACCACTCACAACTGGCTAGTCATGATTTAGACATTGCAAAAAAAGTGATGATAATCGAAATTCCAGTGAATCACATATATAGTATATTTCCAGGCATGAATAGGGTACTGTAAATTCTCGGTAATTGGAACACCTATATTATCACATTTTCTGTGGATTTAGGGTGGCCCATGTTTTATGAATATACTGACAAAGCATAGTCAAAGTTGTCCATACTTTGTGAAATAGTTACCAGCGATAGAGCAAGGGTGGTCCATATTTTCCAATAACATTTTGCAAGAACTTAATAAAATATTTATTGGAAAAAAAAAAAACATTTTGCAAAATAATCCTAGTGGCCCAAATTCCTAGAGTGGTCTAAATTTCCGAGAATTTACGGTAGAGATGATTTCTATTGTTTTCAATCTGTAGAGGTCTTGTGCTTGTAGTCTAACCATTGTCTTTGTTCTTTTATTTCCTGTAGGTATGTAGGCATGCATGTTGAGCTGCTGCTGCTGTTACTGCTGCTGAGTTGCGTGGCGTGGCGTGGTGTGGTTTATGCGGTGGCGCCACCTACTGGTGGCTGGGGTGGCGCCACCTATAATGGTGGCCAGCATGCCATCTCCACTGCTGCTGCCCCCTACTGTCGTGGTGCCTAGATGCTTCTCTCTTTATAACAACCAGATGCTTGCTGCTGACATCACTTCAGAATTGACTCTGCCCCCCCCCCTCCTCTTACCCTTCTTGTAACCCCCTTTTTTAGAGGCCCTAGGCAACATTCATGCACCTAGTTCATTTCACTCCATGCCCATCTAGATAGTTGTGGCATCTCCCCCCTCAGGGCTAACTACTACTGGTGAAATAATGGATTTAATGGGAAGGTTTGGTTACTGTTACTGATGATCCTCTGTGTTTGTATATGTATATGTATATACATATACACACGTGTATACATACATTTACATATAATATATGTATGAATACATGCACACACATACATACTTCTTTGTGTATGTGTGAAACACTTCTGACTTGCAAACACGTTATAGCTTAGTTAAAATAGTAAGGCCCCCACCCCCTCATTAACACCCATCTAGCTCTAGTCTTCCATACTTACAATATGAAGTCAATTCGAAAGAAGAGACAGTCTTTTGTAAAAATGTGGCTCAGAAAGTATAATCAGATATAAAGATTTTGAATGCAACAATTTCTTTATCAAAGTAATGTATTGCTGTATTCTTATTTACCTCAGAATTATATTTATATTTTTGAAATGCTAAACTTTAACTTTGTGAAAGTTAAGACAGTACAATTTGAAAATTCAATATTTCAACTAGTCAGAATTAGAAAATGTCTTTTGCTGCAATGTACCAAATTTATCATTTCCGTTGTTACCGGACGAATGGTTTTGTGTAGCTAGATTCTGAAGAATTATATTAAGACAACATGAAAGACATCTTTTCTGGTTAAAAGACTCGAATCACTCGGTGTGAATTTTACAATGCCTTTCAATTAGATACCAACATTTTTTGAAGAAAAAAAATAAAAATAAATAAATAAATAATTAAAAATTTTTTTTTTTTGAAGTTCACTATCCAATATCACATTTTTTAGTCTAAAGCCCTGTCACCTCTCTATTATAGACTAGATATTGCAAGCATCATTCTTTCAGTCCATTTTTAAACTCCTACTCCTGGCTAACTCTTCCTTAGGCCTAAAATAAAGTTGTTTGTTTCCTGTAACCCTACCCTAACAGGTTTTTATTCAAAAAATTCCCTACCCTAAAGTTTGTATCGCCCATCCAACTCCCAATCAATGTAACACATGCATAAAACATATTTTTGACCAAAAAAATAAATGCCAATTTTTTTTTAACTGACCTACCTACCCTATTTTTTTCGGACCGTTACAGGAAACAAACAATTTATTTTTTTAGGCCTAAGTGCTAGTAAAGCTCTTCCCTCAGGATGTGTACAGTTAGTTTTCAGACACTGCTTGGGGAAGGACAGTAATTTAGTACAAAATGGCCGCCTGTCAGCCATGCATGGATATTAGGCAGATTTTATTTGTAGGGCTAAAAGGTGAAAAGATAGCCTTGGAGAGCTTAACCCTGATGCTGTTGGTAGCTAATTTGGCCAATGCAAAATGATGCAAAAAAAACAACACTGAAAAATGATTGAAACCCTGGCACATGGGTACTCATCTGAGAGTACTCCGCGAGAGCTTTCCAATGAATACCAACATGACATGGTTTAGATGTTTTTCAAAAATCTTTGCATCCTTGTGCTTTGGACGAAGAGAGCCTCAGCATTCATTGGAAGAGTTCAGAAAAATCTTCACATAACAGCAATATCTCTTAACTTATCTCGAGATTCAACTGCCCTTAAAAAGTTTTTTCTAGTACTCTCTCTCTCAGTAAGATATTCTGGTAGTTGCCGAATATAGTACCGGCTGCGATTTGATTGATCGTTTAACTGAGTTTTTTGGCCAATCAGCAGTTGGCAGGGTCTAGAGAGTGAAGTGACGCATAGCAGCACCGCAGAATAAAGGGTCAACCTAAAATATCAGGGTCAGAGGTTACTTGCTGATATTATGTTAAAAGTGTTGGTGGCAATTTTGGCATGTTTTTGTAAGTGTCAACACGTTGTTCTGGCATAATATTGTTTTTACTCTGTGCAGCTTTTCATAGGGAATTGTTGTGTCTCACTTGTGTTCTCTGTCTCACTTCTCCTGACAGAGAGGCGAAATTCACCCTTATGCTGTTGGCGGCTAATTTGGCCAATACAAAATGATGCAAAAAAGCTGAAAAATGACTGAAACACTGTCATATGGCTACTCATCTGAGAGTTCTCAGCTTGAGCTATCCGATGAATACCAACATGACAGGGTTTAGAAGGTTTTCAAAAATCTTTGCGTCATTGTGCTTTGGACGAAAGTAGCCTCAGCATCAAAAGGGTTAAAACATTCTTGTCTGTAGCATCCAAACCAGGCCTGACCCTTTTGGCAATATCTTCCCTACCAAAGCAAATTTCTGAATTTAATTGAAGAAGAAAACCGGAATAGTGTGGAACTACAAGTCTCCTTCAAATATTTTCCAAAATTTCCCCTAATTCAAAAAATATCTTCAGAAGTATCATAGCTGCAGACGACAATTTTCAAATTTAATTCTTACATGAAAGGGGTGATACAAGAGGTGTCAGATGCAGCCACATGAATCTGACATCTTGTGCACTCCTAATGTGAAAGGATAAATAATTATTGGAGAGAAGAATGTTACACTTTGTTCACTCTTGTCTGAGAAGTGGGATGGGGTTGTAATTGTTTGTAAAAAATAAGAAGACAAAATAGTGATGCCCACTCATTCATTTTACATTGAGCGACATGAACACGACTGAAATTAAAAATAGAAATATAGAAAAATTTCTCCACTAAAATGATTCCACCAAATGTTAGATTTTATTTTATTTTATGATTGATACATTTTACTTAAATGGCAGTATCTTTAAACCTATTACATGCATTAATAGAATAAAAATCAAACCAGAATGAATCGTTTCTTGAAAATATGAGTTAGAGAAATTTAGGATCAATGCAAGCGCCACCTGGTGGTATAACTGGGCAACACTACCTTGTTTTCACCACATGCGTTGTATTATAAATTCATGTGTTAAATCTGCACTAATCACATTGCTGTTAACTGCACTAATACTATTGCTGGTAATTCTGCACCAATCACATTGTAGATAACTTTGCACCAATCACAGCGCTTGTAACTCTACACCAATCACATTGCTGTTAACTTTTCACCAATCACAATGCATGTTGCACAAACCCACCCCATTGGTCATTGTTTGTATTGTATTGTCTGTCTTGTTGATTTTGTCTCCTTTGTCTTGTCTTGTTTGTTTTGTCTTGTGTTTTGTCTTATTTTATTTTGTCTTTTCCTCTTTATCTTGCTGCCGTCATGCCATTATCATATTACCCTTCCTTGCATACTAAAAAAGGGGAAACCAAAAAGAAAAAAAGTACTCTTTGAAATATTCACATTAAGATATCAGGGGCTTTTGGATTGTTAATAATGATGTTAACCATCAAAGGTCCACCACCAAAAGGCTATTTAAAGACATGTCACTTTGATTCCTGATTATAATATTATTCTCTCAACAACCTAATTACAATTATATTATTTAACCACATTCATTCTGAGCCTTATTCCCAAAAGACCCTGTATTGTCTGATAATATTCCCTCCACCCCTGTTCCTTATTCCCAATAGCTCATTCATTCCATGTTATGTCTGATAACATTCCCTCAGCACCTGTTCCTTATTCCCAATAGCTCATTCATTCCATGTTATGTCTGATAACATTCCCTCAGCACCTGTTCCTTATTCCCAATAGCTCATTCATTCCATGTTATGTCTGATAACATTCCCTCAGCACCTGTTCCTTATTCCCAATAGCTCATTCATTCCATGTTATGTCTGATATAACATTCCCTCAACCCCTGAGCCGTATTCCCAATAGCTCATTCATTCCATGTTATGTCTGATAACATTCCCTCAACCCCTGAGCCTTATTCCCAATAGCTCATTCATTCCATGTTATGTCTGATAACATTCCCTCAACCCCTGAGCCTTATTCCCAATAGCTCATTCATTCCATGTTATGTCTGATAACATTCCCTCAGCCCTTGAGCCTTATTCCCAATAGCTCATTCATTCCATGTTATGGCTGATAACATTCCCTCAGCACCTGTTCCTTATTCCCTATAGCTCATTCATTCCATGTTATGTCTGATAACATTCCCTCAGCACCTGTTCCTTATTCCCAATAGCTCATTCATTCCATGTTATGTCTGATAACATTCCCTCAGCACCTGTTCCTTATTCCCAATAGCTCATTCATTCCATGTTATGTCTGATAACATTCCCTCAACCCCTGAGCCGTATTCCCAATAGCTCATTCATTCCATGTTATGTCTGATAACATTCCCTCAGCACCTGTTCCTTATTCCCAATAGCTCATTCATTCCATGTTATGTCTGATAACATTCCCTCAACCCCTGAGCCGTATTCCCAATAGCTCATTCATTCCATGTTATGTCTGATAACATTCCCTCAGCACCTGTTCCTTATTCCCAATAGCTCATTCATTCCTTGTTATGTCTGATAGCATTCCCTCAACCCCTGAGCCATATTCCTGATAGCTCATTCATTCCATGTTATGTCTGTTAACATTCCCTCAACACCTTAGCCTTATTCTGAATAGCTTATTCATTCCCTGTAATATCTAATAAAATGCCCTTAACTATTCCCAATATCTCACATGTATTCCCTGTAATGTCTTGTAACATTCCCTCAACATCCAACACTTATTCGCAATATGTCATATCTATTCCCTCTAAAGCCTGATGATATTCCCACATTATATTCCCAATATTCCACATCTACTGCAACAGTGAACTAATACTAGTAATACTTCCCCAATAGGTAACCCATATTTCAATGAGATCGACATTTATGCTACTTATATTTCTAATATCCTTCATGTATTTTCATTGCTTATGAATGTGCGAGTCCCCCATGTTTTGTATTCAGTGTTATGTAATTGTGTTATGTGTTATTTATGAAAACT
This sequence comes from Maea johnstoni, assembly GCA_963942565.1. NCBI lineage: Eukaryota > Metazoa > Annelida > Polychaeta > Spionida > Magelonidae > Maea > Maea johnstoni. The sequence continues at coordinate 31,220,132 of OZ012699.1, forward strand.
GCTTAGAGTTTGAAATAATATTAGCTAGAGAAGGCATGTTCAGTATTTGATGCTTCTACAATTTGATACGTTTGACCCAAAGTTGCCAGCCATTTTTTCCACGTCCAATGTGATGATCCTTTTAGCTTAGGGACAAGAGCCGGACTCGGTTGCAAGAAACATCTTTAAATAAAGAATCTTTAATGACTTCATCTTAAAGTTAGGAATCCCTTGAACCTTATGCTGCTGGTGACACAATTGGTCAGTACAAAATGATGCAAAAAAACCTGAAGAATGATTCAAACCCTGGCACGTGGGTACTCATCTGAGAGTACTCATCTGAGAGTACTCAGGGAGATCTTTCCATTGAATGCCAACATGACAGGGTTTAGATGTTTTTTTCAAAAATCTTTGCATCCTTGTGCTTTGGGCAAAAGTAGCCTTAGCATTGGAAGGGTTACGGTTTCCTTAGGACCAACGTTTCCTTAAATTTCATCCTTTCGGCTACGTTACGGCTTACACGTAAACTTAAGGGGAACCATGGACTTAAACGGCGCCTTTAGGGATTCTGAACTTTCAGATGTTTTATGTAACTGGGTTTTACAAGGTCTACTTGTTATGATTTTACTTTTTGATTTGAGGGGTGCGCACAGGGTAATGAGGTACATCTATTGGGAAAGTTATTTGGTTTCACTCTGAATATGGGGTGATGGCCATTTTGACTATGTAGTAGATGCATTTGTTACATAAATTGGCTTTCCCTCAAATCCTTTCACCTTTCCCTAGATTCCAATTTGTTCAGCCAAGGTGCTCAGTTCAACATTTTCTCATGGGAACCGAAATAAAGTGTCCCACCTTAGAAACATGTGTTGGTCCCTTATTCTTTCCATATCCTACTTGATTTTGGAATCCTTAGATCTAAAAAATGTTTGTTTTCACAAAAAAATGCTGTGAAACACTTATGAGTCCCGATATATTTTAAGCATTCATTCATTTTGTAACAAAGTCTGTGGCTTTGGAAACATGGGTGGGTCCTCAATTCATTTTTGGTATATATATATATATATATATATATATATATATATATATATATATATATATATATATATATATATATATATATATATATATATATAAATAAATATATATATATATATATATATATATATATATATATATATATATATATATATATATATATATATATATATATATATATATATATATATTCACATACACATACATTTGAACAAAGTCTGTTGCTAAGGAAAAAAGGGTGGGCCCCTGTTATTTTTTTTACGAAGTCAATTTCTTCTGATGTCATGCAGCGTGCTGATTGGTTGAATTAAAGCCGGCTTTTTTTCTCCGCAGATGTTCCCTCACCTCCGAGGGCCCTAACGCCATCATGATCTTCTGCAGTAACCACCAGAAGCGCACGCACAAAGAGGTGATTGTGTGCTGCGACGATTATGATTTTTGTAATATGGAAATCAAACCAACTTTTGCTCCCCAGCCTCCTTCTCCACCTTCAGGTTAGTCCGATTCTCATTCTATGCGGCTTGCTCGTCAGCCCGAGACGCCCAGCCATCCCGTCCGCATCCGCCCGACGAGGAGCCCACAGCAATCACGCCTGCCTGCCTGCCCGAACGGCGGGTTGACCGAACGACTGACATACTCTCGGGCAAACACAAGACATCCTGCTGCTGTTATGAGAACAAAAAGCGAAAGTGTACACACAGTACTCCATTTTTGAAAAAAAAATACTCATCTGCTCTCTATTACTGTCCTGGAAAAGTTGGCTTCTATTCAGCAAAACCCAAGAAATCCAGCATCTCTGAGAACAAAAAAATATATACATGTATATTATATTAATAAAGATTATTGAGTTGACTCCATTTCAGGACAAAAAATCATCTGCTCCTTATTGCCCGCAAAAGTTGGCTCCAATTTAGTTGAATAGAGATCTTATCAACATTTGTTCTTCAGTTTTCCCAATTAAAACATTCTTTGGGAAATATTTGAAGGAGAAATGTCTATTTACACCTTGGTTTCAATTTTAGATGGGCTTGTGATTAATCCTTAAGATATTGTCATATGATGATAAACCCAGCTCTTAGGTCTGGATTTGATAAATCCGCTTTGATACCCAAGAGATCTATGGTTTCATGGGATTGCGCCTGGGAGCAGAAATTATTCCAAACCATGGTATAGAGAGTGTGATAAATGTCCAGCAGCTTGTGTTTGTGAGGGTCGTGTTTGTTTGTGTGTGTGTTCATTTGTTGTTGGGCGCCAGGATGCCCGGTATGGTCCGTCGACGGTCGAAACAAGTCGGTCATGTGACGCTAATTTTTGAGGTACCTTTTTCCAACCTATCCGCAGATGCTTTGACAAAGATAAGCTGTTTCCGCCGGAGAAGCCGGTCTCCTGCCAGGAGTCCGACAAACTCAACGAGGACTTCGTCATCCGATGTTGCCACGGAACCGATATGTGCAACCTCGACATGAAGCCCACTCTGGCGACGCCCACTAGGGCACCTCGAGGTATTGTGTTTTCATCGTGACAACTTATACCACCGCTCCTCTCTCTCTCTCTCTCGTTATTCCCTCCAATGCTGAGGCTACTTTTGTCCAGAACTCAGAGACGCAAACAAATTTGTAAACCATCGAAACCCCATCATGTTGGTACTCATTAGAAAGCTCTCGCTGAGCACTTTCAGATGAGTACCCATTTGCCAGGGTTTCGGTTATTTTTCAGTGTTTTTGCGTCATTTTGTATTGGCAAAATTAGCCAGCAGCAGCATAAAGGTTAAGTCTCTGTCTCTCTTTCTATCGCAACTTCTGCCTCTATTCCCCACCACCGACACCAGTCTTCACTGACAGGACTCCACTCAGTGTGAAGCTTTCTCCAGAACTGCTATGCCTATTTTATGTCATGTAGATAAGTGACCATGCATTGGAAAATCCAGCAGTCCTCTGCCAGAAGTTTGCTGTAACATTTTTACCATCAACGTTGTCGCAGAGTATATATTTCACGAGAAGGAAGTCGTAGCAGGATAACTCTTTCTACCAGAAGTTGTAAAGGAGTAACATTTTTGCCATTATAAGTTGTATCTGGGTGACATTTATCACTAGAAGTTGTAACAGTGTAATATTTACCACTAGAATTTGTTGCATGGTAACATATCACCATAAGTTGTTACATGGTATCAAATACCACTAGAAGTTGTCACAGTGTAACATATACCACTAGAAGTTGTCACAGTGTAACATATACCACTAGAAGTTGTTACAGGGTAACATTTACCACTAGAAGTTGTAACAGGGTAACATTTACAACTAGAAGTAGGGTAACATTTACCACTAGAAGTAGATGCAGGGTAACATTTACCACTAGAAGTAGATGCAGGGTAACATTTACAACTAGAAGTTGGTACAGGGTAAAAATTACCTCAAGAAGTTGTACAGGGTAACTTTACCACTAGAAGCTATAGCTAATAATCACCACTAGAAGTCGCTACAGAAATTGCTGTTTTGGACAGGCATTTTCAAAATCCTAGCTAAGACCTTGGATGGGTCTTGGCTGAATATCTGCTTCCCTTAACACACTGTCAACCACCTGTGGTTGATACTTATTTCATCTCTACACAACCACCACACTTCACTCAGTTATCCCTCAGAGTCCCCTTGCTGCTCTCAGTGCTGCCACCTAGTGGTCATACCTGGTTGTAGGGGGAGCCACTGCTAGTTAAGGTGTTTTTGTGCTATACAAAAAAGGAACTGTAAGCACTTTACACTGGTATCACACACAGGGTTAACTATTCAGCAGGGACCCACACTGTTCTTAGTGATGAAGGTTAAGTATAGGGGGCACCACTCATTCGTTCACCCATACACTGAACATATACCTTGCTAGGTTAGGTATGTTTTGTACTGTACTATACACCAGTGGGATGTTGTCTTGTAGGCCTTGAGATTGTTATCTCAGTCAGGCTTGCGTATTCAACAGGGACCTTTCTTACACACTGTCCATAATTTAAGATGTTTTGTACAATATTTTACTCTGAGGGAATGAAGGCCTTGAGTTTGGTAAATACGCATATGCATGGATATTCACCTGGGAATTTGACTTTTCTAGTTTTGATGGTAGAATATTGAGGGCACTCATTCTTTCACACACAGTCCCAGAGGGTACTGTTTAGTACCTTGGAATTGGCCTTGTAATGTTTCACTGGCAACTAGCAAGGGTTAAATATTCAGCAGGAATTGCACAAATGCCTGCCTGCCTAAGGCTACTCAGATAAGCTCCTTACTGGTAGGTACACACAATGCTTGGTGTGGGCTGTTATTGGTCTGAATAACGATGTGTGTATGTATGTTGATGTGTGTGTGAAACCTAAGTAAGGCCAAGAAATAAAAGTAATGTGTATCAGAAATCCACCAAGCGATATATATATATATATATATATATATATATATATATATATATATATATATATATATATATATATATATACATACACATTTTTACACATGTATGGTTTCTCCCTTCCTTGTTGAGTAGTTGATTCCCAGAGTACTCAACTCTATCACCTGATAAACGTTCTTCGCTAATTAATGCTATTGGTTTGAAGGAAATAACCCTAATACTACCTACTGATGGACTTATATATATGGACTTATTATATATATATATATATATATATATATATATATATATATATATATATATATATATATATATATGTATATATATATATATATATATATATATATATATATATATATATATATATATATATATATATATATATATATATATATATATATATATATGTAGTCTCCATCCTCCTACTTCTTTTCTACTGTTTCTTTGTGTGTGTGTGTGTAGGATGTGTATGAGGGTAAGTGAGTGTGTGTTGTTGTTGGAGTGCTGAGCGTGATGAGTGGGTCAGCAGCAGCAGCAGCAGCAGCAGCAGCAGCAGCAGCAGCAGCAGCAGCAGCAGCAGCAGCAGCAGCAGCAGCAGCAGCAGCAGCAGCGGTACGGGGGAGATACTTGGTGCAGACTTATGGGAGCAGGCTGCTGACTGACTGAATGACACAGGAGGAGGCGGAGGAGGGATGTGTGTAGACTTGCTACACGTCTCCGTTCAGTACCTCTCTCCCTGGCCCAAGCTCCAATATGCTTTAGGCCTAAAAAAAAAGTTGTTTGTTTCCTGTAACCCTACCCTAACAAGTTTTTATTCAAAAAAATCCCTATCCTAAAGTTTTTTCCACCCTCCCAACTCCCAATCAACGCAAAACATGCATAAAACACACATTTTTGACCAAAAGAATAATGCAAAAAAAATATTTTTTTCTGGACCGTTACAGGAAACAAACAATTTCTTTTTTTAGGCCTTAGGCTTAGGCTCATAACTAGCCTGCCTCCTAGGCCATATTTAAATGTCTTTCATTGTGGATAGGTGGCACTGCGCTATACTAGGAGGTCAGGTCTGATCTCCCTCGTGTGGCAATTGTGTGAACTATATGGCCAACAGTAGGCCACAGGTCCCTACCTAGTATATGTGCAGGCTTCTATATATAATAAAGTAAAATCATGATAGAGCCTTGTGGCTAGGCTAGCTCTTAACATACTAGTCTCCTAGTCCCTGAAGAGTTGACATTCCCTTGTGTGTTGACCAAGCAGTGTGGTGTAGTACCAGGTATGGTATATAGATGGCACCACATGATTCTTCTATCTCTAGAGGTCTAGACTAGGCTCCTAGTCCCTAAAGAGTTGACATTCCCTTCTGTGTTGACCAAGCAATGTGGTGTAGTATCAGATATGGTAGATAGATGGCACCACCTGATCATCTCATCTATAGAGTCATACTCAAAGTGAATCCTCTATTCCCCTGGTGAGAGAAGTACAAACCACATTGGCCACCTAGACTATTTGGTGCCTGGTAACAGAAAAAAACAAACATGCTAGAAAATATGTATGGCAGCCTAGAACTCTAGATTACTGGTGGTGGTGGCATTCTCCTTATCCTTTCCAATGCTAAGGCTACTTTTGTCCAACGCATAAGGATGCAAATATTATTGAAATCCATCTTAAGCCCTGTCATGTTGGTATTCATTGAATAGCTCTGACTGAGTACTCTCAGATGAGCACCCATGTACTAGGGATCATGGTCTTAGCCAGCAGAGTGTCTGGGCTTCATTTGGACACCCTAACCCTCATTAATCAGTATAATCACCCCTGAGGGCATCCACATTTTTTGTGAACCATTTATTTATTAATTGCCTAATGTGGGCACCCAGTTTCTAAATCCTGGCCAAAACCCTGGCAGGGTTACTGTCATTTCAAAGCTTTTTGCATCATTTTGTTTTTGGAAAATAAGCCACCAGCAGCAGCATTAGGGATAATTCTCTAACTGAGGTTGAGAGTCAGGCTAGGGGTCTCTGTGAGTGTCTGTTGCTGCTGCTGGTTCAGCCCTGATCTAGACTAGGGTCCTAGTCCCTAAGAAGTTGACATACCCTTCTGTGCTGACCAAGCAGTGTTGGGTAGTACAGGTGAACTTGGATATGACAGACTCAACGGGACCAGGAAAATTGGTCCGTCATATGCAAAGTCTGTCGTATACATATGACGAATACTTGATATGCATCAGACTGGGACCAAGCATATTATCCGTCATATGCAAAGATCCGTCGTACAGTGGTCCGTCATATCCAAGTTCACCTGTACCAGGTATGGCAGATGGATGGCATCACCTGGTCATCCTCTCTCTAGAGATAGTAGTGTCCTACTCAAACTGAATCCTCTTCCCATGGTGAGATAAGTGTTAACTTAATTGACCACCATGGCCACCTAGACTATTTGGTGCCTGTTAACAGAAAAAAAACATGACAGAAAATACATATGACAACCTAGAAATCGAAGCTAATCTAAGGTGGCATTCTCTGTATCTGAATGGGGCTGAGAGTCAGGCTAGGCTGCCTTTACTGCTGCTACCACTGGTTCAGCCCTAGCCTGCCTCCCAGGCATTATTTTAATGTCCTCCCTTGTGGATAGATGGTTCTGCGGTATACTAGGATGTCCTTCTGAAATATGATACAGACTAGAGCTCAAGTGTGTCCCCCTTGAGGATTTTTTCAGAACTAAACCTGGAGTGAAATCAACTCAGGTCAGATCAGTGAAAGAGCCAGATATCACAGGCTTGTAGCAAGTCTACCTTTACTGCTGCTGCGGCTGGTTCAGCCCTGACCTAGTATTGCCCCACTGGCCCACCACCCACCACAGCAGCAGCAGCCAGCAGCACACTTACACCCTTCACGCCTGCAGATCTCCTCCACGAGAGTCGTCTGGACCTCAGACGCTTTTCAAAATAAATGTGGAATTAATCATAGATTCACAAAATATATTTGACAGAGAGTTCTGGGTTGAATTTTGAAGAATATATCTCCTTCAGATTTTTCCTGAAAATCCCTTATGTTTGGGAGGTATAATCAAAATAATCACTTGTTTTCAGACAGGAATGGGGACATTTACATGCTGTACACGGGGGGGGGGGGGGGGGGGGGGGAATAAACATCGTGCAAATTAGTTTATATCTTTTGCTAAGACTATGGCAGGGACTTAGGGTCACAGGGCCTTAGCCAGGACCAGTCCAGTCTCTCTTTTGGACAGACAGTTTCCTAAAGATCACCTTTTTTGACAGGCAAAGATTTCTTTGAAGAAGTTTCAATTTTGAAATTTTAGAGTTGACAACCTGATATTTTTTTAACAGACTGTCCTTAAAATCAGGGCTGAAGAGTAAATTGCCACTTTTGGAGGAATAGGCTATTAAATGTAGGTGGTATCAAGATTCGAAATAGCTGAGTAGCTAAAGTTGGATGGGCAGAAATTTCGGGATTGCTGTTTTAGACACCTAGATTCAAATTCCTCACATATACTGATAGTTTTCTTGTGTAGAGATGATATATGTATATTCATTCATCTGCACTTACTTAGCAGAAATGGAATAGGTGCATTGGTACATGTGATATGACTGATATCCCACTCAGGGGCATCGAAACATCCAGGAACTACTTTTTGTGGTGGATGGATATCACATCGTTGTGTATATTTAGAGGGATGAACACGACCTTGGGAGCATGTGATTAGTTAGATTTTTAGGTCAAACAGAACGGCCTACTTTCCTTGTGACGGAGATGACACTCATGCAGCGTTCTATTTTGGTACAGACTTGTTTCTGTACGCCTCCAACTCTCCGAAGCGGCCTGATTATTTTGGCGACTTCTCTCTGCAAAAAACAGCTCTTTTTAAACCCTTCCGCTGCTGGTGGCTAATTTGTCCATTAGAAAATGATGCAAAAAAACTGAATAAATGACTGAAACCCTGGTAATTGGGTATTCATCTGAGAGTACTCAGTGAGAGTTATCCAAAGAATACCAACATAACAGGCTTTTCAAAAATCTTCGGGTTCTTGTCCTTTGAACGAAAGTAGCCTCAGCATTGGAAGGGTTTAATACAAGCTTATGAGAACCAGTCTGATTACTTTGGTAAAGAGTTTTCAATGAAAGAAGTTTGTGGAAGATCCTAACATTAATGGGGTTGTCAGGCCCATAATCTATGTCTGCTTCTTCACCCTGGTCCTGCTGTACCTAGAAATATATGGGCGACACTAACTAACTAACCTGCATAGCCAGGAAATTTCCAAATGCACTATCTGACCTGCTAATGACCATTTGGCTGAGTTTGGCTTTAGGACCCCATACAGAGCCTGTACATGACCCAACGCAGCTCCACTTAAAAGAACCCGCTTAAACCTTCATTTTGATGTATGGCAAGTGCGAGGTAAATCCCTAAAATTCAAGTTGTGCCCCTTAAACCCTCAATGGTCAATTTTGTTCGCAGGGACCATGAACAATTCAGTTGTCAGGGTAGGTTCCATTCAGCACTTCAGCAGGAAATGGATTAACCCATTCATGCTGGTAAATCTTGATAAGTGGGAGTCTGGTCACAGGGTCTTAGCCAGGGTTATAACAATGCCTGTCAAAAACAGAAATTTCAAAATCTCTGTCCATCCAGAATAAGCCACTAATCTACTTCAAATCCTTATACCAACTTCACTTAACCCTTCCAATGCTGAGGCTACTTTTGTGCTAAGCACAAGAACGCAAATATTCTGGAAAACCATCTAAACCCTGTCATGTTGGTACTCATTCGAAAGCTCTCACTGAGTACTCTCAGATGAGTACCCATTTGTCAGGGTTTCAGTCATTTTTCTGCATTTTTGCTGCATTTCGTATAAGCCAAATTAGCCACCAGCAGCATACTTGGGATAATAACCTATTGGGTCAAAAAGGTTCAAGGTATGAAGAATTAGACTGAGAAAATATTTGAAGGTGTAGTGTTGTTTGGTTGGTTATCAACATTGCTCAGTATTTTCCATCCCTAAGAAAGATAAAACTATAAAATATTTCGGCCTTACAGGACCTGAGCATGCATGAGAAGGTTAACCCCAAGGTCTTAGCCAGGACTTAAAAAATGCCTGTCCAAAACAGCGGTCACAAAATTTCTGCGCATAAAGATTCAGCTGCTCAGTACTTCCTTAGTCCTCCTACCAACTACAGTGGAAAGCCTAGTGAGTCAAGAAGGGCAATTTACACTTCAGCTATGTCTTAGAGGATGGTTTGTTAGGAAACAACCTGGTTATTAGTCCAAATAAGAAGTAATTGAAAATCCTCTGTCTAGAATGTGTTAAATATAGTGAAATGAGTGTATGTGCTTTCTTATAATGGTATGTAAGTGACTCTTGAGACATGAAGACTTGTCTCCGATGACCCGAAACCCCTACCTCTGTTTGTACTGCCAATCCTACTCTCTGATATATATACTTTTGTGGGACCAGGTCCCTGTGCCTATACCTCTGTAGTAAGTCTGAGTGCCTTCTACATAAGGATTTCAAACCCATAGGATGTTAACCCATTGCACACACACACACACATAAATTCCATGAACTTCAATCAATAAGCTTTAAGGGTGACTCCCTGACTCAGCTCTTTAGATATTTACCTTGCTGCTATAATGGTAAGCTCTGGAGGAAAGGTTTGTATAGCTATTGATCTTGATCCCTTTTATCCTGAACCCTTCCAACGCTGAGGCTACTTTCGTCCAATGCACAAATATGCAAAAACTTTTGAAAACCATCTAAACCCTGTCGTGTTGGTACTCATTGGATAGCCCTCGCGGAGTACTCACAGATGAGTACCCATTTGCCAGGGTTTCAGTGATTTTCCAGGACTTTTGCATTATTTTGTATTGGCCAACATAGCCACCAACAGCAAAAGGGTTAAAAGACAACACATTCATGCTACAAGTATTTCTCATATGATACTGTTTGAATCTATCAATGGTTTGACGATCACTATGTATACAATTGTTATGTATTTCTAAATATGTATACAATAATTACAACTATAACAAAGTAAGAAAATACATGATTGGGTGTGGTTATATATTCTGGTCATTTGGCTCTCATATATTTATGAGACCTTTTTATGGGAAGAATGAATGTACAAATTCATCCATGCTTAGAATTACATTGGTAACTTGGAAAATTAATATTCCAACTAGAAATAAACACTTCATTCCCAACTGCCATATATATCTGAGAGTATATTTAGAAATACAGTACATATCACTTAATTCCTTATATGTTAATTTTAATATCACCAAAGATTCAGAATCATTTAAGGTTTTGCGTGTTTCTCCTATCTAAAATGAATGGATGTACAACATAGTTTTGTTATCATCTTCCCTAATGTTAAATAAAAAGTGTATCTAAGAGTACATTACTACCAGGATTTCATATTGAAATGGACATATGCTCTGAATTTTATGAATTAGGAAGACTATCAGACTTGGGCTGTCTTTGGACAGAACTTTGGCTTGTAATTGAGTTGCCTTTCAACAAATCATGGAATTTAGGAAGATACGTCATAAGGTTAATTTCGGTGATTGTGGGCAGAATCTATCACCGTTGATCATGAAACTCGGGACGATTTTAACAAGTTTCTTTTTGGTGTCTTTAGGTCGAGACGAGGATGTGGGTGGCCTGGGTACGCTAAAGATGGCCGCTGTGATCGCCAGCCCCATCTGCTTCCTGTGCATACTGGTGATGATCGGTCTGTGCGTGTGCCAGCGCCGCGAGCAGCACAGACGCCCGTATTTCCCGCATCCAGAGTCGGGCCAGGAACACGATCACCTCATGCCCGCAGACGCCACACTACATGACCTACTAGAGGAGTGGACACACTCCGGATCAGGCTCAGGTAAGACGCTCCAGTTGAATTTTGTTATTTAACCCTTCCAATCAGGGTCTTCGCCAGGATTTGTTAACCTGGTGTCCAAAATTGGCAATTGTAAAATTTTGGGGTGTCCTATTTTCAAGGGAGACCACAATATTCTCACTCCGGATCAGGCTCAGGTAAGCAGCTCCTCGAGTTGATTTATTGTCACTTTTTCTGACGAAGTTTGGCTCAGGTAAGGTATTTTAGATGCAACAAAAACTGCATGAGCCTGGGCAAGATGGATGCCCCGTATGGCTGCCTTAGGCCTGTTACTTGCTGGACTTACCTCCCGGAGGAGTGGACACACTCCGGAACAGGCTCAGGTAAGCAGCTCGAGTTCAAATTTGTTATTCAAACTAGTTTCATATATTGTAACTTTTTATGGCTCAGGTAAAGGATTGGAGATGCATAAAAAACTGATTGAGACAAGTGTTCTCCTTTGTAATACAGGTAACTCTGCTTAATCCGGACATGTGTAAACCAGATTTTTTCGTCTAAAGCGGACAGATTGGAAAGTCCAAGTCCCTTCCTATAATATAATTCCTTTACGCATAATTCAGATTTTGCCTAATCCAGACAGAAATTTAGGGTCTACATCAGTCCGGATTAAGCAGAGTTACCTGTATACAATGTGTTTGTTTCTTTCTTCAGGACTTCACTGCTGCTTCCGAGGTTTTCTGTGTAGTGCATGGTACTGGTCCCAGGGTTTTCTTTAATAACATATGGTCCAAGGGGTTCTCTGTTGTTATACACTATATGTTTTCCCTATCTTCAGGACTTCCACTACTGGTCCAGAGAACAATTGCGCGAAGCATTCAGCTGCAGGATATTATCGGGAAGGGGAGGTTTGGGGAAGGGTGTCAGGGATGCTGGCAACAAGAGTTCTCTGTTTTAATACACTTTATGTTTTCCTTTACTTCAGGACTTCCACTACTGGTCCAGAGAACGATTGCGCGAAGCATTCAGCTGCAGGATATTATCGGGAAGGGGAGGTTCAGGGAAGGGGTGTCAGGGATGCTGGCGACAGGAGTTCTCTGTTTTAATACACCTTATGTTTTCCTTTACTTCAGGACTTCCACTACTGGTCCAGAGAACGATTGCGCGAAGCATTCAGCTGCAGGATATTATTGGGAAGGGGCGGTTCGGGGAAGGGTGTCAGGGATGCTGGCGACGGTCTCTGTATTAATACACCTTATGTTTTCCTTTACTTCAGGACTTCCACTACTGGTCCAGAGAACGATTGCGCGAAGCATTCAGCTGCAGGATATTATCGGGAAGGGGCGGTTCGGGGAAGGGTGTCAGGGATGCTGGCGACGGTCTCTGTATTAATACACCTTATGTTTTCCTTCACTTCAGGACTTCCACTACTGGTCCAGAGAACGATTGCGCGAAGCATTCAGCTGCAGGATATTATCGGGAAGGGGCGTTTCGGCGAGGTATGGCGAGGCTGCTGGCGAGGCGAGAACGTGGCCGTCAAGATCTTTCCGTCCAGAGAGGAGAGGTCGTGGTTCCGCGAGGCCGAGATTTACCAGACTGTCATGCTCCGACACGAGAACATCCTCGGCTTCATCGCCGCCGACAACAAAGGTGAGAGCCAATGAAAAAGCAGGGTTCGATTTTCCCAGGGGCCCAGCGGCATATGCCCCTAGATTTTGCTGTGGGCTCCTAGATTTTTCAGATTTGGGGTCAAAAATAGTATGTATTTTTCACAGAAATCCTTTTTTTGACCAATATTTTTCATCTAAAGACCTTTTCGGGCCCCTAATCTAAGCGTCAGACCCTGAAAAGCGGTGAATCTGATGTCTTTTAATAATAATGGCGATATGATAATAATGATAATAATAATCATAATGAAAAAGATGATGATATTAATAGTAAAAATAATAATGATCAAGTCTTAGAGTGCTTGTGCTTTGGATGAAAGTAGTTGTAGCATTGGAAAGGTTAACTATTTTTTCAGGGCTCTAATCCACTTCTGTGTGTAGCACCCGAAAAGACCTTGCTATTCTGGTAACATCAGATCAAGGAAGACTTACAAAATTTTTTTAACCCTCCCAATGCTGAGGCTACTTGCGTCCAAAACACAAGGATGCAAAGATCTTTGAAAACCATCTAAACCCTGTCAAGTTGGTATTCATTGAATAGCTCTCGCTGAGTACTTTTTATTGCCACGGTTTCAGTGATTTTTCAGGTTTTTTGCATCATTTTGTATTGGTAAAATTAGCCACCAGCAGCATAAGGGTTAAATGGTAATGTTCATTTCAACTCAACTACAACTTTCCCTGAAATATTTGATTCATTGATGTTTTAACCCATTCATACCCGTATCAGCCAAAACTGCTACTAGTCAAGTAGATCTCCAGGTATGAAAGGGTTAAGCGCGAAGTTGTTTTCAAAAATCTCATTGTCAATCTCTGGAAATTCTAGCCACCAGCAGTCGGCGCCTCTTCTTTCAGGAAGTGAACGCGAAAATGCCATAAACTTTGGATTACCAGTCAGACGATATTTAAAGGTTATCGGATGCCACCTTCATTAGGAGGATGGTAGTTTCCTAGGCAACAGACTCCTCTTTTTTCCAGTCCTCTGTATTTACTTGTGAATTCAGCGAAATGATTAGCAAGGTGTACACTTTCCGTCTCCTATTCTTTAAGATTCTAAAGAATCATATTAACCTATTTCCACTCAGAAAGACCAAAACAGGCCTGACAATTTTCGAAATATTTTACTTCAAAAAGCATTTTCTGGAAAATATTTGAAGGAGAAATGTTAACCAGAAGCCAAACAACAAATATTCATCAAATATTTTGTGAACTTTCGCTTTATTCCAACGTTATTTTCAAAAGTTTGAGAGTAGCAGACGATACTTTCTTTCTCATGACCATAATCTGTACTACTGCATCCTGTTATTTTTCTTCCAAGCGCAAAAAGAATGATAGGATTCGGTTTTCTCCGGAAGAAAGCTATATCATTATGGATTGCAGATGCAACCACTGTAATTCACTTAAATATGGTGTGAACATTATATTGTTTATTTTTACCCACTGGCCTGAATGGTCAATACACATCACAGGATACTGGCCTCTATTTACATATCATAATATTGACATATCATAAAATTAACATATCATAAAATTGACATATCATTAAATTGACATATCATTAAATTGACATATCATAAAATTGACATATCATAAAATTTACGTTAGCCACTAGGGGTCACTGTACTTGACCCCCATACCCTGCCAGATTGAGAAGGCAGTGGTTAACGGCTGCATGCAGTATCCCATTACCTCTCCGTGACTAGGCTTTTGTTCTGCCCTTCAATATGTATATTGAACAATTTGATAAAGACAGGGATTTTACAATAGCGCATATGGGCAGAGCGCTATTATCGCTATCGTATTGTTCCCGCCATACTTAAGTGCTTAACAGTATTCCTATTCCAGCATATTTGGTTTTCTATAAGAAAAATAGCTAAGCATTATTTCGTATTCCAGCTTTTACCAGATCTGGCAAAATAAATTACTAATTGACAAATAGTTTAAATCGATTTTAGATAACATCACATGGAACCAACAGCAATTGAACTCCTTTTATCCATTGCTTTCGTTTTTGATTTATATTTGAAGGAGAAATGTTGAACGCCATTCCTTGATTGCTGTTCGTCATTCTTTAGATATTAAAATGGCATTTGGATCAAACTCTGAGAACATTGCCAGTGACTTGGTGTTAGGCGGTGATTTTTGACGGGTAATCTGTTTCCTCTACCAGATACAGCTGGTTAGTCATGACTTTGCCACAATATGGCAGAAGAAGTGACAAAAAATGTACAGTAGATTCACAAAAGATTGTTTATAGTAAATTTTCGGAACTTACAGAAAATCGATTTTTGCATTTTTAACTTTGTGAATTGGCTGCAACATGGAGAGCCAGCTATACACTTTAAGTGGCAGCACTAATCATTGCGAAATTTAATTTTGCAGCGGAGGCGAAATGCTAAAATATGCAAAAATTAAACTAGTGCAATCTTTTCCAAATTTACAGTATTAACCCATTCACACTCAGAGTTCCCCAGGAAAATATCGTCTGCTATTTTCATACTTTTGAGAATAACTTGGAAATAAAGCAAATTCTCACAAAATATTTGAAGGAGAGTTGTTGGTAATATTCTGATAAACATTTCTCCTTGAAATATTTTTGATAAAAATGCTTTTGTGAGGAAAATATCAACAAAATAGTCAGGCCTGTTTTGGCCGCTCTGAGTGCATTCCTTCATTGCCGTTTGATATTTTTTAGATAACGGCACCTGGACTCAGCTCTGGTTGGTGACAGACTACCACGAGAACGGCTCTCTCTTCGACTACCTGAACTGGACAGTGGTGGACGTGGCGGGAATGATCAAACTGGCCCTCTCCACAGCTAGCGGACTCGCCCACTTACACATGGAAATAGTTGGAACACAAGGTAACATACTGTATAATTGGATTTTGTTTCAAAAAAATTAAGTTTTTGCTTTTTTTGCGCTCCCTACCAAAGCGCCAAAATAACATCCTTCAAATGAATTTCTATATAGTAATAGATATATAGTCTGAGTGTTTGAATGCGCAAATTTAAAGTAGCACAAATATCCCACAGCAGGGCGGTAAAGCGAAATTGTTAGCACTACAAATTAAAGCCGTAAATACAGTAATGACCAGAAAAGGTCCTGGCCAGGATTAAGGCACAGGGTGCCCAACATTGGCAAATATATGTATAAAATTGTGTCATCCTTTCTTATAAGGGAGACCACAATATACTCAGTTAACAATCATAATCATGTATTTACTAGGGCTGGGCTCGATTGCTAGGACATCGAGTGCTCGACTAAATCTCATGATCGATACTCACCACCTTCTGACATTGAACCGAGCGATGAACTCGATACACTCTACCACTACCTAAAAGTTTAATTCCCCCCCCCCCCCCCCCCCCCCCCCCCCACAATTCACAAGAGCCTACTTGTGCTTTTATTTCTCAAAAAAAAAAACGCGGCGCTAAGGCGGCCGCCATTATAAACTGCACTGCGATAGACACTATCGCACGCGGTAACACTTAGATAAGTGTGGTGAGGGCCACGCTATGTATTTTACATGGTGCTGGTCCGGCCCCCACCACACTTTTCCAAGCACTAACACGCGCGACATAATCAAATCGAAAAAATTGACATCGAAAAAAAAATAGTCAATTAATCGGATCGCTAAAAAATGGCTGATGAGCACAGCCCTAGTATTTACTAATGGAAATTAGGCATTATATCTGTATACTATACCATAAGAAATATATTGAGGTGGAATTGTTGCTTAAAAATTACATTTTTAGAAATTACTCACAAAAAATTGGGTTTCCTGAGGGACGGTTTTGAGGGTTTTGGTGTCCAAATAACACTGGATGACTGGAAACGGTCCTAGCCAGGATTCAGGAAATGGATGCCCAAAATTTGTAAATTTATGTCAATGTTTTTGGCGTCTTTCAAGGGAGACCACAATATGCTCAGATTACAATCATAATCATGTATTCACATATTGAAATAAGGAATGTCATACAATGTCACTGGAATTATGTTGAGATGGAAAAAAATCAACCAAGTGCTTATAATCAACATTTTGAAAGATTCTCACAAAAAGATTTAGGTACAATATTTGGTCTCCCTGTAGACTGGTCTCCTCAGGAGTATTCAATGGAGCCCTGGCTTCATCTAATTTTGAGCCTTGGTATGCATTAGTGCTCGGACGATAAATAGAAATATCGCCTTATTGATCGTTGCGCCACGATAGCAGTGCTATCGATAACTCGAGGAATTATCAATAATGAACGATAATTCTCGTCCAAAATAGAAGCACATGTAATGATATGAACTTTAAAAAAAATGCAAGCTAACTACTCACCACAATGTCACTTCGATTACTTTGATATACCGGTAGTGCCTTCCGGTAAATAAACCGCCATTTTGGACATCAAAATCACGCTGATGATCCCGCCTCAAACGTGATTTTGGTCAATTTCAAAATGGCGGATGTTGTTTACCGGAAAGCATCGCCGCTATAACGAGCCATCAGGAGCGGAATGTGAGTAAGTCCTGTGCCGCCTCAAGTTACAAAATTATGTTTTTTTTTTATCGATAATCTATCGTCATATGGGACGATATATCGATAGAAAAAAATCGGCCAAGTTTGAGCACTACTCAGGAGTATTCAATGGAGCCCTGGCTTCAGCTAATTTTGAACCTTGGTATGCATGCATTGTAAATGTTTTCTCTTCTAAAACACTCCCCTCTTTTTCATTCCAGGAAAGCCAGCGATAGCGCACAGGGACCTGAAAAGCAAAAATATATTAGTGAAAAGGAATGGCACGTGTTGTATAGCAGATTTGGGTGAGTATTGAATGGAGGGTCTAACTCAAGGGCCTAGGTTCTTCGTTCACTAAAAAAAAATACAGGTGAACTTGGATATGACATACTCAATGGGACCAGGAAAATTGGTCCGTCATATGCAAAATCCGCTGTATACATATGACGAATACTTGATATGCATCGGACTTGGACCACGCATATCGTCCGTCATATGCAAAAATCTGTCGTACAGTGGTCCGTCATATCCAAGTTCACCTGTATTGTCACTGAAAGTAAACATTTTGCTTTCTCTCAACCCCCTGTGATCCCAGACTCAATGACGCAGTGGCAAGATTGCTGGAGGGTCTAAATCAAGGGTCTAGGTTCTTCGTTCACTAAAAATAAAAAATATTGTCAATGAAAGTAAACATTTTGCTTTCAATCAACCCCTGTGATCCCAGACTCAATGGGGCAGTGGCAAGATTGCTGGCCTGAGTGCTGGGAAGTGGGGACGAGTAGGGGTTTGATTCCTCTACAAACAGGGTTAACTACCAAAACCATCATTTCTTATTCTTTAATTGTCTGTCACCCAATTTGAATGAA
Source organism: Maea johnstoni (assembly GCA_963942565.1). Lineage (NCBI taxonomy): Eukaryota > Metazoa > Annelida > Polychaeta > Spionida > Magelonidae > Maea > Maea johnstoni. Next base: position 31,238,420 of record OZ012699.1, read on the forward strand.
AGGGAGAGATTTCTTTGAAGAGTTTCATATTTTGAAACTGTTTTTGCAAGATTTCTACATATACTGCGTGAATTCTTGTTTTTTGATTGTCAGTACCCATTTGAATTCCATTTTGCACTATTTCTACATAAACTGGGTAATTTCTACTTAATTTTCATAATTTCAGCACTACTTTTGAATTCTTTTTTGCACTATCTCTACATAAACTGCGTAAATTCAGCGTTAATTTTGAATTATGTTTAGCACTTCTACATCAACTGGGTAATTTTCATAATTTCAGTACTAATTTTGTTTTGTATTTTTCAGGCCTCGCAGTGAGGCACGACTCAGCCACAGACTCTGTGGACATCGCGCCCAATAATCGCGTGGGCACCAAGCGCTACATGGCGCCCGAAGTCTTGGATGAGACACTTAACATGAACCATTTTGAGTCCTTCAAGCGAGCCGACGTCTACTCGTTAGGACTCGTGCTATGGGAGATCGCCCGCAGATGCTCCATTGGTGGTGAGGACTACTACTACTACTACTACTACTACTACTACTACTACTACTACTACTACTACTACTACTACTACTACTACTACTACTACTAGTACTACTACTACTGCTACTACTATTGTTATTTGTTACTACTACTACTATTACTATTACGACTACTACTACTATATTTACTACTACTACTACTACTACTACTACTACTACTACTACTACTACTACTACTACTACTACTACTACTACTACTACTACTACTACTCCTACTACTACTACAACAACAACTATACTACAATGATATGTATGGTTATTTCGTGTGTTGTCTAGGTCTCCATGAGGACTACCAGCTTCCATACTATGATATGGTGCCTTCAGACCCGACAGTGGAGGAGATGAGAAAAATCTGCTGTACGGAGCGCCTGCGGCCGACCATCCCCAACCGCTGGCTCAACCATGAAGTCAGCGAGGTGAGTGAGAATTTAGATAAAAAAAAAGAAAGACTTTTCTTAGCAGGCAAATCGACATATTAATTGTAGGGGGGGGGGGGGGGGGGGGGTAAAATTCCTTAAAATACCGTCTCTGTATCTGCTACTAGATATCAGTATTATAAAGACAAACAAAGGGAAATTCATGTTTCTTCTGATTGCTACACTAAAATGGCAGTATAGAAGGTGTCTCATCTTGCTCAACAGGGTGAAATATTGGCATGACTTCCTAAGAGGGAGCCAGCGGTAGATTTAACTTTTGTCCTGCATACTAGTACTAGAATGGAACCTACCCTGACAACTGCATTGTTTTTGGATCTTTTTTATCCAGAAATTTACCACTGTGGGTTTTAGTGGGACAACTTGAATTTTGAGGAGTTACCCACTGCATTTCTAGCATTTTCTGCAATTTTTCCAGTTATTAATGGTGGACAAAACTAGATAGATAGATAGATAGATAGTCCTGGAGAAAAATGCCATGTCTGTTCAGGGTTTTCCTGATTTGCGAAACAACAATATTCAGTTTATTTATTCAGTTTAATTATTTTCCGTTAATTGATTCTGGCCCCACACTGGCTACAGTTCTAATAGATCTATTGGACCCTCTTGAATTTTCCCCCGCAAGGCTTAAACTAAAATGCAAATTTTACAAACATAAAATAAAGATAAGAATTGGGGGTCTACAGAATGGGACCAGGAATATCCCCCGGGGAATTGAAATGGTTTCCATGTGTACAGGCCTGCTAGGGGAGGAAGGTCGTGTGAACATTTCGGTGGATACAAGACTCTAAACCGCATACCTTTACCTTTACTTGACTTGGGCCCTGCTTGCTAAGACTCTGCTGTTGCCCATTGTTTGTAAGACTGGATTGATGTATTTTGTTGTTTGTTTTGTTGTTGCAGGCGTTGCGAGTGATGGCCAAGGTGATGAAGGAATGCTGGTACCACACCGGCGCGGCCCGCCTCACGGCGCTGCGCGTCAAGAAGACTTTAGCCAGCATGGCCGGACGGGAGGACATCAAGGTCTGATACCCACTCAGATCTTCCTCCTCATCATCCTCCTCCTCCTCCTCCTCACAGAAATAAATAACAACAACAACAACAACAACACAGACTTCTTTGTAAAATACACATCAAGGCAAGAGAAGCTCCTTGATAACAACCTCGCTAATATTGACTTGCTAAGGACTTGTGAATCGTGCGTGCGTCTCCTAAATGCTGTTTTTGTACCTTTTTGCATTGGAGAGCGCGCTCATGTTCGGTCACCAGGTGGCGCCAGTTCCAGTGGAGCCAGGGGCTGGAGGGCGCCAACCGGAGGTGCCGCCACACAGTTTCGTATCCAATGGTGAAGCGCAGAAATATTATGGTCGTCATGGGAACCTCTGTTGGCATAGCAACAGGATTGTTGTAACAATGGAAACCAGTTTGAAAAAAAATTGAAACCGAAAAAAAGGTATGGTTGCCATGACTGCAGATTCTTGTTATCACCATGAAAACCAGATAAAAATAGGGTGGTCACATTGTTGCCATAGTAACAACATCATGTCATCACAGACAATATACATGGTCAGGGGATTCAGCTTTGCCATGGCATCGCCATGAACAACAAATAAGGAAGAAGATGCTCATGTGATTGATGATGTGATATCATCACCATGGAAACCAGATTGGAAGGATGTAAGACTTGCCAGAGACAGAGCTTTGCTCCTTTCCCGAAGAAGCGCAGAAGGATATAGTATCTTCAAGCGAAAAGAGGAAAAGTCGCGTGGCAGTTGCGTACCTACACTGTACAGAATATTCAGCTTATCCAAGATGCTTGGACGTGGGGCGGGCAGCTAGTGTGGCCACCTGGCGGACAATCCCCACACTAGTATGCTACCCCACTGCTCGCATGGCATAATACGATTGGCCGATAGAATCAATCAAAAGAGGAACATGACACATGCGGCACAAATAGAGATGTGGACATGTGCTTTACCTGCTCATGCTGAGAGTGCCCCATCGGTGCTGTTCCGATTATCGTCTGCTACTTTCATACTTTTAAAAATAACTTTGGAATAAAGCAAAAGTTCACAAAATATTTGAAGGAGAGTTGTTGTTTGACTTGTTATCAACATTTCTCCTTCAAATATTTTCTAAAAAATGCTTTTGTTAAAAAAATATTTCCAAAATTGTCAGGGCTGTTTTGGCCGCTCTTGAGTGTGAATGGGTTGAGATATCCCCTTAAAATTGTCGTCTGGACCTATAATACTTTTGACAATAACTCAGAAAGAAAATAAATGTAATACTAATAATTTTAAGGTGAGTTTTTGGTAATGTTCTGATTGACATTTCTTCTTCAAATATTTTCCAAACTTCGCATCTGCCTGCAAGATTTTATCAAAATCGTCAGGCTGCTTTTGGCCACTGTGAGCATTATTGGGTTAACTGAAGTCATGCTATGGTCATGATAACTAGATGGCAAAAAACATGGCCCTTGCTCCTAAAATCTAGTTAAACCAAAAATTATGAAATTACTAGAATTAACATTTCTCCTTCAAACTCTTTCTGAAATATACTTATATTAATAAAAATATTTGGGAAATAGATCCATGTTGGGTGCTCTCAAGCATGAGTAGGTAAATATGTGTCAAAATAGATTTTATTGTAATAAGAATTGCTTTGGATAGTTCTTGACTTAGCTATCCGTGCCACATATAGGAAATAATAGCCAAGATCATGAAAAAACTGTAATTTTTACTGAACTGCATAAATTCTTAATGAGAGGTACCACTACCTGGTGGTATAAACACTGTTTTAAATAATTGGCATTGTGCCAGCCCTGCTAATCTATTGTTAGTGGTTGACCTCATTTTTAGCCATTTCATTGGACAAAAAAAAGCATGTTGATGATTTCATACATGAAATCCCCGCTGAAATCATTCTCTGATTTTTAATCTTAATTTTATTGGTCTATGGATGTCTTATGTTACATCTGGCAGATTATCAGTAGCTGCGCAAAAGTCTGACCCAATCGAGTGGCTAAGAATGAGGTCAGCACAGTTGCTAGGTCATGGAAGTCTGACCCAATCGAGTGGCTAAGAATGAGGTCAGCACAGTTGCTAGGTCACGGAAGTCTGACCAATCGAGTGGCTAAGAATGAGGTCAGCACAGTTGCTAGGTCACGGAAGTCTGACCCAATCGGGTTGCTAAGAATGAGGTCAGCACTGTTGCTAGGCAACTATTTCATGCCTAGATTTAGACTTGAAGAGTGTCATCTGGATGATGCAACAATTGAAAATATAACTTGGGAATAAAACTGAGATTTCAAAATATTTGAAAGAGTTGTGGGTTTAGTTCTGATTGAAAATATTTTACAAATATTTTATCAAAATATGCTTTCTTAATGTGTAACGGGCATAAACAGATTATAGCCCTGGAGCCTATCTATATGTCTTAGGGGAGGGAGGGGGTTGTAATGCTTAATCTTTATGCTGCTGGTGGCTAATTTGGCCAAATACAAAAATGATGCAAAAAACTGAAAAAACAAACTGAACTCTTTGCAAATGGGGACTCATCTGAAAGCACTCAGCAAGAGCTTTCCAATGAATACCAACATGACAGGGTTTGAATATTTTTCAAAAATCTTTGCGTCCTTGCGCTTTGGACAAAAGTAGCCTCAGCATTGGAAGGGTTAACAGTGAGTGATGGCACAAGGTGAGCAGTGTACTTTTTAACCTATTTTAGCCTGGAGTCTCCCCTTAAAAGCTGTCGTCTGGAGCTGGGATAACTTTGAAAATGACATCAGAATTAAGCATTTAGTCACAAAATATATGAGGGAGAGTTGTTGGTTTGGTATGGTTTTGATCGACATTCCTCCATCGAATATTTTCAAAAACATTCTTCCGTAATATATCACCAAAAGAATTGGGCGATTTTTTGCTACTAAATGGTTTAAGATATTCCTTTGTAAGGTTCCCCTTTAAGTATCCTCTTAATGCTGAGCAACTTGTAAAAGTTGTAAAAGGTAATTTGGCTGTAAACCAGTATAAATGCTTAATATTTAAAAGTTATATTTTTAGTTCTGATCGATATTTCTCCTTGAGATATTTCTAAAGTTGTGCTTTGTCAGGAAGAGTTACCAGGCTGTCATTGACCTTTGAAGAGGTCAAGAGTTCAAAGGTCAAGAGTTTTGTCAGCAGGTGATTCGATGCAGGAAAAACTCTTCTGATACATCGTAAAGCTCAGTCAAGGAAAGCAGTAAAAAATACTTTGTGCATCCTTTCATGAGGACAGTTCTCAATTCATATGACAGAGGTTTACTGTCCCATACTTCTGCAGATACAAAATGGCAGTTTTAAGTCTTGGAAGGGCGAATTAACCCTTATGCTGCTGGTGGCTACTTTGGCCAATGCAAAATGAGGCAAAACCCCTGAAAAATGATTGAAACCCTCACACATGGGTACTCATCTGAGAGTACTCAATGAGAGCTATCAAATGAATACCAATATGACAGGGTTTAGATTGTTTTCAAAAAATCTTTGCATCCTTGTGCTTTGGACGAAAGTAGCCTTGGAAGGGTCCTGGAAGGGAGAATTAGGATAACTGCCTTTCCCAGGACCTGCAGACCATGTTCTAGGGATTCGACAGAACGGTATTATCCAGTATTCTTTCTGTTCAAGATTGGCTAAGTAGATTTTAAACATACAAAACAAAATTACGCAAATGAAAAAAAAATACTGAATAAAAATATGTGAAACAGTATCACGTTTGTTTTTCTTGAATTTGATCTTTTTTGATAAGACTACTGAATGACAAATGGAAAGGAACTGGTTAAGATGACTAGGATGGTGTTACAGAGATATGTTAACGAAGATCCATCCTGGTATCTTTTGAAGTGTTTAAGTTATTTGATCCAGTCATGTTTAAAGTTTCTCTGGAAATATTCATTTGTACATTGGGTCACTTCCTCAACTATACTAGGAGTTGAACATACATTGCAGAATTATTTTAAGGAAAGATGTTAGTTTCAATGCTCCTTAACCCATTAATGCTCAGAGCGGCCAAAAGAGGCCTGATGATTTTGAATATATTGTACTTACAAAAGCATTTTATTGAAAACATTTGAAGGAGAAATGTTTGTCGGAAGCCAAACAACAACTCTCCCTCAAATTATTTTTGAACTTTCGCTTTATTCAAAAGTTATTTTCAAAAATATGAAAGAAGCAGACGATACTCTCTAGAGAAAGTCTGAGTGCTCATGGGTTAACCCATTAATGCTTAAGAGTTCCTCCAGAAATTGTCATCTGGATTTATGATAATTTTGACAATAACTCTGAAATAGAGAATTATTTAACAAAAAACTTGAAGAACAATTTTAGGAATTGTTCATATTAACATTTCTCCAAATATTTCCCTATAACTTTGCTTTTGCCGGCAAGATTTCATCAAAACTGTAAAGCTGCTTTTGGACGCTGTGAGCATTAATGGTTTGAGATATTTTCCGAAATACAGATTTGTCGGAGATCTCACCATGGACGCTACAGGAAATGAATGGGTTCAATGTCTAGACAAGAAATAGTGATTTGGTTAAGCAAAGTGATAAGGATGTTTGTTGTTTAAAAACCATCACAATTCTGGTAATTTATTCATAACCAGAGCAATTTTAAATTCAATTTTCGAAAAAGAACATTTGTTATACCGAACTTGTCAACTTCCTACAAAATAATTTGTGAATTCGTGTTTCATTCCTAAGTTAATTTGCAATGAGTGAAATAGTTCCAAAGGAATGTTTTCCAGTGAGATCTTGGAGCATGAGAGGGTAAATAAGGCATAGTTGTGTTACTGTGAGCTAATGTGCTAGCTTCTAGCTTGAGAGGACTCAGTTCATGTCGATATACAGTAAATTCTCAGAAATATGGACCACCCTAGGAATTTGGGATCAAGAAATTAGGAATTCCACAATCTCGCCTGCCGGATATCTCTGGTCACTCAAATTTAGTTAGGAAATCTGGGCTGTTATTTCACTGTTTCGTCTGTATTTTTTGAAAACATAAACCACCATCAACCCACAAAAAAATCAATTGTAATTAATAAAAAAAAAAGTGTCCCATAGTACCGAGAATTTACGGTAGATCCTTGTGGTGCAGTCGACACTGTCTGTCACCCTATGTTTCACTTCAGGTAAAACACAGCTGACCTCACTTATAACTATACCTCAGACCGTCTAGGGATTGGCATCTTAACCCATTCACACTTAGAACTCCACTAGAACCTAACGTCTGCTACTCTCAGACTTTTGAAAATAACTTCAGAACAAAGCGAAAGCTCACAAAATATTTGACGGAGAGTTGATGTGTGGCTTCTGATAAACATTTCTAATTCAAATATTTTCCAGAAAATGCTTTTGAAAGTAATATATTTCCAAATTTGTCAGGCCTGTTTTGGCTGCTCTGAGTGTTAATGGGTTAATAATTTTCACAATATGATACAATATTGACATTTACTTAAAGATTGTATATCTTAACCCTTCCAATGCTGAGGCTACTTTCGTCCAAAGGACAAGAATGCAAAGATTTTTTAAAACCATCTGAATCCTGTCATGTTGGTATTCATTTAATAGCTCTCGCTGAGAACTTTCAAATGAGTACCCATTTTCCAAGGTTTCGATTATTTCTGAGGTTTTTTGCATCATTCTGTATCGTCAAAATTAGCCACCAGCAGCATAAGGGTTAACAATATTGCTTGACAATATTAACAATTCTGTTTGCCTCTTTTAGCACTGTCAGCTTCAGAAATCATATTTTTTAATAGGAAACTACATGTGTGCAGAGATGCCTAGGTAACAGTTGAATAAATTTTCATACGGTTGAACAGTACCTGTATAACATCTTAAACAATACAATACTTTTTCCCATTCAATATCGATATTTGGTAGGGATGTGGATCTTTAATTTTAGAATGATCTGATACGTTGTTGATATTTTTAAAATGATACAATATCTTAATGATGTCTTAACCCTTATGCTGCTAGTGATTAATTTAGCCAATACAAAATGATGCAGAAAACCCTGAAAAATTATTGAAACCCTAGCATATGGGTACTCATCTGAGAGCACTCGACGTGAGCTTTCTAATGAATACCAACATGACAGGGTTTAAATGGTTTTCAAAGATCTTTGCCTTCTTGTTTTCTGGACTAAAGTATCCTCAGCATTGGAAGGGTTAACAACTGCTCACAGGTTGAAAGACAAACAAACGTCTGTGGCACTCTGATGCGGCCTAATCATTTGAAGTATTTCATGACACTGTTCTTGTGATGCTCAATTACAAGTAGATACTTGTGTCTGATTTGTTGAACGGTTATGGTTAAGCATATCGTTAAAAATAATTTGAAATTATCAGATACTTCTCATTATCGATAATCAATATTATCGGTCTCGCATAACGATCTGCATCCCTTATACAGGCAACTCAGCTCTATCCGGACATGTGTAATCTAGACTGTCATCTAAACCGGACACATTGCAAGGTCCCAGTCCCTTTCTATACATATAATTCCTATACACATAATCTGGTTTTGCCTAATCCGGAGAGAAATTTAGGATTAAGCAGAGTTTCCTGTATTCGGTATTGTATCGAGGACTGGTGCTAATCCCTAAGGCTGGGCTTATCTCCCAGATAATCTTGCCACTGAAGCCTATGTCATATTTCTGTACCCCCAGCTCTTTATACAATTGTAAGAATTAAGTTGTAACAATTTGTGCACCCCTCTCTTTATCGGTAGTGCCCCAAAACACCCATTTGTAACTGCCTTGTTCCTCTGCATTGATGTATCCCCCTCACACAACATAACATACCTCAGACTCTCCAGTCTTCCTTCCTCCCAGATGTTCTTGCCACTGACATTTAGTTCATACTTGTTCACGCCCTGAACCAGGGTCTTAGCCAGGATTTAGAAACTGGGTGCTTAAAATTAGCTATTGTCCAAATTTTTAAGGGGGACCACAATATACTCATATTTCAACCATTAACATGTATTAATTTATCAAAATAAGGCATGATATTCTTATACAACGTCATGGGAATAATATGGAGGTGAATAAATCAACTATATGCTTAAGATTGACATTTTAAGAAATTCCTCACATAAATGTTTTCGGTGTCCTGAGGGGTGCTTTTTAAGGGTTTGGGTGTCCAAAAAGACACCCAGACGCCCGCTGGCTAAGACCATGCCCTGTACAATCTCTTAATGTCAAAAATGCATTTATAACTACCTTAGTCCTGTAAAGTTTCCATCACACTGATATGGAAGATCTATTTTCGTCACTTTTTCTGCCATATTTTGGGTAAGTAGTGACACGCCCTAAGTGTTGGATGAAACCAGAGTACCTGGCGAAAACCACCATATTAACGCCAAGTCACTGGAAACTTTCTCACATGCCCCGCCCTCCCGCTGACTACCTGCCTCATACTTCAAGCTGTCTCAGTATCCGCCATTAGAGTCTTATCCAATGGGATGTCTGGGCTTCATTTTGAAAACTCAAACTCTTTGAAATAAAACAAGGTAACCAAAATTTTATTGCAAGAAATATCCAAAAATGTTGAATGTTAACAAAAATTGTCATTCAGATTATGATTATGATATGTCCATTCAGATACTTGGCTCCTATAAGTTAACGAGTGGTCGCAAAATCACGTGCTCCAGGGGCAAATGCCCGCTAAACGATCATTATGGTCAATCCCTGTTTAAAGTGTGTTTCTGGGAACTTGATAATTTCTCTTGGTGGACATGTTGTCTCTCTGTATTTTAACCAAATGAGGCTTTGAATACCCAGGTACTCCTAGGATTTCCCAGGAAAATCCCAGGAATTCATAGGATTTCCCAAGGAAAATCCCAGGAATTCATAGAATTTCCCAGGAAAACCCCAGGAACTCCTAGGATTTCCCTAGGAAAATCCCAGGAATTCCTAGGATTTCCCTAGGAAAATCCCAGGAATTCCTAGGATATCCAAGCTACTTTCACAAAAGGTACCTCCACATGTCATGTACAGATTATGTCCAGATTACGGGTGAAGTCGCAATTGCTCTCGTGGTTATGAATATCCAGGTTTGGGGCTCATGATAAGCTTGAGAAAGCGCTGTATATAGTTGCATTACCTGTCCAGAGACAGGTCTTGATTTATTGCACGAAACATGTGAAAAAAGCAAGGAATTGGCCAGTATCCATTTCAATGGGTCCCCATCCCATTTTATATAAGTATGCCTAGATATATGAGGGTAGGCACAGTTTTTAGCTATGGCCTATTGAGGTATTCTCGCTTACCTTTAACCCTTATGCTGCTGGTGGCTAATTTGGTCAATACAAAATGATGCAAAGAACCACAAAATGACTGAAACCCTTGCACATGGATACTCATCTAATAGTACTCAGTAAGAGCTATCCAATGAATACCAACATCACAGGTTTTGGATGGTTTTCGAAAATCTTTGCGTTCTTATGCTTTGGACGAAAATAGCCTCTGCATTTCAAGGGTTAAGATAGGAGCTGAATCACTGCAGTATACTTGGTTGAGAGTTTCTAGAAATTGCAGTCTGGGCCTACAGTGCTTTTGATGTTTACTTCTGAATTAAGAATAATTTTGCAAAATATTTGAAGTAGAGATGTTGGTAGTATTCCGATGAAAATTTCTCCAAATATTTTTTCCCCTGGTCTGGTTTGAAATGAAAGATTTCAACAAAAGTGCTAGGTAGTTTCTTCAGTTACATTTTAGCTTTTTCTACCACTTATTTAGCCTCAAAATTGCCATGTGAAATATCATTTAACCCTTATGCTGCTGCTGGCTAATTTGGTCAATACAAAATGATGCTAAAAAACCTGAAAAATGACCAAAAACATGGTGAATGGGTATTCATATGAAAGTACTCAGTGAGAGCTTTCCAATGAATACCAACACCACAGGGTTTAGATGGTTTTCAAAGAAATTTGCGTTCTTGTGCTTTGGACGAAAGAAGCCTCAGCACTGGAAGGGTTAACCCTTTCATGCCTGGAGGGATCCTAGACATGGATCGTCTGGATCTATGGTACTTTTGAGAATAACTTGAGAATCAAGCTAAAATTTGAAAAATATTTGAGGGAGAGTTGTTAGTTAGTTTCTGATCAACGCTTCTCCTTCAAATATTTCCTTAGATGTTTTTGTGTCAAAGAGTTATCGCTTAAATGGTCTCAACATGCAAATTCACGTTTCCCAAGTTATTTCAATAAAGTATTTACAGCAACTTTGCAAGGTAAACTCCACGCATTAACGGGTTAAATCTTGAAAACCAAGTGAATATTTCAAAAATATGTTAAGGTTGATTGCTACCCCTCAGACCAGTAAAATCTTGTATGAATCAAGCTTCGTTTACAGGTATCTTCCTGTATGTTTTGCCACCGCAGGTGAAGGTGCATTTTAAGCAGGTATTGAACAAACCATTTATCATTTTAACCCTTATGCTGCTGGTGGCTAAAGTGACCAATACAAAATAATGCAAAAAACCTGATAAATGACTGAAACCCTGGCATATGGGTACTTATCTGAGAGTACTCGGTGAGAGCTTTCAAATGAATACCAACATGACAGGGTTTAGATGGTTTTCAGAAATGTTTGCATTCTTGTGCTTTGGACAAAAGTAGCCTTGACATTGGATGGGTTAAGAATTCTATTTGTAATTGTTATCTGGTTCTGTTATGGTTTTGAAAATGGTACAGAATTCAAGTATTTACCATTTTAAATATGCTTTTTAACTCATATGCTGCTTGTGGCTAATTTGCTGATACAAAATGATGCAAAAAACCTGTAAAATGATTGAAACCCTGGCACATAAGTACTCATCTAAGGGTACTCAGCGATGATACCAACATGACAGAGTTTAGATGGTTTTCAGAAACGTTTGCATTCTTGTGCTTTGGACAAAAGTAGCCTTGACATTGGAAGGGGTAAGAATTCCATTTGTAATTGCCACCTTGTTCTGTTATGGTTTTGAAAATGGTACATAAATCAAGCATTTACCATTCTGAATATGCTTTTAAAGGGAAGATATTCCCAAAATAACCAGGCCTTTTTTGAGGTGCGACATTTATGAAACAAGGCTTGGATAGAATTCTTGGTATGAAAGTAGGCCATGAAATAAATGATGTCAAGTAATTTCAGTGTTTTAACCTTTCTGTTTACGTAGCAAACACTGCAAACATCTTTATCTTGTAATCTTTAAGCTTTTGGTCCCCAGAAATTTATGTAAAAACATATTCCTCTTGACTATCTCCTTCCTTTGTCCCTTTGGTTATTCTATTCGCCCAAAGAATCAGGATTTTGCAAAAAAGACCAACTTTACACCCTTCTCCCAATCACCTGCCTTTCTATAAGCACTGTGGTCTGACATAGGCGAATTTGGGTAGGGCAGGTCTCTGAAAGAGTTGTTTTATTTAAGATTAAATTGTGCTGGTCTTATGAAAATATTTATACATTGAATGATTATTGAAAGATTTCAGACTTCCACGATCAAAGTTTGGGAGTTCAAAAAAAAATAATGTTGTACCATTTCTGTTTAGATTTCTTGCGAAGTCCATGCTGGTTCCATGGCCCTACTGTACACCATGGTATCTAGGAACCTGTATAATGAAATGGAAGGGCTAAACTGAATGTAGTAAAAGGGTGTTTATGAAATAATGTTATTCTATTATCAAATGGTGTGAGAACAGCCTTGGGCCGCCTTCAGCTGAGCAAACACTTGCTATTTGTGCCAATCAGGAACCTTCTTGATTAGAGGGATCAGGTGGGTGAACACTTGCTGTTTCGACCAATCAGGAGCCTTCTTTACAGGGATGCTCAGGGTAAATGTAGGTTTTGCTCGGCTGAACGGTGGTAATGTTTTGGCTAATTTAACTTGTGCATATGAACTGGGGCTTTGTACTGGCCCTAGATGTGACTAGACCTGTATTACAATTATGTCCAAAAATACAACAAAAAACTAAAAATAAAGGGATAACACCCACTTTATGTTATATATACAAGTTTTCTGTTTTCTCTTCCCTCCCCTGCCATAGAAAAGATCCAACTGTAGCTTGCAAAAATAAATAAGTTTTGATGTCTTATTCTTTATTTTAAAAACAAATATGTCACCCTTTTAATCAAGAAACTAGAATCTCAGTATTTGCCAGCAAATACAAATGGAACTAAAGGAATGACTTCCTAGAAATGACCCCTTGTACATGTGTAGTGTATTTTGGGTCTGGTGTAGGGTAGGATAGGGCCTGAAAAAAGTTGTTTGTTTCCTGTAACCCTACCCTAACAAGTTTTTATTCAAAGAAATCCCTACCCTAAAGTTTTTACCGCCCTCCCAACTCCCAATCAACGTAAAACACGCATAAAAAGTAGCTCAGTTGGTTAGGTGTCGGATTGGTAATCAGAGGGTCGCTGGTTCGAATCCTGGCCGCCTCGGGCACTTTGGTCTGTTCTTGGGCAACATAGTTTATCCCATATTGCTTCAGTCTACCCAGCTGTATAATGGGTACCTAGCATAAATAAGGCAGTACTTAGAGTGTGTGCGCTATATGCTGCCAGTTGCTCTGGAATATCCCCTGGGGATTGAAATGGTTTCCGTGTGTACAGTGCCTGCTAGGGGAGGAAGGTCGTGTGAGCACTTCGGTGGATACAAGACTCTAAACCGAATACCTTTATAAAACACACTTTTTTGACCAAAAATTGTGAATTTTTTTTTTTACCTACCTACCTACCCTATTTGTTTTCGGACCGTTACAGGAAACAAACTTTTTTCTAGGCCTAGGTACAACAAATGTGTATATATAGGAGATATATGAACTTCCATTACCAATTCTCAGTAATTTGGAACACAAATAGTTTTATGGGTTGAGGATGGCCCATGATTTATGAAAATACTGACAAAGCAGAGTAACAGTAGTTGTCCATACTTTGTGAAATAGCTACCATCGATACATCAAGGGGGGATGCAAATTTCCCAATAATCATTTTACAAAATAATTAGTGGCCCAAATTCCTAGGCTGGTCTAAAATTTCCGAGAATTTAGTTAGTGTCCTGGAGGGTTTTTGTCAGGAATTTGTAAGTTGTTGCATGAAATGGGGCATTAGAACATTTTGAGTATCCAATATTTTAATGGAGACCAAAATACTAGTTGCAGATTGAACAGTTTGACATCACCCCTTATCACAATTCAAAATGTTGAATTTTAAGCTAGAAATTTGAACTTTTCTTTAATTCTGCACAATAAACCAATGAGGTAGATCTTTCTTCGTTAAAACCGACCACCCTCTTACATAACTAACTCCCTAAACAAAACTTGGATCCATCTACTTGTTATTAAATGTATACAACCGTAACTTCGCAGCAATTTTGGACACTTTTTAATGATTACGATTTTCACGGGTTCAGGGAGGCTCATGTTTTCTGAAAGTGTCTTTATGTTGCATCAGAAAGATCTACACTTACCGTAAATTCTCAGTAATTTGGGACACTTTTTAATAATTATGGTTTCTATGAGCTCGGGATGGCCTGTTTTCTGAAAGTACCTTGATGTTGTATGAGCAAGATTTACAGCTAGGTCCATATTTTGTGTAATGGCAACTGGCGATAGATCCAGGTCCGCCCAGTCTTCCCATTAATTATTTTGCAAAATAGTGGCCCTAAGTCCTAGGGTCGTCTAAATTTCCTAGAACATACAGTATCTTCTTGGTAACAATCTAGCCTTTATATTGAAGTTAAACTTTTTCAAAAGAGTTATGGTAAAGGGTATGGGTGTCCAAATGATCCAAAGACACCCTGTTGTATTGGCTAAAGCTATGTGTGCTTGGTTACGGGTACTTAGGCATGGACTTAGATGGACCCATCCAACCTGTCTTTTGGACAGCAGTTCCCTGAAAACTTTCTTTTTAAGAAAGGCAAAAAAATTCCATGCAGAATTCAATTCATACTATTTTGGACTTTTTAGTTTGATGACAAACCATCTTCTAAGACATGGCCTAAGTATTAAATGTCCTTTTTGACGAAATAAGCTTTTTAATGTAATTTGTATATATAGGATTTGAGGAAGCCGAGTAGCTAAATCTAGACGGGCAGAAATTTTGTGAATTACTGTATAAGACAGGCGTTTTTGAAATCCTGGCTAGTACCCTGTACTTAGGGTTATGTGTCTGTAGGATAGCTGTACTATAATTGCATATTATTATTTGGGTTTGTGTACTTCTGGTATGGGTATTTTGAATTATGTGTGCCTGGGAGTTTTTGCACATGCACTTGTGAATACTTGGGTGAGCGAGGGCCAGGAATGAAATCAACCGCAAATGGGCAGAAGAGATGAGAATAAAACAATAACTCCATTGTAGTAGCAACTGGGAAGAAGAGATGAGAATAAAACAATAACTCCATTATAGTAGCAACTGAGGAGAAGAGATGAGAATAAAACAATAACTCAATTGTAGTAGCAAATGGGAAGATGAGATGAGAATAAAACAATAACTCCATTGTAGTAGCAACTGGGAAGAAGAGATGAGAATAAAACAATAACTCCATTATAGTAGCAACTGAGGAGAAGAGATGAGAATAAAACAATAACTCCATTGTAGTAGCAAATGGGAAGATGAGATGAGAATAAAACAATAACTCCATTGTAGTAGCAACTGGGAAGAAGAGATGAGAATAAAACAATAACTCCATTGTAGTAGCAACTGGGAAGAAGAGATGAGAATAAAACAATAACTCCATTGTAGTAGCAACTGGGAAGAGATGAGAATAAAACAATAACTCCATTGTAGTAGGAAATGGGAAGATGAGATGAGAATAAAACAATAACTCCATTGTAGTAGCAACTGGGAAGTAGAGATGAGAATAAAACAATAACTCCATTGTAGTAGCAACTGGGAAGATGAGATGAGAATAAAACAATAACTCCATTGTAGTAGCAACTGGGGAGAAGAGATGAGAATAAAACAATAACTCCATTGTAGTAGCAAATGGGAAGAAGAGGTGAGAATAAAACAATAACTCCATTGTAGTAGTAAATGGGAAGAAAAGAAGAGAATAAAACAATAACTCCATTGTAGTAGTAAATGGGAAGAAAAGAAGAGAATAAAACAATAACTCCATTGTAGTAGTAACTGGGAAGAAGAGATGAGAATAAAACAATAACTCCATTGTAGTAGTAAAGATTGGAGAGCCATTATCTGGCCCCCTCCTGTTTAATAAATCTGAGGCAACTAATCTCCTATTACATAGCATCATCATATTTCATCACATAGAATTTTATGTACAAATAGACAAAAGAAAAGAGAGACAAATTCATACATGGATTCCCCAGAATTTATCAATGGATTTTCCAGAATCCCTCCAAGGATTCCCAAGAATTCATCCAAGAATTTCCAAGAATACCTCCAAAGATTCTCTAGAATCTGTTACAGGATGTCCAAGAATCACTCTAGGGATCCCCAAGAATCTCCAGAATCTATTAAAGGCTTTCTGGAAAATCATAGGAAGATTTCTAGGAGTCCCTGCAAAGATACTCTAGGATCTGTCAAAGGATGTCCAAGAATCCCTCTGAGGATTCCAAAGAATTCATCCAATAATTTCCAAGAATCCCTACAAAGATTCTCTAGAATCTATAAAAGACTTTCTCGGAAATTATCGAAAGATTTCTAGGAATCCCTTCAAAGATTCTCTAGAATCTGTTACAGGATGTCCAAGAATCACTCTAAGGATACCCAAGAATCCATCCAATAATTTCCAAGAATCCCTACAAAGATTCTCTAGAATCAATCAAAAGCTTTCCCAGAAATTATTGAAAGATTTCAAGGAATCCCTTTAAAGATTTTCTAGGATCTGTCAAAGGATGTCCAAAAATCCCTCTGAGGATTCCCAAGAATTCATCCAATGATTTCCAAGAATCCCTACAAAGATTCTAGAATTTTACAAAGGTTTTCCCAAAATCTCTCCACAGAATTCATTCAAGGATTCCTAAGAATCCATTCACAGATTTCTAAGAATCCTTCAAAAGAATCTTTAGAATCAGTCAAAGGATTCCCCACGTGTCCTACAAATTTCTTAAACTCATTCATAAACTCATTAGAACACTTTCAAGGGCTTCTAAAAACCTTTCCCAGGATTCCCAAGAATCTATCCATGAACTGCCTGATATCCAGTTTTCGAAATTCTTAGGATCTATTCATTTACATACTAAAACCTTTCTCAAAATTCCCAAGAATTCATCCAAGGAATCTGTACACGAATTTCCCTCACTCGCATTCATTGATTCCTCAGAATCTTTGACAAGATTCCCAAGAACCCATCCCAGGATTCCTCAGAATCTGTTTCAAGATTCCCAAGAATCCATCTCAGGATTCCTCAGAATCTGTTCAAGATTCCCAAGAACCCATCCCAGGATTCCTCAGAATCTGTTTCAAGATTCCCAAGAATCCATCTCAGGATTCCTCAGAATCTGTTCAAGATTCCCAAGAATCCATCTCAGGATTCCTCAGAATCTGTTTCAAGATTCCCAAGAATCCATCTCAGGATTCCTCAGAATCTGTTTCAAGATTCCCAAGAATCCATCACAAGATTCCTCAGAATCTGTAACAAGATTCCCAAGAACCCATCCCAGGATTCCTCAGAATTTGTTTTAAGATTCCCAAGAATCCATCTCAGCATTCCTCAGAATTTATTTCAAGATCTCCAAGAATTCATTCCAAGATTCTTCAGAATCTGTTTCAAGATTCCCCAAGATCCCTCAAAATTTGTTTCAATATTACAAAGAGTCCAACTCAGGATTCCTCAGACTTTCTTTCAAGAGCTTCCATGACATCACCCACTCTCCATACATGGATACTGAGGAATATGTAACAAGATTTCTCAGGTTCTTCAATGAGGTCCCAAGAATCCTTAACAATGACTCCTCAAGAGATTTCCGAGAATTCCTCTATTGATTCATCAAAAAATTCTTCAATAGATTCTAAAGAATTAAGAAATGAGTTCCCAAGAATCCTTAACAATGACTCCTCAGCATCTTCTAAGAGATTTCCTAGAATTCCTCTATTGATTCATCACAAAATTCTTTGATAGATTCTAAAGAATTAAGAAATGAGTTCCCAAGAATCCTTAACAATGACTCCTCAGCATCTTCTAAGAGATTTCCTAGAATTCCTCTATTGATTCATCACAAAATTCTTTAATAGATTCTAAAAAATTAAAAAATGAGTTCCCAAGAATCCTTAACAATGACTCCTCAGCATCTTCGAAGAGACTTCCTAGAATTCCTCTATTGATTCCTCACAAAATTCTTCAATAGATTCTAAAGAATTAACACATGGATTTCCCAATATACAGTTAGTGTCGCCTCTATATAAGATTTTGGTTATCAAGTCCCATTCTCCATGCAGATAACTAAATTTGGTTGCATATTCACACAGTGCAAAAATTGACCACCAGATGTCACTCTGATGTATGCATACCAGGGTCGAATTTCAAGTGACCTTCAACCAAGGGCACCCACAGCATACCTATGGCGTACCCTGGTTCTTTTTTGAAAATCCTTGGCACATTTTTTATTATAGCGTAAAAAACGAGTCTCGCTGTCACTTGATAATTCTCGCCCTTTTGTGGCGCGTTAATCGGAGCATACCCAGAGTGGCCGACCGACGCCCACCTCATGAATTAACCAATCATTTCTCTTGAAAAGATTTAATCATAAAAATATTCAAAGAAACTTTGCTCGGTGAATGATAAGAAACAATGTTTGATTGAATATTTTCCAAAATTAAAAAGAAAAATTAACAAATTTATGCAACCTGTGGTGGGAAAGGTCTGATAACTTTGGTGATAACTCTATAACAAAAGCACCTTTTTTGTCGAAAATTTGAAGGGAAATAATAAGCTGACCTCTACCGACATATTTCCTTCAGATATTTTTGTAACTTTTTAACGGAAGCACCTTTTTCGAAAATATTTGAAGGAGAAATAATCATCAGAAATCCATCAACATATTTTTCAAGTTGACGCTCTTTTGCCGAGTTATTTTCAAAAGTATCGTAGATCCAGACGACACTTTTCGTAGGGGATCAAGGCATGGCAGGCACTCTGGGTATGCGCAGGGGTGCAAGAAATGGACTTCCCTTCCCCTAATTCCGACACGACACTGATCGGAAAGTCCACACACCCCACAAAAATATATTTATAATAATGTATAGATTTATATAAAACAAAACAAAGCAAGCATGAGTAAGAGGAGAAGCTTGTTGGTTACAGGTTCTATAGTACAGTAGTAGTATTTTATCATTTCACCATTCGCATCTGAAGTGAAATCATGATCTGACACATGGATACAAAGAAGTACTTAGGGAAATATTTAATCCCATTTGTAATTGTCACCTTGTTCTGTTATGGTTTTGAAAATGTTACAGGAATCAAGCATTTATCATTTCAAATATGCTTTTTAACCCTTATGCTGCTGGTGGCTAGTTTGCCCAATACAAAATGATGCAAAAAGAGCTGAAAAATGACTGGAACCCTGGCACATGGGTACTCATCTGAGTGCTCAGCAAGAGCTCGCCAGTGAATATCAACATGACAGGGTTTAGACTGTTTTCAAAAATCTTTGTGTCCTTGTGCTTTGGACCTCAGCATTGGAAGGGTTTAATTTCCTCAATTGTAAATGGGTTTCACAATAACTATCCAAGTAGCCTTCAAATATTCCTCCAGTTGCTAATTCATGATCGATTAGTCAGAACATGCCTGCACTCCAAGTGCGAATGGTTTTTTTCCCATTCGCTATTATGAATATAAACCTAGGTATTTTACACTTGTGCTTCCTCAACTTCCTTCAAATTCTGGTCAAAAATGTCTTTTTCTTCACAAGTTGGTAGCAAAAATAGTAGAATTTACAGTTGATCTGTAGTAGAAAGTCTAATGATGTTATACACTTAACAGGTCTTACACTCCCAGGTGGCAACAAATACAGCGATCCTCACAAACACTACGTCTTTAATCCTTACGAATTCTTCCAGAAATTCACGTCTGCTTCTTTGATACTTTTGACAATATCTTTGAAATTGAGAATGAATTTACAAAATATTTGAAGGAGAGTTGTTGGTTATAGTCTGATGAATATATATATATATATATATATATATATATATATATATATATATATATATATATATATATATATATATATATATATATATATATATATATATATATACATATACATATACATATATATACATAAAATGATCAAATTGTAAAAATTAATTGATGTGTTCAATTTATTTAGGTTTTTTCAACAAAAAGCATCAAGGGCCAGGCAGGCAATTCTAAAGAGAATGATAAAGTCGGTTAATACTTATAAAATGAAATAATGTAATGACCAAAGAAAAGTTGGAACCTATCCCATAATTATAACTAGGTGCTTCCATTCAATTCCTCTCCTTCAGGCATACTGGGCACCCATAATATACTACCCCAGCTCAGAAGTGAACATATGTATATATATATAATATATATATATAATATTTATATATATATATATATATATATATATATATGTGTGTATATATATATGTATATATATATATATATATATATATATATATATATATATATATATATATACATATATATATATATATATATATATATATATATATATATATATATATATATATATTCAGGCATATTCCATTGTTAAGCTACACTTAATAATCATTTCCTTGAATAATCAATATCATCCCTGGTTACCTTGGTGACCAATAATTCAACGACGGATTATACATTTCATGATCGATTTCTGGTTACAGTTCAATCTCAGCGACTATCTACACCTTCAGGTTTTGCAATGTGGGTACATGTATACATCTCTAAATGAAATCAATCATTTATAGAAATTGGTTAGAAATAGATGATGACAATGATAATGATAACAATGATGATGATGATGAATATGATGATGATGATGATAACAATAAGCACAATGATGATGATGATGATGATGGAGATGATGATGATGATGATAACAATGTTATTGCGGTTGCCACCTGAGAGTGCTAAGGAAATCACACATACATATATATATATTTATATATAATATACTTCTCTATCTTTATAGTAGGGCGGGATACGCAGCTCAAGTCACTTCTGATATACCCAACAAAGCCTCTTGTTTGTCAAACAAACGCATACTTCACAAAATATATAACTTCATCATCACTGAGAGCAGTCTCCGACCCGAACCATATCATGAATACCTCCCATCATCACACAGTTTTGTCTCAATGATTGAAATAAAATATATATCTATCCATCCATCCCAGCCTCAGGAAATTACTTCTCAAGTCGCTACCGCAAATTCACAGTAATTTGGACCACTTTATAATGAGTACAATTTTTATGGGTTCAGGGTGGCCCATGTTTTTTTGAAAATACCTTGATGTTGTAGCAGCAAGATTATTACAGCTAGGTCTATATTTTGTGAAATGGTAACTAGTGAGAGACCAAGGGTTGCCCAGATTTCCCATTAATTATTTTTCAAATTAATAACAGTGGCCCAAATTCTCAGGGTGGTGTAAATTTCTGTGAATTTACGGTATAAGTTCAATGTTCTGCAGTGGCAGCTAGAGTCAACGCGTTCTCTTTGCTTCAAAAATTACATGTCCTTGTATAAACGCCAGCAGTTATATTCTTACACATCCATATTGATAAGTTTGATGTAATCAATAAAACAGTGCCGACTGAAGACCTTTCATCATGCCTCGACCAATCAAGTGGCAAAGGAGTGATCACATGACTAGTCACATGATCACTCACATGGCTTATCACATGATTTGTTTCAGGACAGGTCACATGACCAATGACATGACTAGTCACATGACCCATCACATGGCAAGTCACATGATCCATCCTATAGCTAGTTAAAAAGGTCGCAAGACCAATGCTATAATCAATTAACTTGCTTGTGTTAGTTCACAATCCATAGTACTACAGATCCATGGTGACATGTCACATGAAATTCAACAATTCAAGTCACGTGATCCACAAGTTCACTTCAGATTGCTTTAACTTCACTCTGACAGAAATAAGTGACAACAAACGAATTTCAAAATTCAGTACCATATTAATACTGCACTGATCCGAGAGAACTTCATTATATGGCTTAACTAAAATTCTGAACAATCTTATGACCACAGCTTCTTTCTTTTAGTTTACACAGTATATCTAGGAAGTGACCTCAGCTGTAGAATACCAGAGGGTAAGCCGGCATAATTCCACTACTTGACACCAGGGGGCACACTAGTAGTGTAATTCCACTACTTGACACCAGAGGGCACACTGGTAGTGTAATTCCACTACTTGACACCAGAGGGCACACTGGTAGTGTAATTCCACTACTTGACAGCAGAGGGCACACTGGTAGTGCAATTCCACTACTTGACACCAGAGGGCACACTGGTAGTGTGATTCCACTACTTGACACCAGAGGGCACACTGGTAGTGTAATTCCACTACTTGACACCAGCGGGCATGCTGGTAGTGTAATTCCACTACTTGACACCAGAGGGCATGCTGGTAGTGTAATTCCACTACTTGACACCAGAGGGC
The DNA here is from genome assembly GCA_963942565.1 of Maea johnstoni. NCBI lineage: Eukaryota > Metazoa > Annelida > Polychaeta > Spionida > Magelonidae > Maea > Maea johnstoni. The sequence continues at coordinate 31,261,030 of OZ012699.1, forward strand.
ATGCTGGTAGTGTAATTCCACTACTTGACACCAGAGGGCATGTTGGTAGTGTAATTCCACTACTTGACACCAGAGGGCATGCTGGTAGTGTAATTCCACTACTTGACAGCAGAGGGCACACTGGTAGTGTAATTCCACTACTTGACACCAGAGGGCTTTAAACTAGTTTCTTTCAGCATTACTCATATTCTCTATGCACAGCACAGTATTCTATTCCATATAAAATAGTCATAAATTCATAACAGGTATTAGCAAAGTTGTTATTTGGAAAGGGCGAGTAGAAATCTAATGACTACAAAGTAGGTACAAAGATAGGGAAAATAGTTGTATCTTTAAAACCTTTCTTGAAAGTTATGAAAATTAGCTGGAATTCAGTCCTCTTCGATTAATACTGGCACGACCAATTAATGTAACATTTCATATATAACTCTGTAAGCGCTACAAAAAATGATATCAATATCTCGTAAATGACCTGATTTTAAAGAGCTGATAAAGACGCGTCTTGATGATTTTACTACAATGCGATAACCAATCAGATTCAAGGTTATTCCACTTGAATTCGCCAATTACCATATATATAATAACTTGTCAAGAGACACAGATAGAATGAGCAAATTTCATGGGTGGACTGAAAAACGCCCTCTATTGATAAAGATGAGAATTATGTGATTGATGTACATTTTATTTGATTGTGTAAAATCTAAGCCGGTTTTCCATTACCCTCTGATAAACACACATATCCTCCCATTTTTTTTTCAGCGTATTGAGCAGCCAATTCTTGGACTATTATTCAAAACTCTTACCCAGACCACCATCTTATTGGTCGATTATTCTAATAAGTATATTTGCATATGCAAATGATTAGCCATATTTGGCTGTATAAACAACAGTAGTCAGTACTTCAGTTCAGCAATGGTTACCTTGTACAGTTATCTTCATGCGTCTTGTCATAATAACCCTTCCAATGCTGAGACTACTTTTGGCCAAAGTACAAGGATGCAGAAACTTTTGAAAATCATCTAAACCCTGTCATGTTGGTATCCATTGGATAGCTCTCTCCGAGTACCCATGTGCAGGGTTTCAGTCATTTATCAGTTTTTAGCACCATTTTGTATTGGCCAAATTTGTCACCAGCAGCATAAGGGTAAGGCGTATTCTATTTTCGCCACCACGGCTCTCTGAAGCCACAACGATATATCACTGCGATACGGTTCAAGCCGATGTTCTGACCATTTCAATACCTCTATGACAAAATAACCTTCAGGAGAATATCTATAGGAGAGCTGTTAATAAGATTTTAACCAACATTTCTCCTTCAAATATTTCAAAAATTCACGCTTTATTTGGTTTAACATTCACATCTGTTGCATACTAACGGTCTGATTAATATGGTAATAATTTCTTAACAAGGCAATATTTTTGGAAAAAGTTTGACTGAAAGTTAAAGTTTCTGTTATGTTTAACAAATTCTCTTAAAATAATTTTCAATAACCACTCATATTGGAAAGTTATGTTTGAATTTGTTGGACCAGTTGCACACTCCAGATGCAAAGAAGTTAACCCTTCCAATGCTAAGGCTACCTTTGCCCAAAACACAAGGACGCAAAGATTTTTGAAAACCCCTCTAAACCTTGTCTTGCTGGTATTCATTGGAAAGCTCTCGCTGATTACTCTCAAATGAGTACCCATTTGCCATGGTTTCGGAAAATTTTCAGGTTTTTTGCATCATTTTGTGTTGGCCAAATTTTCCACCAGCAGCATAAGGGTTAAAGGTAAATTACACCTTCCTGTTCAAATGAAAATTTTCAATCATTTTTTGCAAAGCTGTCCCCGTGGGAAACCCTGACTGCACTTGATTGACCTCTTGACCTTCACTGCACTTGGTTGACCTCCTGACCTCCACTGCACTTGGTTGACCTCTGGGGTGTGTCGGATGATCTTCGGTGCAAAATGCTCCAGATGACTCTCACCACCATCAGCCATGGCTTTAATGCACTTGAATGACCTTTACATTGTAATGAAGATCTTTTCTGTGCTATAACCTTTCCATCATACCCGATGACCTTCATTGCACCAAGATGACCTCTGCATTGTACCTGAAGACCTTTGCTGCACCGAGTCGACCTCTCCAGCATGCCTGAAGACCTTCACTGCAGTGAACCTAGCGGCCTCCACTGCACCGGATGACCTCCGCGGTGTACCCACTGACCTTTACTGCACCACATTGACCTTCGACTTCTCTCATTACAAAATATGGAATAATTGCATCCATGGCGGTAAGAATGTTGCTCTAAAAGACGATGGAACGAGAGGTCAAAGGTCATAACCTCTAAAAATGCCTCGTTTCCGTTTCCGTTGTATGATTCTCACTCCTCGATAGGATGATAGATGTGTAGAAACAGCATGAGGTTGATTTTTTCGGCCGGCTTGCGACCGGCGCCATATGTTGTACATGTTTGGCAGTATAATCATGAGTCATAGTTCATCATCATCGTTATTATTATTGTTGTTGTTTTTTTCGGTATAGTTGTTGATGTTGTTGTTTTTGTTGACGACGCTGCGGCTCCGGGCGGGGGGAGCGACTATGATACTGTCGTGTTTCTAAGCACAGAGTAGACATTGTCCACCTTGGCCATGCCCTCAAAGAACGGTATAAGATCCATGAGTTCCGTGTCCGCCATGTCGTCAAACCACGACGCTACTGGCACCTGAAACAACAGCCAAGCAAAACACTCAGAATCTAAACCGCACACACAACTTTCAAATTTTCACCTTGCGAATTACTTAACCAACCAAAGCACTCGGCAATTCAACCACATATAACTTTCAAATAATAAACTTTCGGCTCACTTTACAGATAAGTGATTTACTTCAGATCCATTTACATAAAGATTTTAAAACATATATGGAATTTTCAAAACACTCAGCAACTCAACGAGAGAAACAACTTTTAAATTAATACCTTTCAGTTCACTTTACCAATAAGTGATTTACTTAAGATCCATTTATAATGTCTTAATAAAACATACGTGTACATGGATTTTTTTTTAGTCATCTCTTCTTTTTATTATCGTCATTTTTCTAACAATTATTATCATTTTTATGATCATCCATATCATTAATATAATTAGATTTATTATCATTATAGTCATATCTATCACAATTACAATCACAATCATTACAATTTCAACAATTGTTATTATTACATAACTGCACGTCCAAAATCATTCCAATCTCATTTAATGTAAATAACGCAACTCAGATTTCGATTACTTGGACACATTTGCTTGGTCTCTATTTGTCTGAGGTAAGCGAGGTTTTCTGTACACTTTACTTGCATAATGAATAGATTAACCCATTAATGCTTAAGGCTTCATTCGGAAATTGTCGTCTGGAGCGATGATACTTTTGACAAAAACTTTTGAATTGGGAATTATTTTACAAAATATTTGAAGGAGAGTTGTTGATAATGTTCTGATCAACATTTCTCCTTCAAATATTTTGCCAATTGCGCTAAAACCTGAAAGATTTCTTCAAAATTGTCAGGCTGGTTTTGGCCGCTGTGAGCATTAATGGGTTAACCACATCATGCCTGCAGCAACCAAAACCGTCAGACAATTTTGATAATATCTCTCATGCAATGGAATTTTCAGAAAAATAATTGAAGGAGGAATGTTGATCAGAAACATACTAACAACTCTTCTTCAAATATTTTTCCAATTTATGCATTACTCCAAAGTTATTTTCAAAATGGATATAGATCCAGACAACAATTGTGAAGGCATGAATTAACATTTATGCTGCTGGTGTCTTATTTCGCCAATAGAAAATGATGCAATAAAGCTGGAAAATGACGGAAACCCTAGCAAATGGGTACTCATCTGAGAGTACTCGGCGAGAGCTATCCGATGAATACCAACGTGACCGGGTTTAGATGGTTTTCAATTTGTTTTGCGTTCTCGAACTTTGGATGAAAGTAGCTTCATCATTGGAAGGGTTAAGTGTACTTACTGCATTGTCTGGATGGAAGATGTATGATGCTGGGGAGTTGTCAATGATGACCACTTGGTTTAAATCTCGTCCTAACCGACTCAAATCCTACAACACGCAGTAGAAAACACATTGTTATGTAGAGAAAAAGTAACCTGGCTCCAGCCAATGCAATTCATATACATTCTCCTTTTACAATTATTTTAAGAAATTAGGCCTAGAAAAAAAGGTTGTTTCCAGTATTGGTCCAAAATAAATTGGGTAGGTAGGTTGGTAAAAAAATTTGGGGGATTATTTTTTTGGTCAAAATTGTTTGTTTTATGTATGTTTTACGTTGATTTGGAATTGGGAGGGTGGAAAAAACTGTTTTAATAAAAACTTGTCAGGGTAGAGTTACAAGAAAAAACAACTTATACATGTTCAGACATAATTAGAAAATCTAGATTTGGAGAAATGTTTGATTTGTAGTGTCAATGAACAACATAGCATGCCACAACATACGCTGAAGTTTGTCAAGGTCCCACCTCGTGCAGTAGGGATGGTACCGGTACTTGATACAATACCAAATAGCAACAATAATGAATGGGAAAAGTATCATATTGTAAAATGTAAGTATCTTATCATATTGTTAAGATTTAAACTATTTATAAAATTGACTTAACTGCATCCTGGATACCAGATACCAAGTATTTCTTACCTTGACATAATTTCCTCGATGAAAGACACAGGATTCCCTGAATAACCGTGACCTAAACACGCCCCATTTGTCCAGCAGGTCAGCCACAGGATCTGCATACTGAAACACACAGGAGCGAGGGTCAAGGTCAAACACAAACAATCAAGAGGGTCAAGGTCAAATACAATCAATCAGAAGGCCAGGGTCTTAGCCAGGATTTAGAAACTAGGTGCCTAAAATTGGTAATTGTAAATTTTTTGGGCGTCCAAGTTTTCAAGGGAAATCATAATATACCCAGATTACAACCATAAACATATATTTAGTTATTCATATAAGGTATAATATCAATATACAATGCCATGGGAATTATATCGAGGTGAAAATAATTCAATTATATGCTTAAAATTGACATTTCAAGAAACTCCTCGTGAAAAATTTGGGTGTCCTGAAGGGTGGTTTTTGAGGGTTTAGGTGTCCAAAATGACACCCAGACGCCCTGCTGGCTTAGACTATGCAGAAGGGTCAAGGTCAAATACAATCAAAAGGGTCAAGGTAAAAGAAATCCAAAAGGTTAAAATGCATCAATCAGAAAGGTCAAACAAACAAACATACAAACAGAAAGATTTAGGGTTCATAGTTAATCAGGAGCTCAATACAGCAAAAATTAATTTTACACCAAAAAGATCATTTTTGAATAGATGGTATAAGGTTTATGTGAAAAAGGTTTATGCTTAAATGGATACCTCCATCAACCAATGAAATACCTTAGATAATTATAACGTAATTCACTGAAATCACCTTTACTCTACCAATAAAATCTCAGATTAATTGGAGATATTTTGTACAACCTTTCATAATATCAATTTCAATGCATAAAGTTGGCAAAATAGTATCTTAGTGTAATTGGGTAGATGCTTACCTTTGCTAAACTTGCAGTAAATAATACACATTCAAATAGCTCTCCCATCTTTTGTAAAAATTCATCTACGTAAGGCCTCTTTAACACATAAACCTGAAAAAATATCAAAAATATTAATGCAGCTGGAAATAAAGAAGACATTATCTCTCACTAACTCAATAAATTTAACCAATGATGACTGTAGTGCCCTGAAACGCACTGCCTAATTTCTGAAGCTGGCAGAGCAAAATTTAACAAAATTTATTGTTAAAACAATTGTCAATCAAATATTGGTATTGTGTTGTAATATTGCAAAATAATTAAATGATGCCAGTCCTTATCATGCACCCAAAAGTCTGCATTTGGCAAGATTAAACCTGCAACAATAACTATTATATATATATATATATATATATATATATATATATATATATATATATATATATATATATATATATATATATATATATATATATATATATATATATATATATATATATATATATATATATATATATATATATATATATATATATATATATATATATATATATATATATATATATATATATATATATATATATATATATATATATTTGTAGTTACTAGACACCAATGACTTACCTGATGAATTGTGCCGTCTATTTCAACAGGAACTATGAAATCTGCATTGCTTACAGGCTGCAACAGATAAACAGGAGTACACAGTCAGAATGAGATGAGAACCGGCCAACATTTCCACCTTCTTGTGATGAAATATGAAACTTATATATCATGTTGAACGTATATGTGACTGTGATTATGATAATATACGAAACTTATATACTATGATGACTGTATACTATGTTGTTATGAAAAAGAGAGAAAAAAATAAAAAACAGCATATTTTTGCAAAATTAAAAAAAAAAAATTCCACCTTCTTTCATCCTTACTGCTACCCTACTGCTAATGACATATGGGTACCAAGCAGCCTGAGATGAGCTATTTATAGACTTAAATGGCCGCTCCCAGTACCTGCATTTCTTGGGTGTTAGGATTTGTTCAAACAGCAATATACTTCTTGTATGAAGGTTGGCAGTGGTGGGAACTTGGGTTTAAGTAGAGAATACTCTAAGAAAACTACGTTTTACTATGTTTTATTCATGGTGTAATTGTCCTTTAAGGAATGAAACGTTACAATATGGTACTTTTTTAACCAATACAGGTACCAGTACCGGTAGCTCTTAATGGTGTCCAACCTTTATTTTGGCAATATCTTTCGAATGATATTTTTCAGATAAAATATATGTATTACCTTGAAAGAACTGTGTACTAGTGTTTCGTCCAGGTCTATAACGACACATTTCCTGCCCATGTCTCTACCCACTCCTAAAACAATACTCCCTCTGGTGGCAAATGAATGAGTTAACCCCCTCCGGTGGCAAATAAATGAGTTCACCCCCCCCCCCCCCCCCCAGGTGGCAAATGAATGAGTTAACCCCCTCTGGTGGCAAATGAATGAGTTAACCCCCTCTGGTGGCAAATGAATGAGTTAACCCCCCCCCCCCCCAGGTGGCAAATGAATGAGTTAACCCCCTCTGGTGGCAAATGAATGAGTTAACCCCCTCTGGTGGCAAATGAATGAGTTAAACCCCCTTGGTGGCAAATGAATGAGTTACCTTGAAAGAACTGTGTACTAATGTTTCGTCCAGGTCTATAACCACACATTTCTTGTTCATGTCTCCAACCACCCCTAACACAATACTCCCTCTGGTGGTAAATGAATGAGTTAACCCCCCCCCCCCCCCCCCCCCTCCGGTGGCAAATAAATGAGTTACCTTGAAAGAACTGTGTACTAATGTTTCGTCCAGGTCTATAACCACACATTTCTTGTTCATGTCTTGGTGCCGCACCGGACCCAACAGGAACTTCTCTGGAGGCTGTGGAAAAGAACAACAGGAAAGCTTAAAATTATATGACGACAACAATAAAACATGTTCTCCATCAAATCAACAACAAGAGAACATGGATGCATAAAAAAGCAAAAAGAAAAGCTGTCAAATAACATGACAATAAATAAATATCTGTTCTCCATCCAATTAAAAACAAGAGAACTTAAATGCAGAAAAAAAGCAAAAAGAAAAGCTCAGTAAAATTACACGATAACAATAAGACATCTTTTTTCCCGTCTAATTAACAACAAGAGAACATGGATGCAGATAAAAGCAAAAAGAAAAGCTCAGTTACTATTCCCCACTTGGTCATATTTGTACCCAAATTGAGCAAAGCCATGAAGACAGCATAACTTTATAAAATTTAAAGGAAGTAGGAAGCAAATCTTTTCCTCGGAGAAAAGGATAAGTATAGCCTGGTCTGAGCAGAACACACATGCTTAACAAATTGAACCTGGACTATTCTGGATGAAAAGACAAAAATACCAACACCTGTAAAATAAGTGCCAGAAACATATCTATATTACACACATGTTCTCAGTGAGACTAAAATCATACTGGTAAAAATGCTATTTTCTTGCATATACGTTCAAGTATAGAACTTCAATTATAAGGCTACAATATTACGTATAATATGATTTTTTAGCCTGTTTTTTCTGTACTCTTGCTGTTCTACCCTAAGTTGATTTCAGTCCAGGTTTAGTGCTGTTTTAATCCTCACTCAATGGAGACCCACTGTTTGCCAAGTGCTACCCCTGAAAACTGTGCTGCCATCTATATTTTGATAATGGCATTCAACCTGCATACCACCCATTATGTATAGTGGTGGTGGCAATCTGCCTAGACTAGCTCCTAGTCTATGATTTCATCAGATAATGCTTTTCTCTGTTCTGGTCTCTATCTCATGCTTAATGCCTAGGTGTTAGTTCTTGCGCCTGCAGATAGATGGCACTAATGGCGGTCACAAAGGTCAGTAAGAATGATAAGAAACTAGATTTATCTCACATGGTCCACTCAGTGAGCTATTAAATACTAAATAAGGGTAGACACAGTTTTGAGTTGGTATAGTTTTCATGTCAGATGTAGAAAGAGATAAACTTGATTTCTTCGCCTAGGACTAGGCTACACTGTAGCTAACTCAGCCTGAGAAGTGAGAACCAGGCTATGATTGGACATGTGGAGAGATTTGGTGTATAGAGAGAGAAAGTCTGATTGATGATAATAATAGCAGTGCCTGGCAGCCAAGTCTTTTTCACATGTGTGCTGCAGCAAAACCAGGACACCACATGCAGCTAGGGATCCAAGTTTCATTCCATCCATAGACTAGTCTGTGGTTGTGAACCATTTTTTCATGGTTCTATGTGTTACTTCAATAGCCTATATTTCTAGGCTGTCATATGTATTTTTTTCTGTTACCAGGTGATCAAGGTGGCCAGAGTAGCAAAATTAGTTCACATTTATCTCACCAGGTGAAGAGGAGTCAGTTTGAGTATGACAGCCCCTAAACCTCAGGTGGTGCCATCTATCTACTATACCTGGCACTACATCACAGTGCTTGGTCAACACAGAAAGGAATGTTACCTTTTAAGTCTATTACTTCATGTAAAGGTGCTGGTTAATCAGGGCCAACACAAATGACGCCAGGGTTACCTATACTTTTCCCATCTGATATCTATCTTAACATGTGTATCAGAAAAACATGGCCACCACATGCAGTTAGGGATGCAATCTTTATCCTGCAACTCAGGAAAACTGCGCTGCCATCTGGTGGTGGCATTAAACCACACTCAGCCTGAGAACCAGATTTTGTATTGTATTGAGTTCCGCCAGTAACCACTTTTTCTGAGTTGGTTTTCTTAAACCATTAATGCTATCGGTAAGAGCATTACCTCACATCCCTAGGCACCATTTGCAAGCAGAGCGCCAAGTGGCAAAGGTGATAACTGCCCATTAGCAATCAAAAATCCTATTTCGAGATTGATGAATTCTTTTTCGGTTCCCTGCTTCTTCTAATCAAGAATCACAATACTACCAGGATGGATTCACTTGTGTTTTCTTGCCAGCCATCAAAGGAGCAGTACAGAAGCACTCAGGCTGTTAATTGATTATTGGAGCTATCACAATAGAGACCTCCTCAGCACACACCTGTGTGAAGGGATCTGCTTGGAATATGAGAGGGAAAATGCATACAGCATGTAATGTAACATCACATCTACATGCTATAACCTCTCTCCTAGCCTGACTAGTTAGAGCTCTGTGTGTTTATGTGTGTGTGTGCGTATGTGTATATATATATATATATATATATATATATATATATATATATATATATATATATATATATATATATATATATATATATATATATATATATATATATATATACTGTATACATACACACACACACACACACACGCATAGTATAGGTAAATGCATATATTGTCTTACTACTTGTCTGATCACTGGGCATGTGTAAGGTACCCATGTCCATGCAGGCAGGGGGAGAATATAGTTCCCCACTACACCTATAGGTGGCAGCACACATGATCGGTCAGCTGTGGCAGGCGCTGTGTGGCATCGCTTCCTTGTAACTTGTAACTGGTTTACACTATGGCTGCTAGGTGGCGCTGTAGAACATCTCTGACGACGTGCCACTATTGGGCGTTGGACCTGTGTTAGCAACTGACTGGTAATGGGTGCTCCACTGTGCTTTTGTTCAGGAAAATAGTTTCCATATGCACCACTAGGGGGAGCAACAAAGTTTACATTTCCGCCACTAGGAGGAGCAACAAAATTCACATTTCCACCACTAGGTGGTCGTAAATTTCTGGCCATGGGTATGTGGTGAAACGTATGTATGGGTGGAAGTCTAGCTCCAGCCATCACTTGCACAGGGTGCTGGGCAGGGTTCTGGGCAGGGTGCCTTGGTTGCACCATCATACCCGGGTATACAGGGTAGGGGTAGACGGACATCATACTCCCACCAGAACGATAGTTCTTATTTTGTTCACTAGTTGGTCTCTGATTCTAGTTCTTGTCCCCTTCACAAGGTGCAGCTTGAGTCACAAGATGTCCTGCTCTTTGTTTTAGTGTCTATATTCGCCACTAGGGGTTATCTTATCTTGGCCTTGTCAATGAAGATCAACTGATGCACATGGATTACCCCCTAACTCCAAGGTGTGTGTTAATCCAGTCAGTTCTTTTCCAAATCACAGCAATCACCTAAAGCACACGTCTTGAGATTATCCTTTAAGCCCTCTAGGATTGATGGACTTAAAGCTTGGCCTATCCTTTCTTGTCAGCTTCCGTCTTGTTCTGTTCCAAAGCAATCACTTAAAGCAGGTCTTGGGATTATCCTTCCAGGCCCCAGGATTACTGGATTTAGGCTAGATCTCCTAGGCTTATCCTAATCTTGTTAGTTTCGCCCCTGTTTTGCTCCCTGGAAATCACTCACAGCAGATGAGTCTGGATTATATTCCGTTTTAGGAGTATCCTTTCCTTGCCCCCTCTAGTTTGGTTCCACAGCAATTTCTAGATGCATGTCCTAAGATTCTGGGATTACTGTCTTGTTCTATCACTGTCCTTTCTCTATAAGATACTTTTCGCTAGAGGTACTAAGTCTCAAGATTTTCTTTCCTTGATTCACGGATTACTGTCCAGTTCGCCCACTGTCCTTTCTCTATAAGATACTTGTCCCTAGAGGTACTAAGTCTCAAGATTATCTTTCCTTGATTCTGGGATCACTGTCTTGTTCTATCACTGTCCTTTCTCTATAAGATACTTGTCCCTAGAAGTATTAAGTCTCAAGATTATCTCTCCTTGGTTCTGAGATTAATGGATTATCCTCAGCTGTCCTGTTCTCTCAATGTCCTCGGAGTGCTCTACTAGAGATCACTCTGCTCACCCTTAAATACCCCCTTAAAACTGACACATCACTGTAGAACAACCCTCAGAATGCCCCTTTTTTCCCTTCAATGTCAAGTTCCCGACTGACTGATGACCAATCAGAGCAAATTCTTCTCACCTCTATTTCTTAACAGCTAACAGAAATCCTCCTGTCATGTTGATTGGTGTTGAGTATCATAAGTATGGTGTGAAAGGGGATTATCTGCCATTTAATTGGATTAAGCAAATTAGCTAGGCAAGCAGGCCGACCCATCAGATGGCAGGTTGTCCACACCTCCTAATCCCAATTAGTGGAACAGCACTTGCTGGATTAACCTTTAATCTTAATCACACCAATCAACTAGGAAGGCACAATGCTCACATATTAATAACAATTGAAAGTGTTAGCTGGCAGTATTAACTGCATTCAGGATGCTCATGTACCTTTGATCAGTTTTGATCTTGGCTTGACTTACACATCATATCAATTCAACAATTGGGAATTGTATAATAGGATATATTTGTGACAATGTATTTTGATATATACAGGTGAACTTGGATATGACAGACCACTGTACAACAGATTTTTGCATATGACGGACAATATGCTTGGTCCCAGTTCAATGCATATCAAGTATTTGTCATATGTATATGACAGATTTTGCATATGACAGACCAATTTTTCTGGTCCCAATGAGTCTGTCATATCCAAGTTCACCTGTATATGCAAACTGAAATAAAAATTCTAAAAAAATCCAACAATTGAGATTTTCTATTACTCTTTGTCACTAAAAACCTCACTATTTCTACTTCAAGTAAACTTATAGACCTTATGAGAAAGCTAATACTATTACTATTCTGATTACTACAATGGCTGCAATTTTGTGTATCACATTATTTTCACCCTAAGTATTATAATTGTTACTTTTATTAGTATCATCATTATCATAAATATTATAATTATTATCATTACTATTATTGTTGTTATTATCATTATAATTGTCATTATCATTATTTTTATTATTTTTATTATTATTATTATTATCATTATTATTATTATCATTATTGTCATTATTATCATCATTATTATTATTGTTATCGTTACAAAGTTTTATCAATATTATCATTACTATAATTAGCATCAGTGTAAAATTAGTAATTATCAATGTTCTCATGATCTTTATAATCATTAAGTATCATCACACTATTCATTGCCATAACAATCATATTCTCATCTCGGAATATCATCATCATCATCATCATAATTGTTCATTATTATAGCTATAATTGATTAATTACGTAATCTGCTAACAATGTACAAGAATATGACTACCACTTTTTTTTTTTTTTCACCAAATAATCAACACTTTTAAGTGCAAAGGGAACAAAAGTCAGGGTCTCAGCCAATCTGTGTATAAACAAAATGCAATCAACCCATTCAGCCTCAGAAATGTATAAGTGTCGTCTGGACTTGTCATACTTTTGAGAATAACTTTGGAATGTAGCGTCAGTTCACAAAATATTTGAAGGAAAGTTGTAGATAGAGTTGTGATGAACAATTCTCCTTCAAATATTGTACTTGGACGAGTGTCGTCTGGACCTGTCATATTTTTGAAAATAACTTTGGAATGAAGCATCGATTCACAAAATATTTGCAGGAGAGATGTAGATAGAGTTCTGAGGAACATTATTCTCCCTCAAATTTTGTTCTTTGACGAGTGTCGTCTGGACCTGTCATATTTTTGAAAATAACTTTGGAATGAAGCATCGATTCACAAAATATTCGATGGAGAATTGTAGATAGAGTTCTGATGAACAATTCTCCTTCAAATATTTTCTAAAAATTGCATTTTTTAGAGAGATATCATCAAAATAGTCGGGCAGTTCTGACTGCTACCGGCATGAATGGGCTGAGAAACAAAATCAAAAATAAATACCAGCCAACTCAATGAGTCAGAAAAAGGAAAGAAAAGGGGGCAGAATAGGATTCCTGTAAAAGTTGTAGAAATCTGTGCATGTCCAATGTCAAAGGAAAGTCTATATACAGGGAGGAGATACAGAGGGAGTCGCAACCAAGGCAGGCGTCAAAGAACACTTGAACACTGCATTATGGGTAGGGGTGGGAGGGGAAGGGATTTTTTTAAATTCTTTTTTATTGGAATTTCGTTATTTTCTATCACTTTTTCTGCCACATTGCTGCTTATTTGTGTCTAGCCAGTGGTATGTGGTGGAGGAAACCAGAGTACACGGAGAAAATCCCATGTCACTGACAACTTTCTTATTTGCCCCAGCCAGGATTCGAACCCAAGCGGGGCGGGGGCAGGAGCAGGAGGTTGACTTAGGAATAAGGCCTAAAAAAAGAAATGGTTTGTTTCCTGTAACGGTCTGCAAAAAAATAGGGTAGGTAGGTTGGTAAAACTTTTTTTTCATTATTTTTTTTGGTCAAAAATGTGTGTTTTATGCATGTTTTACGTTGATTGGGAGTTGGGAGGGCTGAAAAAACTTTAGGGTAGGGATTTTTTTGAATAAAAAACTTATTAGGGTAGGGTTACAGGAAACAAACATCTTTATTTTAGGCCTAAGGGGCAGGAGGGAATGAAATAGGTAGGGGGAGGATATATAGACTGAACTTTGATTTCTAGAAAAGACCTCCCAAAATCATAGACTGCTGGTCAAAGTTACAATTAGGATATCAACATGGACGAAAAACCTGGTTTGTTTGTTTGGTTAATCATTGAAGGATTATGATTTGCACACTTAAATAACTGGGGTTAACCCTTCCAATGCTGAGGCTACTTTTGTCCAAAGCATAAGGATGCAAAGATTTTTGAAAATCATCTAAACCCTGTCAAATTGGTATTCATTGGTAAGCTCTCACTGAGTACTCTCAGATGAGTACCCATATGCCAGGATTTCAGTGATTTTTCAGATTTATTGCACCATTTTGTATTGACCAAATTAGCCACCAGCAGCATAAGGGTTAATCCCCCTTTGCTGCTGGTTGCTTATTTGGTCAACATGAAATGATGGCAAAAACCGGAGAAGTGACTGAAACCATGGCAAATGGGTACTCATCTGAAAGTACTCAGCGAGAGCTTTCCAATAAATACCAGCATGACAGGGTTAAAATAATGTCCATAATTTTTTGCTTTTTGGTGCATTGGACGAAAGTAACCTCAGCAGCAGAAGGGGTGGGATTGTGTGGAAGTGAATTAAGGAATAAGTTAGTGAGGGTTTTTGATTGATTTTTTATTAAGGCATCCATTCTTCCAGTACACAGCTAGTTGGTCTGACCTATGTAGAGATATCTTTGAAATGAAAGATATAAAATGTGTATATTTTATTTGGATAGGACAATGACGTTTATTTATATTTTTAAAATTGTGTCAAAGAAATAATTGTTTCCTCTAAAGATAATCATGGCTTTCATGTCGTATTAAACCTAAAAAAGTTTCTCTAAATATCAGCTATTTTGGGGGATTTTGGCCCTTTTTCACAAACTTATTTGCATAACTTGCTATTTTCTAATACAAGTTTTCAAACATGGCAAGAGGTATTAAATAGAAGCATTCACCCATGGAAATTCATTCATGAATTGAAATTCTTGGTGGTTGACAAGGTAACAGGAGCCCCAAAATTGCATTAGTGGGTTAAAACCACGAGGCAGGTTCTTTGCCAGTAGGGTATCTGGGCAACAATTGAATCATCCAAAACACACGTCAAAAGTTCGAAAGCAATAACTTCAGACTGAATTTAAATTTGAATGCTAAGAATTACTTATAGTGAGTAGATGCATAGTTGAGATCATTATATGAAAATATGATAGACCAACCCCTAAAAATGTGACACCCAAAACTTTGCCATTGCCCTTTTTTAGCACCTGGCTAAGGTCTACCCACTATAGGCTAAGAGTTGTAAGAAAGCAGGTTTGTGGGAAAGATAGAATAACTTTAATTCAGGGGTTTCTCAAAATTTTCTTACTTTAAAATTAGTTATAAGTAGTTTTCCACAAAATTCTTCATTTCAAAAATGCCCCCGCAAACATCAGACCAGCTAGTAGTGAGTTAGGTATGAACAAGTTGGAAAAAAGAATTTAAGCAAAAACAGGCTTAAAACTCAATACCTCTCTCTCTTTCTCCTCTGCTTGCTGTGAAAATTAAAACAAGAAAAGGATTACATAAGGGACTGAATAGCAATAAATAAATAAGTAAATATGGTTGAAATCAAATTCAGGCATTCTGCAAGCCAGAAAAAGACAAAAACCTGAAAAGGTAAAACTCAAAATGCAAAATATAATTTATAAATATAAACATTAAGCAGAAAGTTAAAATGAGAAAAGGATTAAGGGATTGAATGTGAATCAATAAGGGAATAATGAGGTTCAACACATTCCGCAAGCCAGAAAAAAGCCAAACCTGAAAATGTAAAAATCAAAATGCAAAATTAAACTATCAACATCAGGATCAAGTAAAAAGATCTGTGCTAAGTTAGTTCATTCGTTCATTAGATCGCCCTGGAAGTCTTCAATACCCTTTGTCTGCATTCTACAATACTATGAACAGATATATTTAGCACTTCCCTGACAGAAATATTAGGGTTTTAAAAAGATCTGTGCTAGGTAAGTTCATTCATTCATTAGATCACCCTGGAATTCTTCAATACCCTTTGTCTGCATTCTACAATACTATGAACAGACATATTCAGCATTTTCCTGACAGATATTTTAGGGTTTTCTGAGATTTGGTTGTTTGTGTGTGCACATGCATATGTGCCTTAATTTACTGAATCCCTGTCATGGGGATAGATAATACCTAAGATGGTGTCCAGTGTGTATGTGTGTAGGGGAGTGGTGGTGGGGGGGGGGGGGGGGGGGGGGGATGGGGAAATGCCAGGGTCCGACATAAGTACTAGCCAGCTTGCGCCGGCAAGTGAATTTTTGAAAAAATGGCTTTCGGGCAAGTACATTTTAGTTTCCACTTGCCCGAACGGGCCAGCTGATTTTCTGAGCAGTCCACATATCTTTGTATAGAAAATGGGGCACAAATACCTAGAAATATGTAAACAATGCAACAAAATAGTTTTCAAATCATTTAATCCATAACAAATGTTACATGCCATTCTAGAATATGTTGTAACTTATTTTGGGCAAGCCACAAATTATGTGGGGCAAGTAGAAATCATTAACTACTTGCCCGGCAAGGAAAGTTAGTTCTGAAACTTATGTTGGTGCCTGAATACTCAAACTGTGAAATAACTGATCAAAAGTGGGGAAGGGGGAAGGTGTTCATGAAATGATCAGTATATGGAAAAGTGCTTGTAGCTAAGCTGCCATTCCTACAATGTTTGTGTTTGGGAACCTAAGCCACCATCGATCACTTGGTGCTTATTTGAGTAGTAGCACAAAAAAACAGTTAAATATCACCTTTAAGTACTTTCAGCATAAAGTAGCTACTTTTAACTCAAGAGTGTCATGTGACAGTAAATACACAATAACTATGCTCCGAAATATTTTCAATCAAAGAAAATATGACTTCATGATATACTTCATTCTGAAACAGGACATGATATACTAGGATGTCTTAAAGATATTCCTGCTTTATATGTTTGACTCTAGGAAGTTTCTTAGATATGAAAATGAGTCAAATGATGCTGCTAGTTATGAATGCAGACCCCTTGTTTTCTAGTATAAACACAACATAGGTTAACTCAGTATGCTTGATAGAAGTCATGTACAGCATCTCAAGTTCATCAGCATTTCAAGGTCATGATACTGTCATTGCCATATACATGTACATCATTTTGAAGTTGTTAATATTTTCTTAATGTCATCGCTATGTTAACGTCACAAACCACCGATTTAAGGTCATTGTTATTGATATTACCAAAGCATTTCAGGTGAAAGCAGTAACTTAAATATATTTCAACAAGTCATTTTTTATTGACATTACCAAAAATAAAGGTTATTGCCACAGTTTCAAGGTCATTGTTATTGATACCACCCAGCATCAAGTGTTATGAAGCTTTCACTTCAATATCATAAGAATACTGATGGTCATTTCTAGCATTTCAAGGTAATTGTTGATGCCATTACCAATTGGTTTAGTGTAATAGCTACCTGTTCAATAAATCTAAATATCTAAGGTCATTACTATCATTTCAAGGTCATTGCAAGTTTCAAGGTGATGGTCAGCATTTCAAGGTCGTTGCAACCAATTGAAGGTTATTGCTCGCTTATATATTATCATTCAATATTGCAGCTCAGCCAAAACTAAGTCGTTGCAAATGAAGGCTCCCAAATAAGGTTAATGGTGAGGTTAGAGTTCAAGGTTAGGGGTCATGGGGTCAAGGTCATCCTATTCATGCTCTGAGAATGCTATTGGTCTGACAACAATGCAGGCATCTCAAAAAGCAAGGTGTACCACAAGAGAGCTAGATCGTTAAGTTCTGATGCCAACTTCTTTAATCTATTTTTGAAATTTTGATTTTGTTCAAATATATATTACAAAAGTTGTTAGACCATTTTAACCCATTTGTGCCTGTAACACCCAAAACCACATATCTTGGTCATTTCTCTCAGAAATAAATAATTTTCTGAAAATATTTGAGGGGCAAAAGTTGATCCCAATCCAATACACAACTCTTCTTCGAGTATTATGTGATTTTATGATTAAGTAATTTAAATCTTCAATATCTTAAGTCCAGATGACTCTAACAAAAATGGAATCAGCAAGCATGCCTAGAGCTCCGCTTAAGTATTGGCTGTATCTGTGATATTTATAACAATAACTAAACCATGAATTAAGCATGAATTCATACAATTAATTAGTAGACTATAGTATTTTACGACAAAGTTGAAAATCTTTAAGGTGCTACAGACATGAATGGGTTAAGTATCAAGTGAGGTAGGAGGAAGTTCAGGGCTGTGTTGCATAAAATATTCAACGCTTCCAATGATGAGCCTACTTTAGTCCAATGCAAAGAATGCAAATTTTTTTGAAAATCACCCAAACCCTGTCATGTTGGTACTCGTTAGATAGCCCTCATGGAGTACTCTCAGATGAGTACCCATATGCCATGGTTTCAGTCATTTTTCAGGATTTTTGCATTATTTTGTATTGGCCAAATTAGCCATAAGCAGCATAAGGGTTAAGGAAATCCTCAAGGATTCCTGAGCTTAACCCTTATGCTGCTGGTGGCTAATTTGATCAATACAAGATAATGTGAAAAAAGCTGAAAAATAACCGAAACCCTGGCAAATGGGTACTCATCTGAGAGTACTCGATGAGAGCTTTCCAATGAATACCAAGATGATAGGATTTAGATGATTTTCAAAAATTCTTGAGTTTATGTGCCTTAGACAAAAGTTGTCTCAGCATCAAAAGGGTTAAGATGTTTTATGCAACAGGGCAGAACTGAGTGTTATTAAGGTAGGGGGCATTGTGAGCATGAACGGGTTAATTAATGCATGGCTAAGCCAGCAGCTTGTACACCATGCTTAATAGAGAAGGTAGAGATACATACTGGTATGGCCCCTGGAAACGACACCAAGCGAGTATGTGTGTCGGCAATCTTTAAATCCTAAACAACAGAAAAAGCCAAGCAACGAAAAAATGAATAACAGAGAAAAGACGTAAAGTGGTAAATATATCTTGAGACAGAAGCTGTTTGATCGACCAAGAAAGGGTTTCTTGGTCAAATACTATAGAGCTACACGATGATCATACAGATGGTAAACTTATCCAGGGAAATTCAGGGCACATAAATAATGGACATGATCGTGAAGATTCAGGGCTTCTCAACGGCTACACAGATAACACACTAAACCATGAAGTGCAGGGCTAGTCAAAGGCACATATATAACACATTTGCACATGAAAGTCAGGGCTAGTAACAGACACATAAGTAATAGACATGATCTTGAAAATCCAGGGCTTTTAAATAGAAATAGGTAGAAATAGAATAGATTTGACCATGAAATTCAGGGCTATCAAAGGGCCCAAATAGATAACACATTTGCACATGAAATAAAGGGCTAGTCAAAGGGCACATAGATAACATATTTGCACATGAAATTCAGGACAACTCAAAGGGCACATTGAAAGTAGACTTGCCATAAAATTCAGAGCTAGTCACAGGCCAGATAGATGGTTCAACAACCCTCCTCACACCACAACTGAATAGCTCTATTGTAGAAATCCTCTCAAAAATCTACTTTCCTTATAACCCTTATGCTGCTGGTGGCCAAGTTGGCCAATACAAAATGATGTAAAAACCCTGAGAAATCATCGAAACCCTGGCATATGGGTACTCATATGAAAGGTCTCAGTGAGAGCTTTCCAATGAGTACCAACATGACAGGGTTTTGATGGTTTACAAAAATCTTTGCGTTCTTGTGCTTTGGACGAATATAGTCTTAGCATTGTAAGGGTTAATAAATATGCATCCCATTCCATCATATGAAATCCTGCTTCTGCCCCTAAGAGGGGGGGGGGGGGCGGGGTCTAGTCACAAAGATATTACTAAATATTACCAACGACTGAAGGTGTTTTAACCCATTGGCACTCAGAGCGGCCAAAACAGGCCTGACTATTTTTTGATATTTTCCTCACAAAAGCGTTTTTATCAAAAATGTTTGAAGGAGAAATGTTTATCAGAATATTACCAACAACTCTCCTTCAAATATTTTGTGAGAATTTGCTTTATTTCCAAGTTATTTTTAAAAGTATGAAAATAGCAGACGATACTTTCCTGGGGAACTCTGAGTGTGAATGGGTTAAGGCATGAATGGGTTAAAGGATAAAACACAGACACGCCACATGTGAACTTCAGCCCAGCATATGATACAACAGAACCTGCACTTATCCTGCTATTCTGGGAGATTTACCCCCGAAAGATTGCAGACACCTCTCTTACCACGAGTCTGAGTCATTAATGAGAACAACTTACCCCGTCAAACATGCTGGCTAGAAAAATCCCACCTATGGGTCTTTTTAACCCATTTGTGTGTGTACCACCCAAAACCATTAGATTGGGTAAGTGATTATTTTCAGAAAATATTTGAAGAAATGATGATCACAATCCAATGATTCCCTTTCAGATATTTTTTCCAACAAATGAGTTAACTGTTATAATTATTTTCCAAAGTCCTGAACACACTTTTTTAATAAGATCACCAGGCATTCTGGTAAAAACATGAAAATCACGAAAGTAACAGAATGCTTAACTTTTAAAAATATGTGTTATGTAATAGGGCCCTGATCTAACTTCTTGCCCTTGTGTACCTATCAACTGCTTTAACCCTTCCAATGCTAAGACTACTTTTGTCCTAAGCAAAAGGACGCAAATATTTTTCAAAAACATCTAAACCCTGTCATGTTGGTATTCATTTGAAAGCTCTCACTGAGTGCTCTCAGATGAGTACTCATGTGTCAGGGTTTCAGTAATTTCCCAACTTTTTTGCATCATTTTGAAGTGTAAAATTAGCCACCAGCAGCATAAGGGTTAAGATAAACTCCCCCCTCCCATTTCATGTCCAGCATGTTGTTATTGTTTTGACATTTTGTGGTTTGTGGTTAGGAATGGAATGCTATAAAACAGTAGCGGTGGGTTTACATTTCAGTGTTTACAGTTTCTATCACGCCCCGAGTGTGGTCACACATCACCATTCGCCCAGGGACCGAACACGCACCAGCTGGGGAGGAAAACACGCACAAGTCATGTCTGCAGCACTGCGATACACACACTCACCTATAGGGGGCACTCTGAAGAATACTTTCAACTAGGGATGTCATCGATAGTCGCCAAGTCGATGCACCGCTAGGTATGACCCTGTCGATAGTCGCATCGATAAGGCAACCGTATCGATGCGGCAGAATCGACAAAATTTAACCCCAAATGCCGCTACATTTGGGGGGTAAGTTCTACAGCCAAAAATCATGAGCGATCACTCAGCCTCAACATACCAACGGCCGTTACCTTTTATGGTTGTGTTTTACGTTGTACTACGGCTCTCAGCCGTAAGTACACGCAAAATCATGAGCGGTAGATCGGTTCGCTCACCAAAACAAACGGGCGCCATTTTATTTTACTGCGCACATAGAAATAGCAGTACGTTCAGAACAACATGTTTGAAACGTTCGCTAAACGTACTGCTTATCAAGTGCGCAGTATTCGAGATACGAACGTTTCAAACGTTCGTGTCTCAAATGAGTAAACGTTATAGACATACAATGTGGCTATAGATGAAATTAACACAAATAACAGCCACAAACCGAATTCAATTCAAAGTAGAATGAATTGTAATAGGTATAAAAGAATAAATCAAATATAAAGTAAAATGATAAACAAATTAGATTAAGTAATAAATGTATTCAAATGAAATAAAAATAGAATAAAATAAATCATGATAGATTATAATAATTGATGAATGCATAATTACAGAATTAATTAATTAATTTGATCTTTGATGAATGAATTAAAAAGGCAAGGATGTTCTTTATTTTGAGCAATTTCTAGGTAATTAATTAAGCCCAACGAGCACGTTACGGTGAATCGAATCGAATCGAATCGTATCGAAAAATATAGCGATTAATCGAATCGATCAAATCTCATATCAATGACATCACTACTTTAAACCTTTCTCCCCACGGTAGCAACTAGCAATTTCACAAAAGACACACACTGCTCATGTCTACAGCACTGCGATACACACACTCACCAATAGGGGGCACTCTGAAGAATACTTTAAACCTTTCTCCCCACGGTAGCAACTAGCAATTTCACAAAAGACACACACTGCTCATGTCTGCAGCACTGCGATACACACACTCACCAATAGGGGGCATTCTGAAGAATACTTTAACCCTTTCTTCACATATTTTTCACAATTTCATATAATTCACACATGCATATATGTGTACAAATATTCATACTGTTCACAATTTCACATCAGGGCTTGAAATAAGGGGGTGCCAGGAGCCCAGGCCCCAGGGCTCCCTCAAATTCTCCTGGGGCTCCCTCAAATTTCTGGCGGGAGCCAAAAGTTGTACTGGTTTCTATACATGACACCTTTAGATACCTTTGAAGGTGCAATTGGGCTCCCTGAAGAAAAACTTGATTTAGAGCCCTGCACATGATACACACATACATACATGTGTACAAATAATCATATTGTTCAAAAATAATAAATTGTACTCACTTTAGGATGTCCATTTTCCTCCACTGCCACAGGAGGGCTACTGCTGTGCTGTGTGGTATGTGTGTGCCCCGTGAAACAACAGAAAAACGAACTAAAGATGCCTCGGTTTTTGGGCTGTTTTGCTGTCGTGCCTGAAACGAAACACAGAGAAATAAGTAAACAAGATTTGAAACGACATTGTGAAGCTACAGAAAAACGAACTAAAGGTGGCTCGGTTTTTGGGCTGTTTTGCTGTCGTGCCTGAAACGAAACACAGAGAAATAAGTAAACAAGATTTGAAACGACATTGTGAAGCTACAGAAAAACGAACTAAAGGTGGCTCGGTTTTTGGGCTGTTTTGCTGTCGTGCCTGAAACGAAACACAGAGAAATCAGTATACAAGATTTGAAACGACCCCGGCACTAGCCTTGCTTGTTGAGTGTTTTGCCGTTGTGGCAGGAATGTCAAAGAAAACAAGATTTGAAAGGACAAAGATGTTCAATAATTGCTTTGTTTGTTGAATGTTTTGTGTTATGGGTGAAATAAACAAGAAAACAAGATTTGAAAGGACAAAGATGTTCAATAATGGCTTTGGTTGTTGAATGGTTTTGTTATGGGTGAAATAAACAAGAAAACAAGATTTGAAAGGACACCAAGATGTTCAATAATTACCTCTACCTCTGCTTGAAGAAGTTTCTCTGAGGCTTCTGAGCTTCAGATGCTTCTACTAATACTAATACTGTGACTTTGCAAACTGAATATTTACAGCGAATACACATACTACTACTAGTCCTAAGAGACTAGTAAAACTATGGTTACCATATTGGGAGACCTTGATTTTAAATCACTTAAAGTAAAAACTTATCGGGAGTAAATCATATATAATGAAAAGAACTATAATTTGATGAAAATGAAAGATTCCTTATTTTCAATCAAACAATTAACTGGCCCATTGCAACCTATTCTTCTATCGAATCAGTGCAGAATTCCTATTTTTACACTGTCTTGGTTAAGTACCCAATTCACTTTGAAAATAAGAACATGTACATTCTTTAAGTACTTCACTAAATTTTGGCAAAAGCTCAGAAGACTTTTGAGACAAATTTATTCCTCACACTTTTTCTGTTTGAGACACAAGTACGTTCAATGGGTGCACAAGTAGGCATCAGCCACAAATATTCCTTACGTACCTCACTAAAACTCAAGGCAATTGCTGAGAAGACCTTTGGGTCAAAATTCTTCCTTATAATCTAATATTTTACAGTTTGGATTTAGATGTGATGGATAAATACATGTGCATAGGTCAAAACTATTCTTAACCCATTTGTACCTGGAAATCTTGACAAGTGTCGTCTGGAACTTTGATATTTTTGAAAATAACTTAAGAAATAATCACAAATTCACAAAATATTTGAATGAGAGTTGTGTATAGGATTTTGATAAACATTTTTCCATCAAATATTTTCTGAAAATTGCTTTTGTTAGAGAATTATCACAATCTCTTCTTCCCACTCTACTTCACTAATTCATTCTCTACTTATAAACTCAGAAGACCTTTGAGAATTTTTTATTAGTCAGGGCAGTTTTGGGTCCAATAGGCATGAATGGGTTAATGCACTTCAAATGCCAATTTTTGGCAAATGCTCAAGAGCTTTTTTGTCAACTTAATTCTGTATATATTTTTGTGTTTGAGATAAGCATACGTGTGATGCGTTGATGAATGGGCACGTTGCCAGGTCATGTGACTGCCAGCAGGTTCTGCAGAAGCTTAACGCTTCCAATGCTGAGGCTACTTTCGTCCAAAGCGCAAGGACCCAAAGATTTTTGAAAACCGTCTAAACCCTGTCAAGTTGGTGTTCATTGGATAGCTCTTGCTGAGTACTCTCAGATGAGTACCCATATGCCAGGGTTTCAGTCATATATCAGGGTTTTTTGCATCATTTTTTATTAGCCAAGATAGCCACCAGCAGCATTAGCGTTAAGCATCTACAGCCTACAGGAATACGTGTGCTGTTAGTGCACTCAAAAAAACCTTGCCATGGCAGGGTGCAACTTAGTTCCAAAACAGCACTTGCTGAGCGGGGCAGGCTGCCCCTTAAACCTTACCCTGCTGGTGGCTAATTTTGCCAACACATAATACAAAAAACCTGAAAAATGACTGAAACCCTGGTAAATGGGTACTCTTCTGATAGTACTCAGCGAGAGCTATCCAATGAGTACCAACATGACAGGGTTCAGATGTTTTTCAACAATCTTTGCGTCCTTGTGCTTTGGACAAAGGTAGCCTCAGCATTGGAAGGGTTAAGTTTACTTGCCCAGCCAGCACTTCCACTTGCCCCACCACTATGTGTAAATTTCTTCACTTGCAACAAGGCAAGCGGTTATGTTGCACACTGCATGGTCTTAGCCAGGATTTTGAAATAGAATATATATATATATATTTCTATAAGAATGGTGGAAATGATAAGGTTAATTATTCTAGATTCAACATTCCATTTCAGTGGTACTTTTTATCATTTTACCAAAACATGCTTGAAACATACTTAGTTCCAAACTGGACATATCACATATGTATGTTTTATATAATATGCTTTCTTGGAAAGATATCACTAAAATATCCATTCTTTTTCAGTCGCTAGAGGCAGAGTTTGTTTAAGATACTCAGTGCATATCCTTCTTAAATGCATAACGCACATACCAAGCTACTGAGAGTTGGTAGAAAAACCAAAGACCTGTGAAGGGCGTTTTGGCAAGTTGCCAATAACTTTGACTTATCATCAAGAATAGGATATGCCAAGGCTCGAAATAGTAGATTGTTCAGTAGTCTAAAATACAAGTTTTCCCAGAATTCTGTGTCTGACATTTCATAACATCTGGAATTTGCCTGACATGACTACCTTCCACTTCAAGAATGTTGCTTTAACCCTTATGCTGCTGGTGGCCAATACAAAATTATGCAAAAAAATTCAAAAATGACTGAAACCCTGGCAAATGGGTACTCATCTGAGAGTACTCATCGAGAGCTATCCAATGAATACCAATATGACAGGGTTTAGATGGTTTTCAGAAATATTTGCATCTTTGTGCTTTAGACAAAAGTAGCCTAAGCATTGGAAGGGTTAATCATAAACCCAATATATAAGGCTAATGAGGTGTCCTTAGTCTAGGGAAGTCATTGATACACCTCGTATTGATCAACCAACAATTGCAGTCAATCAATGTCTACAACTTTGCCATCTCAATGCATTAATCAATGCATCGAGATGGCAAAAAAATAATATAGTATAATATATATATATGTATGTATATATATATATATATATATATATATATATATATATATATATATATATATATATATATATATATATATATATATATATATATATATATATATATACATCATATATATACTGATATATATATATCGCTCGTCTTTTCCCATACCGCAAAAATTAGTAGCTAAATATCTATCACAATTTGTATCATTGAGGCGTACCGCGTTTGTTTTTCTCTCTGGAGCCGTGCCCCCGTCGTGAGGCACGTGTGATTCGCCGATAGATGGTGCACCTGCTGTAGAGCTGGAAGGAGGGGTCGAGGTACATGTGACTGCTCGCACTACTGGGCGAGGCAGCGCGTAGAGACATCATCGAAGTCAGCGCCATGGCAACTACGCAACAATGCCACAACAATGGCAGGACACGATAATCCTAAACGGAATATGAATGTCGCCGATTTTGTGATGTCTCACTGCCACAGTAGATAAAAATGACAGAAAATGATAATTCTAATGTAATATGGATGTCACCGCTCTAGTGATGTCTCACTCTACAACAATGCCACAACAATGGCAAGATACGATAATCCTATATACGGAATGTGAATGTCACCGATTTTGTGATGTCTCACTATACAACAATGACAGAACACGATCCTAAATTATAGTGATCCTAAATGGAATATGGATGTCACAGATTCCTTATTGTGTAACCACATTAACAATAACAGTCCAAGAATGCGATCTTCTAGTAAATCCTAAATAGAATATGAATGTTACAGATTCCTTATGGTGTAATCACATGCATAATAACAGGCCATGGTAGTCCTAAATAGAATGTGGATGTCAGAGATTCCTTATTGTGTAACCACATTAACAATAACAGTCCACAATAATCCTGAATATGTGTTCCACATTCTGTCTGGGCGTAGGAAAAAGAGCCTGGACTCCTACAGCATCTAAATCTTCACTCCGGTGCTATGTTATGACTCTGCCACACTGAGGAAGGTGAATGATCTCAAACTGCTCTTATAGAAGATGTCTAGGCCAAATAAAAAAGTGCAGAGACTCAGACTCCGGGATATGTCTAATCCTTCACACTGGTGTTGTATGATCAGCCAGAACTTGAAATAGTCACTGGTGAAGATGACGTATAAAATCCTTTCGCAGAGACTAACTACTGTATTCCATATAATACTTCCTGTAACTGATATTGGACTGTTCCTATAGGAATGTGTAGGCCTAAGAGAAATAGCACAGGCTCCAACTAGTGTTATATGGTACGCCACAGCGAGAGATAGTGACTGGTGAAGATGGCCTTTGAATCCATTAGCAGAAATCCCACATTCCAACCTATCCTTCCTGAAACTGATCCTTAACTGTTCCTACAGGAGATGTCTAGTCCAAAGAAAAACAGCACAGATTCCAACTAGTGTTTTATGATAAACCAGAGCGAGAAATAATGACTGGTTAAGATGATAAATCAATCGTTTAGCGGAGAATCCACATTCTATCTAATCCGGTAGCTGATCTTTAACTGTTTCTACAGGAGATGTCTAGGCCCAAGAAAAACAGCACTGATTCCAGCTAGTGTTATATGATAAACCACAGCGAGAATAACAGTCACTGCCGAAGACGGCGTATCAATTCTCTAGTATCCGGGATAGCGAGGCAATCTCCTCTTAAATAACGTCCTTCTGCCTTGCCGAAGAAAAGCACTGACTGCTAGTGTTTTATGGTAACCCAGAGCAAGAAACAGTCAGTGGTGAAGATGGCGTATTAATCCTCTAGTATCCGGGATTGTGAGGCGATTTACTCAAGAATAACGTTCTTCTGCCTTGCCGCTCACAGCGCAGATAAAGACAGCTGCGTAATCCTCAGTAATCCACACCTGAATGTGTGGTTTTTGCGAACAACCAGATAGGTAGCATATATCCACCCAACTGCCGAACGTTCAACCGATGACATATACGCGTGCTGTTTCTTCACTCAGTGCATTCCAGCCTGCTTGACGGTAGAACAGATCCTCGTAACTCTTAGCGCTTCAGCAGTAACTGCAGAGATTTATTTTCGATTTTTGTTTTTCCAGTATGTAGAGCTGCCTGGCTGCTTTCTGATTCTAGAGGTTCTGCCACCGTTTGGTCATTCCTGCTATCTTCAAAACTGATAATAAACGGATTGTAGTTTGGTAAAATCTACATCCACTGGAAAGTGTCGTCTGCTACTCTTATACTTTTGAAAATAACTAGGGCATAAAGAGAAAAATCACAAAATATTTGAAGGAGAGTTTTTGTTTAGCTTCTGATCAACATTTCTCCTTCAAATGTTCTTTCAGAAAACGCTTTTGTAAGTACAGTATTTCCAAAATCATCAGGCCTCTTTTGGCTGCTCTGAGTGTAAATGGGTTAGATTGTGCTGTTGATAACACAAATCTAAAATAATGAGAACTTTTTGCCTGTATAACCGACATCCACACAGAGCCGCATAACTTGAATATTCAGAAATACTGTATGCTGACTAGATGTGCGTCTGCAGTTCAGTATGATCCTCTAGCACTTGTGTGGATGGGTAAATATATTCATAAGAACTTCCACTGTATAGGTGCCCTATTATGAAACTCCCAGCTTCTATCTGACGGCAATTCTTCAGAAATACTTCTAACTAGATGCAAGTCTGTCCTGTTTGATCACCATCCGTTTGTGATGTGGATGGTTCCATAAATTCAGAAGCCTGTTAAAACTTTCCACTGTATCAGTGCTCTATTATGAAACTCCCAGCTTCTGTTAGATGGCTATTCTTTAGAAATGTTGACAACTAGATGTGAGTCTGTCCTGTTTGATCACCATTCGCTTGAGATGGAGATGGTTGCTAGATTAGTACTGATGAATGTCACAGCATTTATAAGCTGATCCATATACGATATGCCTCCCAGTTCTTGTTTGACTAACTAGTGTATTCCAAGATAAGTTTTGCCTATTCCATACTGTCTTTTCACACAATGTCTCTGGGCAGTATTTGTCTCTGCTCACTAGTGGGTTCCCAGATTAGTACTGCTGAATGTCACAGCCTTTACAAGCTGATCCATACACAATATGCCTCCGAGTTCTGTTGAATGTCACAGCGTTTTTAGGACCTGATTCTCTTAGCTCAGGTTCCGTGCTGCTGCTGCTGCCGTTTCTACGGAGATCGCTAAGAATCCTGGGAAGGATAAAAACCTTGCTGTCCTCGTGTGCACACCGCAGCCTACAACTGTATGAATCCACCTCCTCAGTGAGCCATTCACCCTTCCAATGCTGAGGCTACTTTCATCCAAAGCACAAGGATGCAAAGATTTTTGAAAACCATCTAAACCGTGTCATGTTCGTATCCATTAGATAGCTCTCACTGAACACTCTCAGATGAGCACCCATGTGCTAGGGTTTCAGTCATTTAGCATCATTTATTTTGTGTTGGCCCAATTAGCCACCAGCAGCATAAGGGTTAAATCTTTACCATGAAATCTTTAGACAGTAAGTGCAGCCTGACCTATACACTTATGATCAATCTAATTTTGATGCAGAATCAAAAACACTTGTGCGTTGCGTTGCGTTGCAGTGTAGTTGTGCACACATACTCGTAGGCAGGTTGTTTTCCGCCAAACATCAACACCAATGACCTTCACCTTCGAACTCAGAAAACCACGCTCCACAAAAACACAAATTTGCAAGCAAGTCACAGCTGGTAAACATGGTCATTACCTAGCTTGACAACGTGTTGCTAGGCAACAACAACCTACTTGTAGATCATCTCTTAAATTCACTGGCCACTCAGTCTGTTTTTTGTCTGTGGGTTTTTTTTTTGCAATGGAGTGATGTTTTTGTCTCCCTCCTGCTGTTTCTAGGTTAATTGATTGTGGTTAGCTGTGGGAAACAAATAGGAGACATCAAACTTGCTATGTATTACTAGCTAGTGACACCCGCAGTGCCACCTATTGGGAAAGTTAAATACTAGACCAGCAGTAACACTACCCAGTATTAGATGGACATTGTGGTTATCAACTAAGTGATAAACATTGATATATTGCCAAGGTGAGAACAGCATAATGCTATCATCAACTGGCAATGATTTCCATGCTGCCACCTATTGGGAAAGCCAGACACTAAACCAACAGCATTACTATCCAAGGGCTGAGGGGGGGTCATGTGATCAGCTTTTGTCTCTAGAGTTTAGTGAGATTGACCCATTTCCACTCCACCTGACGCATTGGCGCGGGCGACCCGTCTCCGCACAACTTCCGGTGTCGTACCAAAATATTACACCCTCAATCCAAAATTTCACCTCTTGAATTGAGTCTTTCGGAATGTAAACATTGTGGTTGTCCACGGAAAACAGCCGACTGTCATCATCACCTCAGTCACATGATAGCCATGCTGCCACCTGCTGGGCAAGCCAGACACTAGACCAGCAACACCACTAACCAGCGCTATGTTGTAAACATTGTGATTATTCAAGGAAAACAACTAGGTGAAAACAGCGTACTGCCGACATCACCTCAGTCACATGATGCTAAAGAGAGGCTATCACCATGGTAACGACCTTGATGACAGTCAGCCTCATCATCACCTTAGCAGGTGACTGGCTTGACGTGTGTGTGCCAGTGTTAAGTATTTTTTTCTACGAGAGCTCAAGAGCGTCACAAAATGAGTTCTGGCTGTCAGGAACACGATCACAACAGCTGCGGCAGAACTGATTGACCTTACCAGGATATTTCTCTTAACCTATTGTCGTCTGCAGCAAAGATACTTTTGACCAGAACTTTTGAATTGAGAATGATTTTACAAAATATTTGAAGGGGAGTTGTTGGTGATGTTCTGATCAACATTTCTCCTTCAAATATTTTGCCAATTATGCTTTAGGCTGAAAGATTTCGTCAAATTAGTCAGCCTGGTTTAGGTCACTGTGAGCAATTATGGGTTAAGTTCAGGGCACGAGATTGGCCTGACATTTTAAAGACACATTGAAAAACAACCAACACAAATCTCCCATAATTCCTTAATATCAGCGGGTTTTCTAGGATAGATGAAAGAGACGCTTGCAAGAGTAAAACATCTAGAAGGGTGGACGGGGGAGGATAATCAACAAAATACAACAGAATTTTCCTTCCAACGAATTCCGTCATTCCAGAAAATTTCTGTGATATCTAAGATATAAACACTGAACAAGGGGTCATTTATTTATTCAAAGGTGTAGGAGCAAAAAAAACTTTCAATATTTTTTTAAATTATAAACTCAGCATAGAGATATTTCAGTTAATCTTGCATTGTAGCATTAACCAGTTCATGCCTGGAGAACTACCCATCTGGACCCATCATACTTTTCAAAATAACTAATAATAAAGCATAAATTAAAAAAATATTTGAAGAAGAGTTGTAGATAAAGTTCTGATGAACAATTCTCCTTCAAATATTCTTGAAATTTTGCTTTTGTTACAGAGATATCGCCAAGATTGTCAGGCGGTTTTGGGTTCTACCGGCATGAAATGGTTAATTGGTTATTGGGCCTAAAGAATGAGGCCTTGATATCCAGGCAAGCCGTAATGTACCTAGATAGCCTAGGTAGTAAATTCAATAAGGTTAACCTCTTTTTTTATCTGAGCAATTTATTTTTCTGTTCCTATGCCTGTACTCCCAGCACACAGGTTGCCAGATCAAACTTTCAATTAACCCTTATGTTGCTGGTGGCTAATTTGGCCAATAGAAATTGATGCAAAAAACCTTAGAAATGACTGAAACACTGGCACATGGGTACTCATCAGAGAGTGCTCAGTGAGAGCTATCCAATGAATACCAACACAATAGGGTTTAGAGGGTTTCAAAATCAGTGAGAGCTATCCAATGAATACTAACATGACAGGGTTTAAATGTTTTTCAAAAATCTATGCATCCTAGTGCTTTGGATGAAAGTAGCCTTAGCATGTGAAGGGTAAATGTCAACAACCACTATAGGGGTACACTAGAAAAAGAAAATCTGCAAATATCAAGTCATAGATAATCAGGTTACATCACTAAGAAGATAAATTGCTGAGTGAAGATTGTAAAATCAGGCCCTGATGTAGCCTAAATTTCTAGGCTGTCATATGTATTTTTTTTCTCTCATTTGTTTCTGTTAAAAGGCACCAAATAGTCTAGATGGCCATAGTGTCCAATTTAGTTTACATTTGTCTCACCAGGATACAGTTTGATTATGAACATATAGAGATAGGAGGAGCAGGTGGTGCCATCTATCTACTAGTGTTGGGAGTCGGCCAAATTTTCGTGGTCGATTAATCGCCGAAATTTTCGAGCGATTAATCGACCATGGTCGACCAATAGAGGGGAAACTGAAAGAGAAATACAACAAAAAAAACCGCATGAAAATCGGAGAAGAAATGGCCGAGTAATGGGTGAATGGTGAATGTTTGTTTACCCACGCCATCTTGGATTCTTGCACGATGAAAACACGAATGAACTGCCGTGAAATACACAACACGATGTACGGGGAGATCGGGAGTGAACTACATATTATTGAAATTGAGGGGAAAGGGTCTTATTGCCACGCTATTTTGCGTGTTTTTTCACCATTTTCGATGATCATGTTTTGTCAGCGAGCGCTCGTTTTATTCGACCAATTCAGACTTGATCGAGCGCTCGTATCTCAGCCTGGGCCGAGCCAATTAATCGAGCTTACGATTAATCGACCCATCACTACTATCTACCGAACCTGGTACCACACCACAGTGCTTGGTCGACACATAAGGGAAGGTGAACATTACAGGGACTAGGAGCCTAGTCTAGCCCTGGTGTAAAACATGCAGACTCCCATACCAGCAGGGATTTATAGCTAGGACCCAACCAGCCTGTCTTTCAGAAAGGCAGTTTCTTGAAAACCTCCTTTTTGAACAGGCAAAAATGTCTATGAAGAATTTTTTCAATTTTGATACTTTAGGATAATAACCAGATATTTTCCAAAGAAACCATCTGTTAGGACAGGGACCGACGTTAACTTTTGAAGGCACTTGCCCATTCGGGCAGAGCGATCCCTAGTTTTGCCTAGACATAGCAGTTCGAGATCAGTCACTATTTCTCAGAGTGTCTCATCATACTGAATCTGGAAGGGCAGAGATTTTGTGGTAATTGCTGTTTTGGACAGGCATTTCTGAAATCCTGGCAAATGCAGAGAATGTCAACTGAGTTGACATGTTCAAGCCTGGAGATGTTCTGCCGCAACAGTTCTGGATCTGTAAATACATTCGAAGATAACTAGGAAATATAAATTCATGAAATATTGGAGGGAGTATAATGGTTTGGATTTGGATTGACATTTTCCCTTAGTATACTTATCAGAAAACACCAACAGTCAGCAACATAAATTAGGGCTCTACCTTAAGTGGCAATTGGCTAAATGAGCTTGTTTATTTGTAGAACATTTTTATATCCAATTCCTAGTTTCTGGCCAACCGCAGTGACCAATCCTGGCGCCATCTATGATCAGCCAAAGAAACTAACACAGAGACATCAAGTAAGAGCAGGGTCTTAGCCAGGATTTAGAAACTGGGTGCCCAAAATTGGCAATTGTGAAATTTTTGGGCGTCCAAATTTATTAGGGGAACCACAATATACTCAGATTTTAACCATAAACATGTATAAATTTATCAAAATAAGGCATGATATCCTTATACAATGTCATGGGAATTATATGGGGATGAAAAAAATCAATTATATGCTTGAGATTGACATTTTAAGAAATTCTTCACAAATAGTTTTGGGTGTCCTGAAGGGTGCTTTTTAAGGGTTTGGGTGTCCAAAAAGACACCCAGATGCCCTGCTGGCTAAGTCTATGAGTAAGAGACAGGAGACCAGGACAGAATTAACCCATTAATGCCCAAGTGGTCCTTCACAAATTGAGAGCGATTTTACAAAATATTTGAAGGAGCATTGTAATGTTGGTTATGTTCTGATCAACATTTCTCAATTTAGATGTTTTCCTTAACCCTTATGCTGCTGGTGGCTAATTTGAAAAATGAAAACTGAAAAATGATGGAAACCCTGGCATATGGTACTCATCTGAGAGTACTCAGCGACAGCTTTCCAATGAATACCAACAAGACAGGTTTTGGATGGTTTTCAAAGATATTTGCATCCTTGTACTACGGACAAAAACAGCCTGAGCATTAGAAGGGTTAATATGCTTTTAAAAGCCTGCAAGATTGCATCAACATCATCAGGCTGCTTATGGCCGCTGTGAGCATTATTGGAATAAAATGTCATGTAATTATACCATAAACAAAGATCTCGTAATTATACCATAAACCAGGATCTCATCTATTAAGTGAGACTGTTGTGAAGCACTTTTTGCCAGACACTGAGTACAAATAGGTCAATGCATAGTATCAAATGAGGACAGCTTTCCTTTTGGTCCCATTATGGGAGGTTGCTATGGCAACCCGAGACCAGTAACAAATGTAGATTCTGTTAAATGCCGTCAGTCTTGGAAAATACTGTCCTGAAAACACACTACGCAAAGTTTTACAAGGCATTACCAAAAATCTGTCACTACAATGAGCTAGGACTGTCATTGACATCCATTTTTTTTCGATTCGATCATTGACATAATATTTTTCGATTCCGATTATTTCGATTCGATTGTGAAGAACTGCAGTAATCAAATATTTTCACATGTTCCTACTATTTTTGTGGCTAGGATCCTAAGATTCCCACAATGCAAAGACAATGAAGGTTTTCTCAACACTTTCTGATTAGACACTTGAGTTTCTTTTCAAGCGTCGGCTAAAAATTTGCGTAAAAGGCTGAAAAAATGTGTTTCGATTAATTCGATTCGATTAACATAATATTTTTTTCTCAATTAATTGGAAAAATTATTTCGATCGATCGATACTTGTCATATCAATGACAGTCCTAATATGAGCATTATGTAACAACCCTTAAGACAGTTTCTACTGTAGGTGTAACCCAGTCCCTGTCCCTACCCCCAAGGAGAGGGAAAGGTAAAAGAGGGGGTGGTGTAGGGGGTACATCAAAGGAAGCGGTACATACATGATATGTGCATTATGTAACAACCCTTAACGGGTTAGCCACAATCAGGGTGCTCTTAGCAAATTTTACATGTTACCAGCTTGTTACAGAAAAAGTTATGCCTATATACACTAATTGTGAGTCAATTCTAATAGTACTTAGGTAGTTCTTGAAGGCGCAATCAAAAAAAGTGCAGAAATATGTTGAACGGTTCCCAAAATATGCAGGAAACGGCTAAAAAAATACCCCATTTTTGACGTTACCAGTTTGCACTCAAAAAAACACTAAAATTACAAGGTTGATCCTTAAATGCCAGAATGGTTTCATTCTGTATGCAAGATTTTTCTTTAAAGAGAAAAAGGTATAGATTTTACTGCAATTTGAATTATGCGGATCGAGTGATTGGTTCCGAAGTTACAGCATTTTATTTGAAAAGTGCTCTTCGTTACCAATTTGTGTTTTTGTTACACCAATGAAATATAAATCAATGTAGCTGAACAATAAAAGGGCACTGGGACAGATAAATATGCATTTTCCCTCAGTACAAATGTCTACAATGACTTCCAAGTATTAAAAGTCCAGTGATCATAGTAAAAAGTTAGATACTGGATTAAACCCTTGGGCTAGTTGAGTCTCGTAGAAAATCCGTAGTGTCCGCAACGGTCCAGTACACAATAAACTGCATAAGCTCAAGACTATCTACCATTATCAATTCATGCTTTGAACCCCAGATATGAAACACCATTAAATTGGGTTTGATACCTGTACATGGAATGGTGTTAGAGGCTCAAGAAGCTGAAATGTAGAGTCCGCAACTTTTGTATTGTCCGCAACGCATGTAGTTTTCTATTAAAATCTTATGAATATTGATATATAATGTTACTGTTTTATGATGAACTTTCAATAACTCTGTCTTACTGCTTGTATGGACTTAAATTAGGTCCTTTATAATGGTTTTATTTTAAAATATTTAGAATTTACAAAGTTCAGAGTATTTCAAGATGAAACCATTATAAAGATCCCAATTTCAATCCATACAAGCAATAATTAAGAAGTTGAAGGTTAATCATAAAAAAGTCACATTATATGTCCAGGATCAAAAGTTCCAAACCTTGTAAATCCCTATTCATGTGCACACTTTAAAGAAGCCTTTGAAGCTTTTTGTCTAGGGCTAAATGAGTTCTTTTGGCTATTTACCCCTCCTCCAACAGAAAGATGAAACAAAATTGAATGATTGGCAGTGTTGAAAGACATATCTTTATCAAAGACCAATGAGACAGTATTTTAAAAACACACCCCTTGTGGACAAGAACCAATCATTTCTTATTCTTCATCAGCGCTCAACAAATAGCATAGTCCCATCTCCCAGGGGATCTAAATTCCCAAAACAGCCCTGTCAGGCTACCTTAAGTTGGATTCAGGTAGTCCCGTTGGACTACCTGAATCCTGGTAATGTTCCCGTCTAAATCACTACAAAATGGTAGCGAAAAAAGTGGTGGGACTACCTAAGATGGTGGCAGGACTACCTGATTTTGGGTTCAGGTAGCCCCGCCAGCCTACCTGGTCCTTCTGGGGACCATCAAGCCCTGTTCATGAATACTTAAAATAGCATGTGGTGAAGCCCAGAGTTCCTCAAAAAGAATTTCAGTTGAGAGTTAAAGTTGCAAATCAATGGCTACCATGGATGCTAAACCAAAGGCATTAACATCAACGGAGCGCAGCCGGAAGTTCAGAGAGAGACTAAAAAGAGATATACTACGTTCTGAGGGAGCCAGAAAGAAAGATAGGGAGCGAAAAAGAAAAGCACGGAAGAAGCAAAAGGAAGAAATGTCTGAGGGAGAAAAAGAGATAGCTCGAATGAAAAAAAGGGATGAGATGAGAAAGTACAGACAAAAAAAGAAAGAGATTGATGAGTTGAGCCTATTGAAAAAGGAGGGAGGAAAAAAGTCTGCGAGGAAGAAGAAGGCCAGGCAGGCATCCAGAAAAAGATGGGAGAAAATCTAACAGGAAAAGCACAGAAAAGAGCGAAAGAAACTAATGGTAAAGAACTGGAGAATGAGACTCAAGCTGAAAGATCCAGGGGAGGGAACAAGCAAAGGCATTTCCTCGTACTGGGCTACTTATAGAGCATCTTTACAGGCAAAGAAAACTCTCCCAAAAACACCACAGAAAAGGGCAGCAGTCCTGGAAAAACTCTGCCAATCTTCACCAAGAACAGCAACTATTTTGGAGCGTAAAGGAATCCTGAAGCCCTCATCTTGTAAATCTCTTGATATGGGAGCTAAACTCAAAAGCCCAAGGGAAGAAAGCAAAGAACCCCCCTTCCCATATCTTTATAGCTGAGGTAAATACATGAATAAAATATAAAATGTATGAAATCGTATATGCATCAGGAACGAAATGTGGTAATCATAATTTGTAAATGTATATTAAATGTTAAAAATACTCTTAATACTATGAAGAAATCAAGCCATGATGAACTGGTAATATACCCTGTCTGTAACAGATTTTATATTTACTCAGCAAAATGCTTTAAGAATTCTGATAAGTCCTTTAAAACTACCATGTCCAAGTTGCACTTAAATAAAAAACAAGTAAAATTCCATTATGTATATTCATTTATACTTATATTGTTAATTAGATATATCATTGAAATGAAATATGTTGCTGTTTGTATATTATACACTATGTCACAACCAATTCTGTTTTACCTTCAGGTCCTGGAAGACCATGAGGATGATATGCTGGTATCATTCATGGTAAAGACAGGGGACCTGTACTATTGGCCAGAACCACCTGATATTGCCTTACAGGCAAAACAAGACATTGTTTGTCCAATTAATTCTCCTGAATTGGTCAATGAAAGGGCACAATTTCGATTCGCCAAAAGTGACTTTACATACATTAAAGAGTGCTTGGCAAACCAGAAGGCTGTGGTGTATTTCAAATAGACTGACAATGTAGGACCGTCAAATATTTGCGATATAGTAGTATCATGATCATATATGTGATAATTCACTGTGTAAGTTTTGTAATAAAGACAATTTCTGTTTTGTATAGTTTTCCCTTAGATTTTATGTAATTCTATACAATTCTATATTGTATTCATGCAATGTATACCTTTTTGTTATTGTAAGCTACAGTTTAAAGCAAGATATAGATCATCCAATTTCATTTCATTTACTTTTTCAATATTTGGTAAAAATGGTAGTGTCCGCAACATGTAAACATTGATGACAATCCATATATCTTTTCAATGTAAGATAAGAAATATCTTATCAGTGCATTGTGATATCAATTATGTAAATCAAAGAAAGAATGAAGACTGAACTTTAATGTGAAAAGTGAAATTTCCTCATTGTATAAACTATCTTAATTCATAAGTACAACTTTGCCAAAAGCGGTTCTTTCTATGACCAATTAAGAGGTCATTACCTGTAATTCTATTTGTTCTGCCAATATGCTCAAGTAATTTGGCTAAAAAGATATGTTTTTTCTATTTATGTTATTGCTCTGTCAATAAAACAATTTTCAAATACACCATGTGCCTGTTGTAGTGTCCGCAACAAAAAGGGGTTGCTTTCCTTATTGTTATGGGAGTAAAATATGGATGCACATTGAATGATTCACTTGTTAAATCTGTTAGATAACATATCAAAGACATAAGTCATGGCTACTTTAGCCCTGAATTTGCAAGTATTTTATCTGTATGATAGTTGAAAGTAAAGTAAATTTCTGTGAACAAAATGGTCAGCAAAAGTGAAAAATCTCCTAATTTTGTTCATGTGGATAGCACAAATACTAAAGATCTCTGGAACCTTGACTCTATTTAAACTTATCACATATATCCATAAAAGTTGACCAAAAGTTGTATTCTTTGCAAGCTGTTCACCTGAGTCCTGAAATGGCCATAAGAATATAAGACCAATGGAAATGTAGTGTCCGCAACGGTGAAATTTTCAAGCAAAAGGTACTGACATACCATTGACTGCAACTTTTTAACCGTGATAGATAACTTCAGGAAACTTCAGGATCTTATGGGGAAGGGTTTGGGCAAAACATTAAGAACATTACTTTTGCTCCATGATGACCTTCATTTTTTGATGGTAGTGCAAATTTAGTGACACCCTGATTGTGGCTAACCCGTTAAGACAGTCCGTACTGTAGGTGTAACCCAGTCCCTGTCCCTACCCACAAGGAGAGGGAAGGGTAAAAGAGGGGGTGGGGCAGGGGGTACATCAAAGGAAGCGGTACATACATGATATGTGCATTATGTAACAACCCTTAAGACAGTCCGTACTGTAGGTGTAACCCAGTCCCTGTCCCTACTCACAAGGAAAGGGAAGGGTAAAAGAGGGGGTGGGGCAGGGGGTACATCAAAGGAAGCGGTACATACATGATTTGAGCATCCTGTAGCAGTCCTTAAGACAGTCCGTACTGTAGGTGTTACCCAGACCCTGGGCGTAAAGATCTCCGTGATACAAGGCGTCCATGTTGTAGTAGGCACAAGTATGGGGAGAAATATCTTACATTCCACAACTTGATCCACACTTTGCACTAAATCCTATTCAAAAATGAGCCTTTTAAATGACAAATTATCAAAGGCTTCCAGACTGTTCTTAAAGGCTCTTGTCCCCAAAAGTAGTGTTTTCTGCTTACTAAAATTACTTAAAAACTTCCTGGCTGACTTTTCTTTAAATTATACTGTTCCAGTGGTCTCTGTTCCAATTTCAGTTCTACTGTCATTGCAGGGCTTCAGAGTAATTTCTTAATACATAGGGACTGGGTGTTTAGTCCGTTCATTTCAGGTCAACACAATATTTCACAGTGAGAGAATTTTTCAAACAGGGTACAAACTCCATGCATACTCTCGAAAGAATGTCTCATAAATCAATATCACTTCGACAGCGTTCCTTTTTTTTTTTTTTAATTGACTCAGCTACCCCAGATTCTTGTCTAGCCAGCTATTGTTACCACTTTTGATGCACAACCCATTCAGGTTTCTCATAGAATCTGTGTCCAATGAGAATTGTGCATTCCAACAAGTTTTACTTGCTTGGTCCTATGAGACCTTTCTTTAGCGTGGTCCACTACTTTTATATGCAACTGTCTCGTTTTATACTGTAGGTCTGCTTAGCAGGTGACAAGGATGTAAAGTCTGGTCCTATGAAGTAAATAAAACGCCCATATTTTTACCACTGAGTCATTTATGTCTGGTTTAGCAGAACCTGGAGATGAGGATGCTTTCAGTTTCTGGTCCAATGTGGTGAATAAAAGATTTGTACGATCCTATATGCCCGGTTTAATAGAACCTCAAGACAAAGATGTTTTCAGTTTCTAGTCCTATGTTTGTAAGAGAAGCACCGCGCTTGAAATCATAAGCCCTCTATGAATGTCTGGTTCAGCGATACTTCAAGAGGAGGATGCATTCAGTTTCTAGTCCTATCTTTGTAAGAGAAGCACCGTGCTTGAAATCATAAACCCTCTATCAATGTCTGGTTCAGCCGTACTTCAAGAGGAGGATGTTTTCAGTTTCAAGTCCTATGTTTGTAAGAGAAGCACCGCGCTTGAAATCATCATAAGCCCTGCATGAATGTCTGGTTCAGCAGTACTTCAAGAGGAGGATGTTTTCAATCCTGATCCTATGTAGTAAATGAAAATGAAAGTTCCTTAGTTGACACCAAGTCCTATATGTCTCGTGTAAGAGAACCTTCAGACAAGGACGCTTTCAGATTCTAGTCCTATATGTTTGTATGTGAAGCTCCGTGCTTATAGCACTGCCGATACTATAAGTCCTGTAGTCTGTCCAGTTCAGCTGAGGATGTTTTCAAGCCTGGTCCTACGTAGTAAATGAAGATCCCTTAAGTAGTTGACACTTTAAGCCATGCACATATTACTAGGATCTTATGAGATGGAACAAAAATGCCTGTGTGTGTTTAAGAATTTATCCTCACACACCCAAGCGAACCTTGATCCCTGATGAGGAACGTGACACAGAAAAGGACGTCATTTACTGTCCTCAGACCCCTCAACCGGGGTATGCAGTATTTCAGGTCACAGATAACTACTAACTGGCTGTTAAGTGTTCCTAACAGCTCCTAACAGCTGTGTTGATCACCAGCTATAATAAAGCACACTGTGGCAAGAGCAGTCGCGACTAGCAGTACATGAATCAATCCAGTGGGAATGTTCTAAGTATTATTGCTGCCTAAGCCCAGGTGCCCTATTTATATAGTGTTTTCAAGGCTGTCAACCAGAATCTTAGTAAACAGCATTTGTTTACAACTTTCTTCTTCCCCGCATGCCAGGGTCAGGGTCCTGTCAGATAATATGGTTCTCTATCCCAATTCTCTTGGTGCCTTTACTCACTTCACTTTATCAATTCTCTTATTTCCAATGGTCAGGGCTCTCTCAAGCAGGGTCTTCCCCAGGATTTGGAAACAGAGGGTCAAGACTGCACTTGTAGTAGTACTGTATGAGTGAAGTCCTTGAAATATTTGCTTGGACTCAAAAAATACAGAACATCTAACAAAAATAAAACTGTGCTACATTTTGCCAAAAACCTGGTATTTGAGAGTCAAAATAGCTCCCAGACTCCTGGCTGGGTAGGTCCCTGCATTATGTTTTTTTTCTAATACAAACATTTAGGTTAAAGTCTAGTGGCAATTTGGGCACCATGGCTGATCTTTTCTAGTCGCAGATCCAAAAATCCAGGGGCATTTGCACCAAGTGCACCTGTTGAGCTTGTTCCCTGACTGCACCAGTATTTTGTTCTCTGTCCATATTTCCTTCATACCATTTATTACTTCACTAGGGCCAAGAAAAAAATATTGTTTGTTTCCTGTAACGGTGTGAAAAAAAATAGGGTAGGTAGGTCGGTAAAATTTTAAAAAATTGCATTATTTTTTGGTCAAAAATGTGTGTTTTATGCATGTTTTACGTTGATTGGGAGTTGGGAGAGCAGAATTTTTTTTTAGGGTATGGATTTTTTGGAATAAAAACTTGTTAGGCTAGGGTTACAGGAAACAAACAACTTTTTTTTAGGCCTAATCACCAATGGCCAAGACTCTCAAAATGTACCTGGTTCTCCACCACAGTGCTCTTTGGGTGCTCTTTACCAATTCTCTTGGTGCATTTTCTTACCTCACTAATGCACCTAAGAACATTATCAGCCCAAAGGGCACCAAGTATCAGTGATAGTTCAATAGGAGTACAGAGTACTGATTTAACCTGAGAATGATATGTGATAAATGGTTTTGCTAATCACTACTGTATGTTTTAACCCTTCCAATGCCAACGCTACTTTCGTCAAAAGCACAAGGACGCAACCTTCATTGAAAACCATCTAAACCCTGTCATGTTGGTATTAATTGGAAAGCTCTCACTGAGTACTCTCAGATAGTACCTATTTGCCAGGGTTTCAGTCATTTTCAGGTCTTTTGCATCAGTTGTATTGGCCAAATTAGCCACCAGCAGCATAAGGGTTAACAAATGCACCGAAGAACATTCTCGACCAAAAGGGCATCACGTATCAATGATGGTTCAATAGGAGTACAGAGCACTGATTTAACCTGAGATTGCTATGTGATAAATGGTTTTGCTAATCACTACTGTATATTTTAACCCTTCCTACTTTCGTCAAAAGCACAAGGACGCAACGTTTATTGAAAACTATCTAAACCCTATCATGTTGGTATTTGTTTGAAAGCTCTCACTGAGTACTCTCAGATGAGTACCCATTCGCCAGGGTTTCAGTCATTTTCATGTTTTTTGCATCATTTTGTATTGGCCAAATAAGCCACCAGCAGCATAAGGGTTAAGCTGAGAATGCTATGTGCCTATATAGCTATGTGATATATGGTTTTGCCGATCACTACTGTATGTTTAAACAGTCTCTCACCCTGATTAACCTCATTACAGGGTCAATTACAAGTGTCCTGGTTGAGGTAAGGATGTTGTCCTCATATGAACTACCCAGAGAGCAGCCAGCCAGCCACAACTGTTAACCCTTCCAATGCTGAGGTTACTTTCGTCCAAAGCACAATGACGTAAAGATTTTTGAAAAACGTCTAAACCCTGTCATGTTGGTATTCATTAGAAAGCTCTCTATGAGTACTTTCAGATGAGTACCCATTTGCCAGGGTTTCAGTAATTTTTCAGGTTTTGTTGCATCATTTTGCATTGGCCAAATTAGCCACCAGCAGCATAAGGGTTAACTATCCCTCAACTTCCATTCCTTAAACTAGCAACTAGCCCTCACTGGGTTTCATTTTATCATATATAAACGTATGCCTGCACATATACTGCATTAGGGCTGGTGACCTACTGTTGGCCATTTAGTTGACACATATGCCACATGAAGGGGCTTCCACCAACCTCTCTCTCTGTCTCTCTCCGCCCTCTCTCTCTCTCTCTCTGTCTGTCTGTCTCTCTCTTCTACTTCTCTCCCCCCCCCCACTATCTCTCCCACCCTCTCTCTCTCTCCCCACACTCTCTCTCTTCTCCCTCTCTCCCACCCCCCTCTCTCTTTCTCTCTCCCTCCCTCATCTCTCTCTCTCTCTCTCTCTCTCTCTCTCTCTCTCTCTCTCTCTCTCTCTCTCTCTCTCTCTCTCTCTCTCTCTCTCTCTCTCTCTCTCTCTCTCAATCTTTCTTAATCTCTCTCTCCCCCCAACCTCCATCCTACCTCCCCATATATATTGGGACCAAACGATTCTCCATAGACCCAATTACTCCTATATATAGTATTCACTCCCAACTACCTTTCGCCAAAACATGTTATTGCATTTTCCAGGTGTTGTTGTTCATGGGGCGTAACAAGTAGGGCAGGCCAGGTAATAACAACATCAGTACTTA
The DNA here is from genome assembly GCA_963942565.1 of Maea johnstoni. NCBI lineage: Eukaryota > Metazoa > Annelida > Polychaeta > Spionida > Magelonidae > Maea > Maea johnstoni. The sequence continues at coordinate 31,304,766 of OZ012699.1, forward strand.
ATTTATAACCTGTGTGCAGTAGATACGTTAGGACGAGTATTCGCTCAGAAATTTTGGCTCGACAAAACATGTACTTACTTCTGGAGAAACTTCATACAGGGAGACAAAGTGGTTCAGTGTCTAAACAGGCCCGCTTAACCCATTCACACTCAGAGTTCCTCTAAAAAGTATCGTCTGCTACTCTTATACTTTTGAAAATAACTGGGGAATAAAGCAAATGTTTACAAAATATTTGAAGGAGAGTTGATGTTTGACTTCTGATCAACATTTCTCCTTCAAATATTTTCCTAAAAAATGCTTTTGTTAGAGAAATATTATCAAAATTGTCAGGCCTGTTTTGGCCGGTCTGAGTGTGAATGGGTAAAGAATTAATGTAATGGGGCACATTCATAGTTACAGAGCAATAAGAAAGTGAACCCAATTTTTCCCTAGAATGAATAAAGATTTTAAATGTAAAGGGCCAAATGAACATAGTTAAAGCAGTATAAGGTAACGAACCCAATATTTTCTAAAAGATGAACCTCAACTCAACATACCAGACAGGAGGTAATATACACAGCAACTATCTTATCTTAAGGTTAACAAACTATATTCTCGACCCAGTTATCCTCAAGTCCCCTGACCCAGTTTTACCTGGAGTACCCTATCTCCCATTACCTAGCAATGGTCATCTGTCTAGAAATGTAGGTGATTTCAGGAGATCACAGTAAACCCTAGCCTAGCTACAAGGCTCAACTCTACTTAATTATATATAAATGCCTGCACCCATACAATATAGGGACTTGTGGCCTACTGTTGGCCATTTAGTTCACACAATTGCCACATGAGGGGGTTGTAATGGCATAATTCCAACTGACCTAGTTAGGGGTCCACACCGGTACCGCCGTACCGTGAGGGTACCGATACTCCGCCCGAAAATACCGGTAAAAAAACGTATAATTAGTAGCCGGTATTTTGGTACCGGTACTATGACTAAGCCGCCTCTCTGCTGATATAGCAGGCAAGGCGGACAGAGTGCAGAGACGCAGGATCGGCGGGAAAATACATCGCGAACTCGCGATCGCGTCATCCAGTGCCGGCCGCCATTGTAACTGCACTACGATAGATACTAACGCAGGCTGTAGTACTTGGAAAAGTGTGGAGAGGGCCACGCTATGTACTTTACATGGTGCTAGTCCAGCCCCACCACACTTTTCCAAGCACTAACGCGCGCGACAGAATCGAATCGAAAACATCGACAAAGTAAAGAAAGTAACCAGTATCGGTACCGTTAGAATACCGGAACCGTATAAAAAATACCGGAACCGTACCATACCGTATAATTTTAAAGGTATGGACCCCTAGACCTAGTATACCGCAGTGCCATCTATCCAAAATGGAGGATATTTGGATATGGCCTGGTAGGCAGGCTAAGCAGGGTCTTAGCCAGCGGGGTGTCTGGGTGTATTTTGGACTCCCTGGTTCAAGAAAAATACCTGATACTAATTCCAAGTTAAATTTCAAAGTTTAACTTTGGAATAATGACAAAGACATTTCTTGAAGCATATAATCACTTTCATAATCAGTGTAATGATTTTTACTTTTTCAATCAGGGATTTTGGACACCCTAAATTCTTGAAACACCAATTTGGACACCCTGTTATGAAAATCCTGGCTAAGTCCCCGAGGCTAAGTAAACCTTAGACTGGCTCCGGGGTCTTAGCCAGGATTTCAAAAATGCCTGTTCAAAACAGCAATTCCAAAATTTCTGCCCGTCCAGATTTAACTACTGAGCTACTTCAAATCCTTATTCCAACTATTTTGTTTAAAAAGGCAACCATGGTCAATGCTTTATGATTTTCGCCTTTGGCATAGACAGTATTTTTCATGGAGACATCAATAATCAAAATCATAAATCAAAAATCAAGAGATTGAATTGAGAAAATATTTTAATCGACATCTCTAGTCTCAACAGGCAGGTTTCAACAGGTAATAGGATACGAGGACACACCAGACTGGAAATGTCTGACCTTTCATATCTGCCTGCCACAGTCCTCTAATTTATCACAATCTTTATCAGATAAAACTGCCATCTTGGTGGCGATCATCTGATATACCTCTCAAAAACAAATATTTTTCTCTGACAAAGCCTTGATAAAATATTCAAGGTCAACAGCCCATTTAACAGGCCATAAATTATGTGTACATTGTTTGTTAAATCATCATTTGCTGATATTTGCTGGCCCCAAAGGCGGATGAACTATAACTAATTTAAGTTCATCTGCTTTTGGTGGATCCGGTATGGACATTGAACACTAACATTATATGTGTAGTTCATTAAGTTACCAATAGGTGGCACTTGTAGGGTATGGACACTATCATTTGTGAGTAGTTCTTAAAGTGACCATCAGGTGGCATTAGAGGCCATGGAGTATGGACACTATCAACATGTAGTTCATGAACTTACTTTTAACTTCCTAGCAGTATGAGGATGAAAGGGTCAATACAAGTCTATTACTTCCTAGCAGTCTGGGGGTGAAAGGATCAATACAAGTCTATTACTTCCTAGCAGTCTGGGGGTGAAAGGGTCAATACAAGTCTATTACTTCCTAGCAGTCTGAGGGTGAAAGGGTCAATACAAGTCTATTACTTCCTAGCAGTCTGGGGGTGAAAGGGTCAATACAAGTCTATTACTTCCTAGCAGTCTGGGGGTGAAAGGGTCACTACAAGTCTATTACCTCCTAGCAGTCTGGGGGTGAAAGGGTCAATACAAGTCTATTACTTCCTAGCAGTCTGGGGGTGAAAGGGTCACTACAAGTCTATTACCTCCTAGCAGTCTGGGGGTGAAAGGGTCAATACAAGTCTATTACTTCCTAGCAGTCTGGGGGTGAAAGGATCAATACAAGTCTATTACTTCCTAGCAGTCTGGGGGTGAAAGGGTCAATACAAGTCTATTACTTCCTAGCAGTCTGGGGCTGAAAGGGTCAATACAAGTCTATAACTTCCTAGCAGTCTGGGGGTTAAAGGGTCAATACAAGTCTATTACTTCCTAGCAGTCTGGGGGTGAAAGGGTCAATACAAGTCTATTACTTCCAAGCAGTCTGGGGGAGAAAGGGTCAATACAAGTATATTACTTCCTAGCAGTCTGGGGGTGAAAGGGTCAATACAAGTCTATTACTTCCTAGCAGTCTGGGGGTGAGAGGGTCAATACAAGTCTATTACTTCCTAGCAGTCTGGGGGTGAAAGGGTCAATACAAGTCTATTACTTCCTAGTAGTCTGGGGGAGAAAGGGTCAATACAAGTCTATTACTTCCTAGCAGTCTGGGGGTGAAAGGGTCAATACAAGTCTATTACTACCTAGCAGTCTGGGGGTGAAAGGGTCAATACAAGTCTATTACTTCCTAGCAGTGTGGGGGTGAAAGGGTCACTACAAGTCTATTACTTCCTAGCAGTGTGGGGGTGAAAGGGTCAATACAAGTCTATTACTACCTAGCAGTCTGGGGGTGAAAGGGTCAATACAAGTCTATTACTACCTAGCAGTCTGGGGGTGAAAGGGTCAATACAAGTCTATTACTTCCTAGCAGTGTGGGGGTGAAAGGGTCACTACAAGTCTATTACTTCCTAGCAATCTGGGGGTGAAAGGGTCAATACAAGTCTATTACTACCTAGCAGTCTGGGGGTGAAAGGGTCAATACAAGTCTATTACTTCCTAGCAGTGTGGGGGTGAAAGGGTCACTACAAGTCTATTACTTCCTAGCAGTCTGGGGGTGAAAGGGTCAATACAAGTCTATTACTACCTAGCAGTCTGGGGGTGAAAGGGTCAATACAAGTCTATTACTACCTAGCAGTCTGGGGGTGAAAGGGTCAATACAAGTCTATTACTACCTAGCAGTCTGGGGGTGAAAGGGTCAATACACGTCTATTACTTCATAGCAGTCTGGGGGTGAAAGGGTCAATACAAGTCTATTACTTCCTAGCAGTCTGGGGGAGAAAGGGTCAATACAAGTCTATTACTTCCTAGCAGTCTGGGGGTGAAAGGGTCAATACAAGTCTATTACTTCCTAGCAGTCTGGGGGTGAAAGGGTCACTACAAGTCTATTACTTCCTAGCAGTCTGGGGGTGAAAGGGTCACTACAAGTCTATTACTTCCTAGCAGTGTGGGGGTGAAAGGGTCAATACAAGTCTATTACCTCCTAGTAGTGTGAGGGTGAAAGGGTCAATACAAGTCTATTACTTCCTAGCAGTGTGGGGGTGAAAGGGTCAATACAAGTCTATTACTTCCTAGCAGTCTGGGGGTGAAAGGGTCACTACAAGTCTATTACTTCCTAGCAGTGTGGGGGTGAAAGGGTCAATACAAGTCTATTACCTCCTAGTAGTGTGAGGGTGAAAGGGTCAATACAAGTCTATTACTTCCTAGCAGTGTGGGGGTGAAAGGGTTAATACAAGTCTATTACTTCCTAGCAGTCTGGGGGTGAAAGGGTCAATACAAGTCTATTACTTCCTAGCAGTCTGGAGGAGAGAGGGTCAATACAAGTCTATTACTTCCTAGTAGTCTGAGGGTGAAAGGGTCACTACAAGTCTATTACTTCCTAGCAGTGTGGGGGTGAAAGGGTCAATACAAGTCTATTACCTCCTAGTAGTGTGAGGGTGAAAGGGTCAATACAAGTCTATTACTTCCTAGCAGTGTGGGGGTGAAAGGGTTAATACAAGTCTATTACTTCCTAGCAATCTGGGGGTGAAAGGGTCAATACAAGTCTATTACTTCCTAGCAGTCTGGAGGAGAGAGGGTCAATACAAGTCTATTACTTCCTAGTAGTCTGAGGGTGAAAGGGTCAATACAAGTCTATAACTTCCTAGCAGTCTGGTGGTGAAAGGGTCAATACAAGTCTATTACTTCCTAGCAGTCTGGGGGTGAAAGGGTCAATACAAGTCTATTACTTCCTAGCAGTCTGGGGGAGAAAGGGTCAATACAAGTCTATTACTTCCTAGCAGTCTGGGGGAGAAAGGGTCAATACAAGTCTATTACTTCCTAGCAGTCTGGGGGTGAAAGGGTCAATACAAGTCTATTACTTCCTAGCAGTCTGGGGGAGAAAGGGTCAATACAAGTCTATTACTTCCTAGCAGTCTGGGGGAGAAAGGGTCAATACAAGTCTATTACTTCCTAGCAGTCTGGGGGTGAAAGGGTCAATACAAGTCTATTACCTCCTAGCAGTCTGGGGGTGAAAGGGTCAATACAAGTCTATTACTTCCTAGCAGTCTGGGGGAGAAAGGGTCAATACAAGTCTATGACTACCTAGCAGTCTGGGGGACAAAGGGTCAATACAAGTCTATCACTTCCTAGCAGTCTGGGGGAGAAAGGGTCAATACAAGTCTATTACTTCCTGGCAGTCTGAGGGTGAAAGGGTCAATACAAGTCTATTACTTCCTGGCAGTCTGAGGGTGAAAGGGTCAATACAAGTCTATTACCTCCTAGCAGTCTGGAGGTGAAAGGGTCAATACAAGTCTATGACTACCTAGCAGTCTGGGGGACAAAGGGTCAATACAAGTCTATCACTTCCTAGCAGTCTGGAGGTGAAAGGGTCAATACAAGTCTATCACTTCCTAGCAGTCTGAGGGAGAGAGGGTCAATACAAGTCTATTACTTCCTAGCAGTCTGGGGGAGAAAGGGTCAATACAAGTCTATTACTTCCTAGCAGTCTGAGGGTGAAAGGGTCAATACAAGTCTATTACTTCCTAGCAGTCTGGGGGTGAAAGGGTCAATACAAGTCTATTACTTCCTAGCAGTCTGGGGGAGAAAGGGTCAATACAAGTCTATTACTTCCTAGCAGTCTGAGGATGAAAGGGTCAATACAAGTCTATTACTTCCTAGCAGTGTGGGGGTGAAAGGGTCACTACAAGTCTATTACTTCCTAGCAGTCTGGGGGTGAAAGGGTCAATACAAGTCTATTACTACCTAGCAGTCTGGGGGTGAAAGGGTCAATACAAGTCTATTACTTCCTAGCAGTCTGGGGGAGAAAGGGTCAATACAAGTCTATGACTACCTAGCAGTCTGGGGGACAAAGGGTCAATACAAGTCTATTAGGCCTAAAAAAAATAATTGTTTGTTTCCTGTAACCCTACCTACCCTATATTTTTGGCCCTACCCGAAATCTTTTTATGACATTTTGAATCAAAAACATGGTATTCCGAATGAAAAACATGAACAGCTCAACTGTGAGGCTACCATTTATCACTAAAAAGATTTCTTAAAATAAAAACATTTCCCTACCTACCTACCCTAATTTTTCCTGGGGTGTTACAGGAAACAATCAATTTATTTTTTTAGGCCTTACTTCCTGGCAGTCTGGGGGTGAAAGGGTCAATACAAGTCTATTACTTCCTAGCAGTCTGGAGGTGAAAGGGTCAATACAAGTCTATTACTTCCTAGCAGTCTGGGGGAGAAAGGGTCAATACAAGTCTGTTACTTCCTAGCAGTCTGGAGGTGAAAGGGTCAATACAAGTCTATTACTTCCTAGCAGTCTGGGGGAGAAAGGGTCAATACAAGTCTATTACTTCCTAGCAGTCTGGGGGTGAAAGGGTCAATACAAGTCTATTACTTCCTAGCAGTCTGGGGGTGAAAGGGTCAATACAAGTCTATTACTTCCTAGCAGTCTGGGGGAGAAAGGGTCAATACAAGTCTATTACTTCCTAGCAGTCTAGGGGAGAAAGGGTCAATACAAGTCTATTACTTCCTAGCAGTGTGGGGGTGAAAGGGTCAATACAAGTCTATAACTACCTAGCAGTCTGGGGGTGAAAGGGTCAATACAAGTCTATTACTACCTAGCAGTCTGGGGGTGAAAGGGTCAATACAAGTCTATTACTTCCTAGCAGTCTGGGGGTGAAAGGATCAATACAAGTCTATCACTTCATAGCAGTCTGGGGGTGAAAGGGTCAATACAAGTCTATTACTTCCTAGCAGTCTGGGGGTGAAAGGGTCAATACAAGTCTATGACTACCTAGCAGTCTGGGGGTGAAAGGGTCAATACAAGTCTATAACTTCCTAGCAGTCTGGGGGAGAAAGGGTCAATACAAGTCTATTACTTACTAGCAGTCTGGGGGTGAAAGGGTCAATACAAGTCTATTACTTCCTAGCAGTCTGGGAGAGAAAGGGTCAATACAAGTCTATTACTTCCTAGCAGTCTGGGGGAGAAAGGGTCAATACAAGTCTATTACTTCCTAGCAGTCTGGAGGTGAAAGGGTCAATACAAGTCTATGACTACCTAGCAGTCTGGGGGTGAAAGGGTCAATACAAGTCTATTACTTCCTAGCAGTCTGGGGGTGAAAGGGTCAATACAAGTCTATTACTTCCTAGCAGTCTGGAGGTGAAAGGGTCAATACAAGTCTATTACCTCCTAGCAGTCTGAGGGAGAGAGGGTCAATACAAGTCTATTACTTCCTAGCAGTCTGAGGGTGAAAGTGTCAATACAAGTCTATTACTTCCTAGCAGTCTGGGGGTGAAAGGGTCAATACAAGTCTATTACTTCCTAGGAGTCTGAGGGTGAAAGGGTCAATACAAGTCTATTACTTCCTAGCAGTCTGGGGGTGAAAGGGTCAATACAAGTCTATTACTTCCTAGCAGTCTGGGGGTGAAAGGGTCAATACAAGTCTATTACCTCCTAGCAGTCTGGGGGAGAAAGGGTCAATACAAGTCTATGACTACCTAGCAGTCTGGGGGACAAAGGGTCAATACAAGTCTATTAGGCCTAAAAAAAATAATTGTTTGTTTCCTGTAACCCTACCTACCCTATATTTTTGGCCCTACCCGAAATCTTTTTATGACATTTTGAATCAAAAACATGGTATTCCGAATGAAAAACATGAACAGCTCAACTGTGAGGCTACCATTTATCACTAAAAAGATTTCTTAAAATAAAAACATTTCCCTACCTACCTACCCTAATTTTTCCTGGGGTGTTACAGGAAACAATCAATTTATTTTTTTAGGCCTTACTTCCTGGCAGTCTGAGGGTGAAAGGGTCAATACAAGTCTATGACTTCCTAGCAGTCTGGGGGTGAAAGGGTCAATACAAGTCTATTACTTCCTAGCAGTCTGGGGGAGAAAGGGTCAATACAAGTCTATTACTTCCTAGCAGTCTGGGGGTGAAAGGGTCAATACAAGTCTATTACCTCCTAGCAGTCTGGGGGTGAAAGGGTCAATACACGTCTATTACTACCTAGCAGTCTAGGGGTGAAAGGGTCAATACAAGTCTATTACTACCTAGCAGTCTGGGGGTGAAAGGGTCAATACAAGTCTATTACTACCTAGCAGTCTGGGGGTGAAAGGGTCAATACAAGTCTATTACTTCCTAGCAGTCTGGGGGTTAAAGGGTCAATACAAGTCTATTACTTCCTCTATTACTTCCTAGCAGTCTGGAGGAGAAAGGCTCAACGTAAATCCATGATTTCCTAGCTTTCTGGGGGAGAAAGGGTCAATACAACCATTTATGGGGGACACATGGGATCGCATCATATATACCTACTTCCTTGTAACTCTACCAGTGCCAAACCCTTCATACGTCAATTAACTACTTAGTGGTAGATTCATTTCACAGCGGCAATATTTTAGACCCACTCATGTTTCAGCCACCTACAGGATATATGCAGAACTAAAATAGTTATCTCTAACAGCAAATGCTTATTGATAACGTTTCAACTTGTGAGTGCTTCAGCCACCTACTGGGCATACAGCAAACTAAATAGTAATATCTCATTATATATGAATATTGGTATTATAACCATCTACACAGAAATGGTGGACTAAATAGTTTAAATCTCACTCTGAGATCATACATATCTAAGCCAAATAAAACCTACATACTTATATGTTTTAGTTGGGATTGGTAGATAATTACTATTCCACCTTTAAATTGTTTTTGGGAAAGGACTAAGTACTAGGACTGCAGGAAAGCTAGGGAGCTGAGATCTTGGATGGCGATTTGAGGACATGGAAGTCCAGTGGTGTTCATGAGTTTTTAACCCTTCCAACACTGATGCTACTCTCATCCAAAGAACATGGATGCAAAGATTTTTGAAAACTGTCTAAACCCTGTCATGTTAGTATCTATTGGATAGCTCTCACTGACTTCTCTCAGATGAGAGTACCCATGTGCCAGGGTTTCCATCATTTTTTTCAGGTTTTTTCACCATTTTTTATTGGCCAAATTAGCCAGCAAGCAGCATAAGGGTTAACCATAGCCTGACCCCTGAGTCAGGATGTTTTGGGGCGTACAGATATGCAGAGGTTAAATGTTTCAAGCCATAAATCAGCAAGCCTTTTTGCAGCTCTAGTAATTATCAAGGATTTATTGTAGGGGGAGGAAACTTGGCATAAAACCAAAATTTCTGACTAGGCAGCGGCTACTCCTACCTAACTGCCTACTGATGTTTTTTTAAATTTTTTATCTGGGGTTCATTTACACTTATGCAGAACAATCGTCCCTAACAATTGAGATCTTTGTCTGCATGAGAACAATAGATTATTGTCCCCAGATATTGAGGAGATCCTTGGTTGCTTCGCTCATTTCAATCCTGCACAACTAGTGGTTGAACAATACACTGAAATTTTTAATACATCATATTTTTGTTTTGCCGCCTGGCCAATTTTAAAATTGAATTTATCAAAGTGACAGTCACAGGGATACAGAGAGAATCATTAAATAATTGGCGCATAATGCAAAGAACTGGGCTATGGACGGTCATTCTACTGGTCCTAAATGTTGTGATAGACCTTAACCCTTCAGTAATTTTCCCCATAAATTACTGATGCCAAATTGTAATGGGGATTATTGGCCAAAATCCAGTACCAGGTTGTTCATGTTTGACGCTCTAATAAAGGTTTGGTCCACCATAGGCAAGTGACACATCGAAATGAACCTTGAATTGAGCACAATGTTCTGACAGCAAATGGCTTGATTTTCGATCAAAATATCAGGATCTTTTGGATTTGCATGCAGGGCTCTTCTCTAAATGCATCAGATTATCTTGCACACATATGATATGAGTATGAGTATATATTATGTGTGGGGACAAAGTAGCTCAGTTGGTAAGGTGTCAGACTAGTAATCAGTAGATCGCTGGTTCAATTCCCGGCCGGGGCACTCTGGTCTGTCCTTGGGCAAGACAGTTTATTCCATATTGCCTCAGTCTACCCAGCTGCAAAATGGGTACCTAGCAAGAATAAGGCAGTGCTTAGAGCTTGTGCGCTATATGCTGCCAACAGCTCTGGAATATCCCTCGGGGGATTGAAATGGTTCCGTGTGTACAGGCCTGCTAGGGGAGGAAGGTCTTGTGAGCACTTTGGTGGATACAAGACTATAAACTGAATACCTTTATGCAATACAACAATACAGTACCTGGTATACGAGCATCATTTCAAAAATGACAAATACTAAATAAAGTATTACAAATAAATGTTACAAACATAAATGATAAATGTAAATCCACATAATCTAGAGGTAGTTGGTTAGGCTAGAGATAAGACCGCCACCTTTGTAATCCAGAGAACCACATTAGAACTGGGGTTAATTTGAATAAGCCAAAAAAATATATATTTCTGTGAAATTTCTGGAAAATCTAACTTAAGAGTCTAATCGTTTATTTTCCAAAAGATGGGTTTGTTGGAAGAAAATATTGACAAAATAGTTGTATCTTTACAGGGCCTTATTACAGGCATATTTGGGCTTAAAGTAATTCACTTAAATACATTTTTCCCTAAAAGCATTAACAATGACTAATAGTTCTCTATAACACGACCACAAACAGAAATTGAAAATCATGAGAAAAATCAAGTGACAAAAAACCTTATTTATTTATCTGGTATCTAGACTGGTACTTACAATTGGCAGAATGATTGATAGATAGATCAGGCAGAAATATCTGCTAATTCTTCACTGAAATATTTTTTATCTGGAGTGCACACATGCATGGTCTGACATCTTTGAACGTTACATGATGAAAAGAATTATTTTTGAAAAATATTTGAAGAGGGAATGTTAACCTTTTCCAATGTCGAGGCTACTTTCGTCCAAAGTACAAAGATGCAACAATTTTTGAAAATCATCTAAACCCTGTCATGTTGGTATTCATTGGGTAGCTCTCACTGAGTACTCTCAGATGAGCACCAATGTGCCAGAGTTTCAGTCATTTTTCAGGGGTTTTTTTTGCATACATTTGTATTGGTCAATTAGTTACCAGCAGCGTTTAGTGTTAAACCTAAGAAGTACAATTTCTAGTCAAATGTTTTCCAAAAAAATGTTTTCTTTGCAAGATATTTAAAAAAAAATTCAGACCGTGAGTAAGCTCCAGATGTGAATGGTTTAACCCATTAGCACTCAAACTTTCTCTATAAAGTATCGTCTGCTTCTCTCATATTTTCAAAAATAACTTTTGAATAAAGCAAAAGTTCAAAAAGAATTTGAGGGGGAGTTGTTGTTTGCCTTCTGATAAACATTTCTCCTTCAAATGTTTTCAAGAAAATGCTTTTGTAAGTAAAATATATCCAAAATCATCAGGCCTCTTTTGGCCGCTCTGAGCATTAATGGTTTAACTCAAGCTGAGAGTTTCCAGAAAGGCACAGAATGAGACACGTCGTCGTTGGCTGTAGAAATTTATTTACCAATTTTGTTGTGGGTCTTCTTTATGGTTCTCATTAGGATCCTGCTGCCAATTTGTTATAGTAACTGTACCTGCAACAAGAAAAAAGCAATGATTTTAGTCATAATTCAAACAAATAGGACAAAATTACATAAACACATATGATTAAGCGTCAGGGTCTTCGCCAGGATTTAGAAACTGGGTGCCTAAAATTAGCAATTGTAAAATCTTTGGGTGTCCAAATTTTAAAGGGGATCACAACATACTCAGATTTCAACCATAAACATGTATAAATTTATCAAATAAGGCATGACATCCTTATGCAATATCTCTGCAATTATATGGAGATGGAAAAAATTCAATTGTATGCTTTTATTGAAATTTTAAGAAATTCCTCATAATTTTTTTTGGGGTGTCCTGAGGGGTGCTTTTTAAGGGTTTGGG
>OZ012699.1:31317019-31534519 GCA_963942565.1 Maea johnstoni
ATATATATATATATATATATACACACACACACACACATGATACACATCCAAAATCTATCACATCACATCACACACATCCAGAGAATCCATCACATCACACAAGACATTCAGAGAATCCATTACGTCACATGACACATCCACGAAATCTATCACATCATATGGCACACATACACAAAATTCATCAAGTCAAATCACAACCAGAGAATCCATTAGGTCACTTGACACATTCACAGTATCCATCATGCCTCTAACCATGCCTCTAACGCACATTCAAAGAACCCCATGGTTGGTGGATGTACCTCAGATACTTCTCACAGTGATAATAGCATCAATAGATTTAACCCATTTAACACTATCTGGCCAAAAAATTTGACGATTTCCTTCCACAAAAAAACATATAATTGAAGGAGGAATGATAATCAGAACCAAATAAACAACTCCCCTACAAATGCTTTTTGATGGAAGATTTATACCCAAGTATTTTTTTTTAAATAAATAGGGAAAACATTTTTTAAATTGAGTCTATACATATAAAGGCTAAACCAATGCAGAGCACATGGGAAATTGGTAGGTCTCATATTGATTGGAAGAAGATATCCTACTGAGTTTAACCAGTCTCTGGTTTAACCATAATAACCCATTTACATCTGAAGGTCTTAGCCAGCAGGGTGTCTGGGTGTCTTTTGGACTCCCTGATTCATGAAAAACACCTGATTTTAGGTTAAAAGACACCCTAGATTTTGGTATGTGTTTTTTTACAAATACTAATTCCAAGTTATATTTATAAAAAGTTTAACTTTGAAATAATAACAAAGACATTTCTTGAAGAACTAAGCATATATTTACTTTATTTGTCAATGTACATAATCAGTGTACCGTAATTTCGTGTGTATAAGACGCACCTAGTATATAAGACGCACCCCTCGTTCAGGCCTTTAAAATGATGTATAGACCTAAGCTTTGTGTATAGTGCGCACCCCCTTTTCAGAAATATTGTGGTAGTTCAACTGCTCATGAATAACGCTAGAAAACCAGTGTAAAGCATTTCGAAATGAGTGAAAGGTGACATCAATTTGACAGCAATGCTCATCACTCTGCGTCAGCGCTTGATACCAATTGTCCTATGGATGATATTAATTGTAATCAATACATTCCAACAGCCAGTCGTACTGAAATTAAAATTTGTAAATGATGCGGCAGGCACTGATAGGCATTGCCTTTATAACTGTAATTAGGTGAAATGACCTGCCTGTTTGGACGAATCCAGGTAGAGCTGAATTCAGGGTCATCAATTTCGGATCTCTATGTGGCCTGGGGACTTGAAGTAAAATACCCTAGATCCCTAGCTTTGTGTATAAGACGCACCCTCGATTTGAGTGTAAAGATTCATGTAAAAAAGTGCGTCTTATACACGCGAAATTACGGTAATGATTTTTACTTTTTCAATCAGGGGTTTTGGTTCTTGAAGTTCTTGAAATACCAATTTGGACACCCTCTTATGAAAATCCTGGCTAAGTCCCTGTCTGAAGCACCAGGAAATAGGTTGATGATAACCAAATCCCCAACTCTCCTTCAAAAGTGCTGTGGATAAATGCTAAATTGTGGAGTTATTCTATCAAATAGCACAGCTCCAGATGACAATTTAAAGTATGACCTCTTAGGTGTAAAAGGGTTAACCCTTCTAACGCCGAGGCTACACTATTCCAAAGCACTAGGACGCACAGATTTCTGAAAAACATCTAAACCCTGTCGTGTTGGTATCCATTGGATAGCTCTCACTGAGTACTCTCAGATGAGTACCCTTTCGCCAGGGTTTCAATCATTTTCCAGTTTTTTTTGCAACATTTTCAGGGCTCGACATTAAGGCCTGCCTGCCTGCCCAGGGCAGGTAAAAAGTTTTCAGGGCAGGTAAAAGGTCCATGTCACCTGCCTTGCAGGGTAGGAGGTTTCGAAAGTTAACGCTGAGCCCTGCCTTAAATATCACACATAAGTGCAGAAAACAAATAAAATGGCATGAAACACAAGGATAAGGGTACACACAGTTATCACAATGAATGAAATGAAACCAAAAAGCCTGTCAGGGAGGGTTTTTTTGCAGGGCAGGTGAAAATATTTCAGGGCAGGTAAAAGTTCCAGGTGACCTGCCCTGCAGGGCAGCTGTTTTCGAGCCCTGATTGTGTATTGGCCAAATTAGCCACCAGCAGCATAAGGGTTAAAGTATTGTATTGTGTACATAGCAACTTGGGTGTATCAAGCATATACACAGACATGCTGAGAAGGCCTTTTATTGATCATAACCTCCTTGAAGATGGTGTAATGTAAATACATGTAGTGTAGCAAGGTGTAAAACTAGATTGTATATCAGTTATTATAGCTTCTTTGAATAAAACATAAGCTCATAAGTATCAGGCTGATCTGTAATACAACTCTTAGCAATGTTATATGCATTTACTGAATCCCAATACAATAGCAGGAAAACCATGATAAATTTTATAAGGAATATGGGTATTACGTCGCTTTTCAACAGCTTTAGTCATATAGCGACAAGATAGAAAGCCGGAACAGGGAAGAAATTCCATTCTCTTACAAGATAAAAATTTATAGCCAGGATTTAGAAACTGGGTGCCCAAAATTGGCAATTGTAAAATTTTGGGGCGTATTATTTTTCCAGGGAGACAACAACATACTCAGATTACAAACAGAAACATGTATTTACTCATTGAAAGAATGCATAGTATCCTCATACAATGTCATGGATATTATAGTGCCGTGGAATAATCTATTATATGCTTGAAATTGACATTTTGAGAATTTAATACTCACAAACATTTGGGGTGTCCTGAGGGGTGATTTTTGAGGGTTTGCGTGTCCAAATTACGCCAAGACGCCCCGCTGGCTAGGACTAAGCTCAACAGTATGCCACAAGCCCTTATGTAGGTGTAGGCATATATTTATACATATACAGGTGAACTTGGATATGACGGACCACTGTACGACAGATTTTTGCATATGACGGACAATATGCTTGGTCCCAGTCCGATGCATATCAAGTATTCGTCATATGTATACATATACATACAAGATTTTACATACGACGGACCAATTTTCCTGGTCCCATTGAGTCTGTCATATCCAAGTTCACCTGTATTACATATGGTTAAACACAGTAAGGCCTAGTAGCTAGGCTATGGGGCTCACCTGAATCTCCCGCAGGTAATCAATGAAACCCCAGCCAGCTAGCGGTGTCTGCACAGAGGACTACAGACACCCTAATTGATCCAGTGGTAGTATTGATCACAGCTACCTTGAGGAAGATAGTTACATGTATGAGGGTTCCTTTAACCCACTTACACCTGGAACCAGGGTCTTAGCCAGGATTTAGAAGACTAAATCGTAGTATTAGCCAGCAGTGTCTGTACAGCAGGGTCTTAGCCAGGATTTTCATAACAGGGTGTCCAAAATGGGGTTTCAAGAAGACAGGGTGTCCAAACCCCCTCACTGATAAAAAAATAAGTCATCATACTGACCATACACATTGACAAATCAAGTAATCATAGGCTTTATTTCTTCAACAAATGTCTTAGTTATCATTTAAGAACTAAACTTTTAAAAATATCTACTTGTAATTGATATTTAAAAAGAATTCTTACTAAAAAGATAGGGTGTCTTTTCCCCCCAAAATAGGTATTTTTAGTGGACCAGGGTACCAAAAAGACACCCTGACACCCTGCTGGCTAAGACCCTGCTGTACAGACACCCTAATTGATCCAGTAGTAGTATTGATTCGTGTTACCTTGAGGAAGATATCTACCTGACGGTTCCTGTAACCCCCTCACACCCAGAACCAGGGTCTTAGGCAGGATTTAGGGGATGGGTAGACTAAATCATAGTATTAGACAGCAGTGTCTGTACAGACACCCTGATTGATCCAGTAGTAGTATTGATTCCCGTTACCTTGAGGAAGATATCTACCTGAAGGTTCCTGTAACCCCCTTACACCCAGAACCAGGGTCTTAGTCAGGATTTAGGGGATGGGTAGACTAAATCATAGTATTAGACAGCAGTGTCTGTACAGACACCCTGATTGATCCAGTAGTAGTATTGATTCCCGTTACCTTGAGGAAGATATCTACCTGAAGGTTCCTGTAACCCCCTTACACCTAGAACCAGGGTCTTAGTCAGGATTTAGGGGATGGGTAGACTAAATCATAGTATTAGACAGCAGTGTCTGTACAGACACCCTAATTGATCCAGTTGTAGTATTGATTCGCGTTACCTTGAGGAAGATATCTACCTGAAGGTTCCTGTAACCCCCTTACACCCAGAACCAGGGTCTTAGCCAGGATTTAGGGGATGGGTAGACTAAATCATAGTATTAGACAGCAGTGTCTGTAAAGACACCCTGATTGATCCAGTAGTAGTACTGATCACAGCTACCTTGAGGAAGATATCTACCTGACGGTTCCTGTAATCCCCTTACACCCAGAACCAGGGTCTTAGTCAGGATTTAGGGGATGGGTAGACTAAATCATAGTATTAGACAGCAGTGTCTGTAAAGACACCCTGATTGATCCAGTAGTAGTACTGATCACAGCTACCTTGAGGAAGATATCTACCTGACGGTTCCTGTTAACCCCTTACACCTAGAACCAGGGTCTTAGGCAGGATTTAGAGGAATGGCACTTTGTATACATGTTTATTGATGACAAAAGACTTCTTCAAGATTTTCTATTTTTTATTCTGGTCTAGGAGTTGTCACTTCGCTGTCAAACCCTCAGGTAACCTGGATGTACCAGGGGCACCGGCAGTACCTCTTAACTGGTATCCAACCCTACTGGTACTAAGCCCTATTAGGTACTGCACAGGTAACCTGGATGTGCCAGGGGCGGTACCTCCTACCTGGGATTGATGTTTACAGGGAGATTATCTATACTGCTACCTCTTAATGGTATCCAACCGCGCTGGTACTAAGCCCTACTAGGTACAGCACAGGTAGAGAGGTAACCTGGATGTAGCAGGGGCGGTACCTCCTACCCGATATTGATGTTTACAGGGAGATTATCTATAATGGTACCTCTTAACAGTATCTAACACTACTGGTACTAAGCCCTACTTTTTAAGGTACAGCACAGGTAACCTGGATGTACCAGGGGCGGTACCTCCTACCTGGGACTGATGTTTACATGGAGATTATCTAGATACTGGTACCTCTTACCTGTAACCAACAGTACTAAGCCCTATTAATACTGCACAGGTAGAAAGGTAACCTGGATGTACCAGGGGCGGTACCTCCTACCTGGCATTGATGTTTACATGGAGATTATCTAGATACTGGTACCTCTTACCTGTAACCAACAGTACTAAGCCCTATTAATACTGCACAGGTAGAAAGGTAACCTAGATGTACCAGGGGCGGTACCTCCTACCTGGGACTGATGTTTACATGGAGATTATCTAGATACTGGTACCTCTTACCTGTAACCAACAGTACTAAGCCCTATTAATACTGCACAGGTAGAAAGGTAACCTGGATGTACCAGGGGCGGTACCTCCTACCTGGGATTGATGTTCACAGGGAGATTATCTAGATACTGGTACCTCTTACCGGTAACCAACAGTACTAAGCCCTATTAATACTGCACAGGTAGAAAGGTAACCTGGATGTACCAGGGGCGGTACCTCCTACCTGGGATTGATGTTCACAGGGAGATTATCTAGATACTGGTACCTCTTACCTGTAACCAACAGTACTAAGCCCTATTAATACTGCACAGGTAGAAAGGTAACCTGGATGTACCAGGGGCGGTACCTCCTACCTGGGACTGATGTTTACATGGAGATTATCTAGATACTGGTACCTCTTACCTGTAACCAACAGTACTAAGCCCTATTAATACTGCACAGGTAGAAAGGTAACCTAGATGTACCAGGGGCGGTACCTCCTACCTGGGATTGATGTTCACAGGGAGATTATCTAGATACTGGTACCTCTTACCGGTAACCAACAGTACTAAGCCCTATTAATACTGCACAGGTAGAAAGGTACCTCCTACCCGAGATTGATGTTTACAGGGAGATTATCCTGTTCGGCCAGAGCACAATCAGGGGTACCCTTTGTGTTTCACTTTCGGTGAAATTTTTTTTTTCAAATAACAGAGAAATCAATGTGTTTTTATATAGTTGAATATGTCTAGCATAAACAAGTCAAATATTTCTGATCAATTATGAACGGTTTTAATTTTATAGCAGATTTACCAGCTGACAGTCAGTGAATGAAAATGCTACTACGGAGACTACACACTATTCTATAAGAATCATGATATTTGTTTAAAATCAAGAGAAATAACATACATTTTTAGTCAAAAGTTATCAATTCTTCAATGGTCAACATGATAAACATGCTTCTGATAGCTGCCACTTTGTTTTCTACAAATACCGTGACTGAAATGACAACAACTTTTCTAATGAAATTCACAAACAAAAAAACATGTTTCTGTGCAACTGCTGGAGAAAAAGAAAAACGTTATATTTCAAGGTGAAAATATAGTTAAATAATTGCTTATCATACGCCTTAACATTTATAAAAGCCATAGCATGCTTTAGAAAGAGAGAATTATGTGCACCACCGATGAAACTTAACACTGTAATATATGGAAAATGCTACTACGGAGACTACATCCGTGAATTATAATGGCTCACTCTGTAAAATATACGTATTTCAAATTTTTGTGTGTGATAACACTGCAGTACAATAGGAACACATATGAATAACGTTTAGTAATTAATACAATTTGACAAAATTATGATATTAATATGTAATTATTAGTGTTGGGAATCTTTAAAAATTTTGGGCTCGATTAATCGTCACATTCGCCGAGTGATTGATCGATTGTAATCGATTATTTGGTAGTTTACCTGACACGCAATAACGGCAAAAATCAATGTGCGAGGTCGCGAAATGTAAATGAATAATGGAACTGAAACTGAAAGTGCAATACCACAGATTGCTCTACGCATCAATTTCATCCTGAAATGAAGTATCAATGTAGTGCTTACAATAAAACTGAATCATATAAACAATGTTACTTACCAATTCCGCTGGTTCTGTGAGATTATACACTGTAATCCACTCCAGAAGTGAGTAACAGTGTATCCTGCCGATCGGACGTATCTTTCAAGATGGCGGCCGTCTCATCGTGTTTATTTTCATTATCGCTCGGCAAAGATCGAGCGATGGAAGGCAAGTTCGATTGATCGGAACTCGGCCCAAAGCGAGCCGAGGAATCGAGTTTGCGATTAATCGACCCACCACTAGTAATTATGCAATTGTCATACCTGTTCTTCAGATTTTGGTACAATGTGATATGGTTGTAATTCGTGCTATTTGAGTCTTTTTCTGCTGATGAAGACTGATGACATACTTGTTCATCTACTTAAATATCATCACAATAATGAAAATGAATCTCCTTTTACCTTGTGAGTCGATTAAGCTCTCTTATTAATATTTGGATCATACAAGGCTACTACAGAGACTACACCTATCATGAAATGGACAATTATGCAACTCAACTACAATGTATCAGACACCCTTGTTGAAACAAGTTAATGAACATGTAATAAATTTCTCCACAAAACAGCTCTGTGAGAAAAATTCCCAATTTTTTTCAATTCTAAGACAACTGTAAGGAACTGCTAACCACAACCAATATTTTGCAGTGTATATTATTATTGCAGAAAGACATTGTTTTTGAGGAGCAATGTAACAATAATGAAATACTAAAAGGGCAAAACCAAACAGCAGCCATTGCAGTTTATCATATAACATGCCACAGAAGAGAGTATTTATTACCTTATACTCCAATAAATTGAAGCAAAAAGTAATTTTCCCCCAAATGTTTTACTGTTCCTCCCTTTTCAAGTGATCTTTATTTGCATATTAATGGTATGCTTTTCCTTAACCGCCCGCTGGCATATGCACTGACAATGAATGCTCATCTTGAGGGGGGGGGGGGGGGGGGGGGAGGGCTTATTTTTCGGAATACCTGGTGGGGGTTGGGAGGGGGGCTCATTCAGAGGGATATGGTGATATGAATAATGATATATTTAAAGTTAACTTTTATAAACATCATTGTGATGTCATCCATGGCTTTTACTTTAAACTGAAATTGGGCTCATTGATTAATGAGCTTGGGGGATGCATAATGCACAGTACACAAATTGTCATCCAGTGGCTGCCAAGACAAATCTTCCTTCACTGGCCAAGTGTACATCATGCTCTGGATCGTGTGGCTTTCATAAACTTCAGATTGGCCAAATATCCATTGATATCTAGTAACTTAACCATGCACTCTATGGCTGTATTAGGGATTTCCTTTTAAGATTCTGGAGTCAGTTCCACAATTGCTAAGTCCTCAACTGAAATTCAGTTGCTTACCTGCGTAGACTCTCCTAACCTGGATTATCAAATCTGATACATATGATTAGTATGATCTTTTAAGATGTGGCTATCTGTAGGCACATTTACATTAAGACCACTGAATAAGAAGCTGGTTTTTGGGTTAAGTTGGTAATAGGTAACAGAATATGTGTATAATCAAACAAAAAATTAATACATTGCATATATTCAATACCTGGGTACCGTATGGAATATCTCACATTGTCACATTCAAAATGCAGTCAGATACCCTGATATTTGAAGATAACTTGAAATAAGAGATGAATTCACAAACAATTGAAAGAAGTTGCTAGTTTGGATCCGATATGAATTCTTTATATATTTTCCAAAAGATGGTCTCATTAGAAAGGTATCACCAAAATTATCAGGTTTATTTGTGTCGTTGCAAGAATAATTTGTTAATGCAATAAGTATGCAGAAGGCTAGCTTGTGTCACTGGGTAAACATTTACCATTAGAGAAATGTAGGAGAGAGTGACTGATAAGGACCAGTTCTAGCCTCTGGTATGAATGGCCTGAGTGTCAGACACTGCAGTACCTTTGGATTTAACAGTAGCAAACACAGCTGGGTAGAAGGTCAAGGTAAGATTTAGGGTGCAAGCATGTACATCAATATAATAGCTGCTCTAAAGGGGGTTAAAGCAATTAGAATTAGAATTTTTGATTATCATAACTTGTTCCACTATTTGAGGCTAAAATTGTGAAAAGCCATGGTGGAATGTGAAGGAAACTGCAGAACCCAGGGAAAACAACCAACACTAATTCCAAGTCACTGGCAACTTCTTATGTTCAGCCTGTCTTTTGGACAGGTTAGGTCGTTTCCTGAAAACCTCATTGGACAAGCAAAATTTTCAATGAAGATTTTTCAATTTTGGCTCTATGGGGGTAATAACCGAATTTTTCCACACAAACCATCTTCTAGGAAATGGCTGAAGTGTTAATTGTCCTTTTTGACCAAATTGCTATAAACTGTATTTGATATAAGGATTTGAAGTAGATTATTAAAGTAGCTATTTCTGGATATGCAAAAATTTGGGAATTGGTGTTTTGGACAGGCATTTTAAAAATCCTGGCTAAGACCCTGGGAGGGACAAAACCCCTTTTCCTGTGAAGGTGAAACAGCTAGACTAGCAGTCAGTGCACAGTGCACTAGACCACTCACCCATATGGACAGCCCCATACTAATAGAGACAAAGAAGCTAATTATATCTTAAAGAAAGGAGATTCTTTAAGAATATGATTTCGAAAATAGGTGGAAGGATTCATTTTGTGTTTTCCCTGGTTAGCAGAATATCAGTGCTGGTTCCAATGTACAACATGTGAGAGCAGCCACCTTCAGAATGTGTTTCTTGATGGCTGTAGCAGCTCAGATATTTGTTTGAAGATGGAATGGCTAACCTGCACCATTTATATTTATGTACTTTCCTTGTTCCCTACATGGTTTGACATGTTAATTTTCTATTTTTCGCTAAGTGCATGTAGCGACACTGTTAACAATCACACTCCCAAATAGAACTTTACTGCAATTTCTAGCTCTAACCAATTTCATTTTCTACTCAGGGTTTTTCACTGCCAAAGAATGACTATGCCTGTGTCTTTTGAGCATCTACAATTCTCCTACACATTGTAAACATGACCTCAATGCCACCCTCAAATTAATCAACCCTTTATTTACTGGCTAGGAACAACCACAACCTTTGTATAACATTCTGACAATATGAGTCGACTCGTAGTCTCCGTAGTATGACTGTATCTGATGACAAATTGACAAAGGCTACAATAAGTTAAATTAAATGATTAAATCAGTTGATATTGGTGATAGTAGTCTCTTAAAATAAATATCCTATCTGAATTGAAGTCACCAGTGACATAAAAGCGTATCTAACAGATGGAAATTTTAAAAATGTGATCTTATTTGTATTTTTTGCCAAGTCATCATTGATGCACTATAACCCACATTATAGAAATAATTTTGATGTGATTTGGCTTTCAATCCTTTAAAGTATGTGTTCTTGTTATGAATATCATAAACTATTGATTTGTGATCAAGTGAACTAAGAAAAAAATCTCCATTGCTGTAATTCTCCTAGGGTACTACGGAGACTACATGCTGGAACGGAGACTACATTTACCGGTCATTCTATAATTGCGGGACATTTTACGTCACTCACCTACACTCAACTGTGTTTCATAAATATTAAAACAATTTTCTTTGTTTTCAGGGATGTTTACCTTTATTAGATCATTGCTTTACATAATACAGGTTATTTCTATGATAATTTTGGGAACTAGTCATCCATTCAAGCTCAAACATGTTTGACATTCTGCCTTTCCCACGTGTCGCAATGTACATGCGGGAAACAATGAAGCTAAAAAAGGATTATACCTTGACTTTTGGAATTGATTTTTTAGAGCAAAATGAGTTAAATGTCATGCTATGATTACCTTTGAATTCTCAAAAATAAATAATTTCACCTAAATATGAGAAAAAAAGTGCTTTTTAGGTGTGTCCCTAAGTTCTGTGTCCACTCTGTTACCATACACTATTTCAACATGAATAACTAGCTTCTCCCTATTTTAGTGTCACATATGATTACTAGAGGGTAGCTCCATACATTTCAGACTTACATGGCTGACCTACATTAAGCAGGCAACTTCATTTGGTCATTTATGAAAGAAATCTTAGTGAGAACCCTTATGGTACCCATTTGAGTGTCCACTCTGTTACTTGAATATATATAGAATTACTAGAATGTGAAATTCAAAAAGATTGCCTATAGAAAACTTGTAAAATGGAGATTCAAGCTGAGTCATGCCACATGCAAAAAGTGAAGGATGACAAAACTTATGACCTACTTTTTTTAGATATCTGTCCACCCTGTTACTGTCCACTCTGTTACTAAAATAGTAACAGGGTGGACTGAGCAGGGAAACAGAGTGGGCAATCTCAAACTTAAATCAAGGATTTCATGAAAAAAGTTACAATAACAGTAAAACAAGAGATGAGAGGAACTATTGGAGATCCCCTTGATGAATGCCATTCCCAGCTAGGGCGGTTCAAACCCCATTATTACAACATCAGACATCAGTATAAGTTTTATCGTACTTTGAAATGGAACATGATGTCAAATGAGTGTCTCATGCACATTGATTTCTCTGAAAATTATGTGTGTAAAATGCAGAATGAAGTTTTAAGTGCACACTTTGGGGCCTCCAAGAAACAGATCAGCCTTCATACAGGTGTTTACTATTTAGGGCATGATGGTGAAGCCAACACATTTTGCACTATTTCTGAAAGCCTTCAGCATGGTCCTGCTGCAATATGGGCTCATCTTGACACTGTGCTTAATCTAATCCAAAACAAGCATCCAGAAATTGATACCATCCACTATTTTAGTGATGGGCCATGTACCCAATATAAACAAAAAGCAAATGTCTTCCTGTTCACACACAGAGTCTCAAAGGGGTATGACATTTGGAACCTGGAACTTTTTTGAGAGTGGTCATAGGAAAGGAGTCCCTGATGGGGTGGGTGCCACCATTAGGTGAATGTCTTCACCGCATTGTTCACCAAGGAAGTGACTGCAAAGATGCCACTGATGTGTATACAAACTTGAAAAGTGCCTACAGCAAAGTTCAACTCTACCTTGTACCAGCAGAGGTCATTGAAATTTCAACTCAGGCCATGTTGTCAATGGTTGACCTGAAGACTGTCCCAGTTGGTAATCAAATTATGATATTGTAGCAGAAGATATTTCATCTCCAGAGACACTTACAGGTCGAAACTACCAATTAGATCCAACAATAATGGCAGAGGTTGAAAGTGCACTTTAGATTGTACAAATCTTTATCAGGCCAGACCAATTTGATTCATTACATGAAAAGAAAGTCTAGCCTAGTCAATGTAAAATAAGTCTTTGAAATGTTTTCCTGATATGTCTGTTACTGGGAGCATTTCTGTTTTTTCTGCTATTCAGTGACCTTTGGCCTGTATTGACCTGTTAGATTTAAGATGTTTAAGCCAGTTTCTTAGAGTAAGGTGCTTTATGCTAAAGTTAGAAGCTGTCCATTCAGAAATGTCCACCCTGTTATGTAACAGAGTGGACGTAATGTAACAGAGTGGACGTAACAGGGTGGACACCCTTTTTTCTTTCTTTGCCATTTTATTTCCCAAACAAACAGGCAAGATTGGTGGAAAGTTGGGAAATGTTCCATTTCAATCCCCCCATTAATATATTACAAAAGGACTTTCACTGGAAACTTGAAACAGTCCCATTGCCATCATATATGTGTTAAGACATTTCTTTTTCATGCCAGCGGTTAACAAAGAAGAAGTTTTCAGCTTCTTGGAATACAAAAACTGTAAAAGCAAGCATATGTATCATTATGATTACATTCAGACATATATGTTGTGTTGCTCATATTCTTGAAACTCTTTCTGAAGTACCTGCAACATTTCGTGATTTGTAAGTAACAGAGTGGACAGTATTTTGCCAAAGGTGATACAAAAACATATTTTTTATCAAGAAATAATGATCAACAACCTGTACCAGCTATTTTTCCTTGACTGTAGGAATGTCAGTCACTGTATTTTTCAAATAAATGTTTGTTAAATTTACATGAGATTGTCACTTTCATTCTACCCCAAAATGTACCGCAATTATAGAATGACCGTTACACTAAATGCAGCTGGCTGTGTTTCATAAAAGTAACTGGAGTGAATACTTGTAGATAAATGGTACCTGCCAGGATAAAGCTACCTATATATAAAGAGTATTTTCATATAACATCCTTCTGCTGTCACTGAACCTGCTACTACGGAGACTACACATTTTAGGGGGACATTTCTGGTACCGCACACAACCAACCACTACATCCTTGAATATCTCTTCTGATGGCATTTTGTTCGCTTTAGAGCTTGAGTATATTCATAGACATAAAACAAGTACAAAATAGTGATACTGATCACATGAATAACTGGATTTATATCATGTCAAAAGATTTATCATCTTTTTTCTCGGTTTTCGTAACGAATGGGGTATTTCACTGAATTTATCATCTTTGCATGAATCT
The DNA here is from genome assembly GCA_963942565.1 of Maea johnstoni. Taxonomy (NCBI): domain Eukaryota; kingdom Metazoa; phylum Annelida; class Polychaeta; order Spionida; family Magelonidae; genus Maea; species Maea johnstoni. The sequence goes on from OZ012699.1 coordinate 31,330,547, forward strand.
TTGACTTATCAAGATAGGTTAAAAAGTTTTATGAAGGAAACTTCACCAGAATCAGGATGGGAATAAATAAAACCAATTTTAAGCCCCATATCATTTGCAAAATTGACAATGTAACTATGCATAAAAATGGATGAAACGCCGTAACGCTGAATTTTAGGCCAAAAACACACATATTTTCGCAATTTTCATGTAATTTAACATATCTATGTCATTCAAAAAGCAGCGCAGACCTTAACCCACTGCTAATATGCATTTGTATGGAAGCTAGATCATCCCTGGTGTGTTAATTTATGATTTATGGAAGCGTAACGGTGCTCTCAAGGAAAAGGAACCCCTGATTGTGCTCTGGCCGGTTGTTATCCTCTGTGGGCGATTCACTCAAGGTAGTGCTATCACTCATCTCATGTAATACTGCCAGGTAATTACAACCTCCTCACAGTTATAAATAGATCCCAACTAGATCTTGTCTAATAGGGAGAGATGGTATCCAAGTATAGGGGTAGCTAGCACAGCATGGTCTTAGCCAGCAGGGCGTCTGGGTGCCTTTTTGGACACCCAAACCCTTAAAAAGAACCCCTTAGGACACCAAATTTTTTTGTGTGGAATTTCTTAAAATATCAATCTCAAGCTTATAATTGAATTTTTTCATCTCCTTATAATTCCCATGACATTGTTTAATGATGTCATGCATTATTTTGATGAATTTATACATGTTTATGGTTTAAATATAAATATATTGTGATCCCCCATAAAAATTTGGACGCCCAAAAATTTTACAACTGCCAATTTTAGGCACCCACTTTCTAAATCCTGGCTAAGACACTGTCCTCACAGTTATAAATAGATCCCAACTAGATCTTGTCTTATAGGGAGACATGGTCAATCCAAGTATAGGTAGCCAGCCTCCCAGTGCACAAAGGTATTTATTTTTGTGGGAGAAATGTTGATCAAAACACTACCAACAACTCTAATTCAAATATTTCATAAATTATTCTGAATTTCAGAGTTATTGTCATTATAAGTATTATTGGTTCAGAAGCCGATTTCTGAAAGAAATCTTAAGCTTGAATGGGTTAATTGATATCATAGAGTAGGGAATAGTCTAGCAGTGGTTAGCACACTGGTTCAGACCTAGACCAGCTGCACGTCAGTGTTAACTGGCCCTCATTGACCTATCCTTAGTTGATTTCAGTCATAGTTTAGTTCTGTATTAATCCTTAAGGGGGACTCACTTGAACTGTATTCAATATTTTCAAACCGCAGCCCCTGGGAAACGGTGCTGCTGTCTATAGCTTGATAGACATCAAGTCACTCACTACCCAATATATACATAGTGGTGGTGGCATCATACCAGACTCAGCCTGAGAACCAGGCTAGTCTAGAGCTAGTCTAGCAGTGACTTGGCACAGATTCAGATGGCCTAGATTTCTACTGTCATGTATTTTTCTGTCATATCTAAACCTCTAGAGATAGAAAGATCAGGTGCCAGGTGGTGCCACCTATCTACCATACCTGGTACTACACCACACTGCTTGGTCAAAACAGAAGGGAATGTCAACTATTTGGGGACTAGGAACCTAGTCTAAGGTTCAGGCCATGTTACTTCCCTGATATCACACATTTTCATTCCATCCACACTCTCACTGTAACCCACTGTGGCTGATGATAATTGTGCTGCCACCTATAGTTTGATGGAGACATCATACCTACTCACAGACACTACCCAGTATACATGTATGGGGGTGGGATCCTACCAGACTGAGCCTGCAAACCAGGCTAGTTGAGATCATGTGGCTGCCATGTTACTTCCCTGATATCATACATTATTATTCAGGCCACACTCACACTGTAAGCCACTGCTGATGATAATTGTGCTGCCACCTATAGTTTGTTGGAGACATCAAACCTACTCACTACCCTGTATACATATAGTGGTGGTGGCATCCTACCAGACTGAGCCTGCAAAACCAGGCTAGTTGAGACCATGTGGCTGCCATGTTACTTCCCTGATATGATCACACATTAATATTCAGGCCACACTCACACTGTGAAGCCAATGCTGATGATAATTGGTGGGAGCCTTGATTTAGATGAGTGGTGAACTGGCATGAGGCCGTGCAGCTCACACATGGGAGACCCGACCAGAAATCTCAGCCTTGAGTCAGCGTTTTCAACTATCCCGCTACTAGCCTGAGGCATGTACAAAATCAAAAATCATGCGGGCAAGAAAACTTGAACACCCAGACCCTTCCAATGCTGAGGCTAGTTATGTCCAAAGCACAAAGATGCACACATTTTTGATAACCATCTAGACCCAGTCATGTTAGTATTCATTAGATAGCTCTCGCTGAGTACTCAGAGACTCATCATCTCAGCCTTGAGTCAGCGTTTACAACTATCCCACTAGACTTGATACAAGTCTGTGTTATCTGGCTCTTTCCCTAGTCTCACTGATCTAACCAGAGTTGATTTCACTCCAGGTTAAGTTCTAAATAAATCCTCAAGGGGGAGCCACTAGAGTTGTGTAGACTTGCTACAAGTCTGTGTTTAATATCTGGCTATTTCTTTCATCTCACTGATCTAACCTGAGTTGATTTCATGCCAGGATTAGTTCAGAATAAATCCTCAAGGGGGACACACCTGAGCTGTAGTCTGTAACATTGAGTTTCAAACTGCAAGTTCATAAAACTGTGCTGCCATCTATAGGTTGAATGAGACATCACAACTGTCCCGTAGTGGTGGCAGCATGGGATTACACCTAACTCACCCTGAGAACTAGGCTACTATTCCACTTAAACCTGAGACAAGTACAAAATCAAAAATCATACGGGCAAGAAAACATCCCTCTGACTCGACCAACCTAACGAATGGATGGCAGGGGTTGCTGTCTAGAAGAGTGTTAGTGCAAAGGTGCTTATTTTTGCGGGTAGACTAGTTAGATGGAGCTAAGGCTGGTCACCCACACAGGACAGGTAGATCTCACCATGGCCACCTGGTGAGCAAGTGTATTACTAATTCAAATGAGATATCTCACCTTTTTTTTCATTTTATATACTTTTATTTATTTTTTTTCATAATTTAATTTTTTTTTAAATATATATATATTTTTTTGTTATCAATAAGACTTGCATAAACAAGAATGGATGAGTGAAATTTCATTTTTTGGGGTGCTACATGCATGAAAGGGTTAATGTGTGCCAATGTGAGGCAGAGCTGTTTTGCACCTACCCCCTAGTCATTTGATATGTATATAATGGTCCTGCAACAAGCTTAATTACAGCATCCTTGAATGGAATGAGGCTGTGCAGTGTATTTATAGAACACACAATATGTAACCTGCTACCAGGCCACAGTAAAGCCATATTCTCTACAGTCATTATGCACAATACCTCAGCCCATAGCCGAAGCCAAAAGGTAGGGAAATAATAGCTACCTGGCGACCTTTGACCCCATGCTGAGTGGCATTCCTTAACCCTTTCATGCCCAGAGCTCAAACTGCAAAGTTTAATCCGGACACTTATGGAAATATCCTGGGAATAGAGCATAAATTGGAAAAACATACAGAAGAGGAGTTGTTTGTTCATTTCTGTTTCACATTTCTCCGACAAATATTTGCCACAAGATGTTTTCGTCAGAGAGACAAATCAGACAATGCCAACACCATCAAATGTGTCAGCTAGATGCTACAGCATTTTTAAAACATCTTGAGAATGGAACATAAATTGGTAAAAATATTTGCTGGACAGATGTTTTTTTGTTTCTACTTAATATTTCTTTCAAACATTTCCTGAAGAGTGCATCAGCAGGGCTCAAAATTAAGATTTTATCCAGGGAGCCCAATTGCATCTCCAAAAGCTACCTAGAGATTTTTTTGTATAGAAACCAGTACATCTTTGGGCTCCCTGCAGAAATTTGAGGGAGCCGCAGGAGAATTCAAGGGAGCCCTCGGCTCCTGGCACCCCCTAATTTTGAGCCCTGATCAGTAAATATTCAGATATCTTGGGGTGCTACAGGCATGAATCAATGGGTCCAACCTTATCCTTCATCATGAACTTTGACCCAAAGGTCAAGAGGGGAGTTTGAGTGTTTATGTCACAACAAACTAATTAAAGAATGAAAAATTGATAAGGAAAAGAAATGATAAGTGTCAGTGTCACAAAGACATCGTCCAACATCACTAAGAGACTTATTCACTATTATACTTGACCTACATTTTTATCAAAGAAATATACATTTAAAACCCATTCAAGGCAAGGGTTCTCTCTGGGTTTTTTTTCTAGATTAATCACACTTTTTAACTCATTCATGCCTGTAGCAGTCGAAACCGTTGTACTTTTTCGATGATACCTCTCAAACAAAAGCAATGATTAGAAAATATTACAAGGACAGACGTCAGTAGTTCATCAAAACTCTATCTACAGCTCTCCTTCAAATTGTTTGGAAAGTAATGCTTCATAAGGTGTAATTGTCATAAGTATCAAAGTTCCAGACGACACCCATTAAGTATAGATCTCCCGGCATTCATGAATGAATTAGTAAAACTTTGTAATGAAGCACAAAGTTTGAAATCATTTGAATAATAGAGATAAGTCGATAAATTATTGATCACAATTTCTACTTCATGTTTTATATTTTGCCTTTTAATATAAGAAAGTTATCACTAAAACATGCGGGCTGTGGTTAGCTGGTATGGACCCAACTGGGCTACAATTTTAATATATGTTTAACATCAGAATGGAGGAGCTAAATGGTGTTAAATCATCCTTGCACATTTCATTGCTGAATTTTGCACTTGGCCTATTAACTGCCACCAAGCACTGACTGATAGCGGCCAGGTCATCAGCTGATCTGACAGACTCAGAGATAAAACATCCACAGCCTGACACAGAAACCAGTAGATCACATACAGTAACCTCTCTCATTCTGAACACCCCAGAGATGTGAACACCTCCTTATGTGAACACAGTTCAATATGATAGCACTAGCGGCCAGGTCATCAGCCGATCTGACAGACTGAGAGATAAAACATCCACAGCCTGACACAGAAACCAGTAGTCTGTAGATCACATACAGTGACCTCTCTCATTCTGAACACCCCAGAGATGTGAACACCTCCTAATGTGAACACAGTTCAATATGATAGCACTAGCGCCTAGCGGCCAGGTCATCAGCCGATCTGACAGACTCAGAGATAAAACATTCACCACAGCCTGATATAGAAACCAGTAGATCATGTGGCCAACCTTTCCAGGTCCTATTTTTACAAAAAGAAATGACCACTCTGAGATGTGAATTTTAGGAGCCACTTTTACACAATTATCAACTGGAGTATTTTGAGAATGTATGTTTCTTTTCAATTGTTATCTTCATCTTACCTAACAGTGCCCCAAAATGCATTTCAGAGCACATATGTTTCTAAATTTTTGCGAGGAGTTGCCCCGGACCACCCCCCCCCCCCCCCCCCGGCTCACTATTATTGGCGAACTGCACACATCGATGACACACGGTTTGCTTTGCTCCTAGATTTTAAATCCTAGGAGCCAGATCTGCTCCTGAGTCCTGCCTGGAAATGTTCATGTCAATCCCTTAGGGCTGTCATCACTAAGGATTTTTTAGCGATTCGATAATCGAAAAGATATTTACCGATACGGCACTTCGATTCGATTCGCTATCGATTCACACTAGAAATTGCCTCACGCTTAGTTTTTGGCTAATATATATGCAATTAGCTTTTCACGCATTAAATTTTCATTCCCCAGCAATCCCCGCCGTTAAAAATAACTAAAATCTACCTACAATTTGCGATCTCGCCATTAGCGCCGATATGTCTTCGCCCGCCATCGTCTCGACGGGACCCCACAATGCATTGCGGTGACCTGCGCAGTTGTGCGCCAGAGATCGTCCGTCCTCAATTCAACTTCCGTTTTTGAATTGAGGTAAGTTCTCGCTTATTTGGACTTTAAAAAAAAAGATTTCTGGTTGGTTACGGCAGTTTTCGCGAGTTGCAACGTGTCCAACCAGTTTTTTATTATTTTTTATAGCGTATCGATACCCCAGCATTTCTGGCGTATCGATTATCGCTAGGGCTTCGCCAGCGATCCATCGATACCACCGGTATCGATGACAGCCCTACAATCCCTGCTCGCTACTGGCTAAGAATGCTTTCATGGCTAGAAAATCCCTGTTCTCTTGATATTGTTGGCAAGAAGCCACGATATAGGTATAATAATGGTATCTATAATAGACAGGTGAGCTTGGATATGACAGACTCAATGGGAACAGGAAAATTGGTCCGTCATATGCAAAATCCGTTGTATACATATGACGAATACTTGATATGCATCGGACTGGGACCAAGCATATCGTCCGTCATATGCAAAAATCTGTCGTACAGTGGTCCATCATATCCAAGTTCACCTGTATTGATAAAACTGCTTTCAATAACAAAATCATTATAGGATAGCTGTTGGCTTGGATTATATAAAAAAAAATCACATTTTTTCTTTTATTTTATACTGATTTAGTTGGCATATATCACCAAAACAGTTGGGCTGCAAATGTGAAAGTGTTATTGTTAATCCCTGTATACGACCTTCATCTCTGCCCCGAAGGCCTGCACAAAGTATTTCACCAGAGGGCAGCACAAAAAAGATATATACGGAGACCTTAGAAGTCTGTATTCCAACGTCTGGGGAGCTGGCTCTCTCCTATCGGGCTTCAGATAAGAAAGTTAACCCCATCATGCCCTACTGTAGCCTAGATTTCTAGGCTGTCATATGTATTTTTTTCTCTCATTTGTTTCTGTTACCAGGCACCAAATAGTCTAGGTGGCCATAGTGTCCAATTTAGTTTACATTTGTCTCACCAGGATTCAGTTTGATTATGTAAACATATAGAGATAGGAGGAGCAGGTGGTGCCATCTATCTACCAAACCTGGTACCACACCACAGTGCTTGGTCAACACATAAGGGAAGTTGAACATTACAGGGACTAGGAGCCTAGTCTAGCCCTACTGGAGATCTACTTGGCAAGTATCGTCTGGACCCAGTGTCTTAGCCAGGAATTAGAAACTGGGTGCCTAAAATTGGCTATTGTAAAATTTTGGGGCATCCAACTTTTTAAGGAGGACCACAATATACTCAGATTTCTACCATAAACAGTATATATTTATCAAAATAAGGCTTGATATCCTTATACAAAGTCATGGGAATAATATGATGCTGAAAAAATTCAATTCTATGCTTGAGATTGCCATTTAAAGAAATTCCTCACAAAAAAATTTGGTGTCCTGAGGGGTGAGCACTTTTTAAGGGTTTTGGTGCCCAAAAAGACACCCAGACGCCCTGCTGGCTAATACCATGTCTGGACCTGTCATACTTTTGAAATGACTTCAGAATGAAGCATTAGTTTGCTATTACTATTTGAAGGAGACATAACATAACACATAAAAGAGTAAAAATTGATACATTATATATAATAAATATCAGAATCATATTATATCCAAGGACAAATTCACAAACCAAACCAAACCAACAACAACATTACTTTATTTCTAAGGTGTTTTCTAAGCATTACTGATCCAGATGACCCATGTCAAGGAGATCTTCAGGCATGTAAGGGTTAAGCATCCTGCAGACTGATATAGCCACATGCCCTCGAGAGTTACAAGGTTTGCTGAGTTCTGTGACTGGTTCCGATCCCCCCAGATACATACAGGGTCCTCAAGCAGCCAAAATAAACAAGACCAAATTATCCAATTACCTGAACACAACGCTCTCTCTCTTGCTTTCTCTCCCTCCTTCTCTCTCTCCCTCTCCCTCCCTCCCTCTCTCTCTCTCCCTCTCTTTCTCTCTCTCCCTCCCTCCTTCTCTCTCTCTTGCTCTCCTTCTCTCTCTCTCTCTCCCTCTCCCATCTCTCACTCTCCACCCCTCTCTCTCTCCCATCTCTCACTCTCCACCCCCTCTCTCTCTCTCCCATCTCTCACTCTCCACCCCTCTCTCTCTCTCTCTCTCTCTCTCTCTCTCTCTCTCTCTCACTCTCCCCCCCCCCCCCCCCTCTCTCTCTCTCTCCAACTCCAGCAGGGTGTCATATACCCAAATCCCTGAAATGGCCTCTCAGGACACACAAACTATTTTGAGAGCAATTTCTTAGAATGCCAATGTCAAGCATATGAAATTGAATTTATTCACCTCCATATGATTCCAATGACTATGTATACAGATATAATGCATTGTTTCATCAAGTAAATAAACATGATTATGGTAGTAATCTGAGTACATTGTGGCCTCACTTGAAAAATAGGACGCCCAAATTCCCCAAAATATTTACAATTGCCAATTTTGAGCACTGGAGTTTCTAAATCCTGGCTAAGACCCTGCATGACATTCTATAAAGTACCAGTTCTAAATACTGGCTAAGACCCTGCATGACATTCTATGAAGTACCAGTTCTCCCCCTCAAGCGTAGTTGTGCTCCTCCATTCCGTAGGTATCTGTGCCAGAAGTGGGTGAATGGGTTATGTTTAGCCATCACTACTCGCATACTTACAGCCCTGTGAGTACCTCACATCGCCTGGGCTAGTGGGGGGTCCATTCCTTCATCCTAACGGCATCAAGGCTAAGCCCCTATATTGCCTCTAGATCGCTAGATGCCAAGCAGCTTCCGCAACCACGATTGAGCAGTATTTGTCCGTAAGATTTCTCACCTTTTTACGATATGATGCAATATTGATATTTCCTTAATAATTCCTTAACAATACAATATCTTAACGATGTCATTAACGATACTGCCTACCTCCCCGAGACATTATGGTCTCACATGCTAATAACTTTCTACTCCCTGCTCGAAGTTAGCCTGGGATGGGAGCAGAATGCAGGTAATGACCAAAAGGTCAAACTAGATACCTAGTAATTATTTTGTTTCAATTTACCGAAACTTAAACCGATTGTTATAAAAAAAACTACTTAACCTGTTCTGAGCTAGTTCAGGAAGATAAAACAATACAGTCATATTTGACTATGAAGTTTAGATCCATGTAGGTTTATTTGGGAATCCCAGGGTCTTAGCCAGCAGGGTGTCCGGGTGTCTTTTTGGCACCCTGGTCCAACAAAAATACCTATTTCAAGGGGAAAAGACACCCTATCTTTTGGTCAGAATTTTTTGAAAATATCAATTTTAAGTAGATATTCTATAAAATTTTATTCTTAAATGATAACTAGAACATTTGTTGAAGAAATAAAGCATATATATTTACTTGATTTGTCAATGTACATGGTCAGTATGAAGACTTATTTTTTTTCAACAAGGGGGTTTGGACACCCTGTCTTCTTGAAACCCCATTTTGGACACCCTGTTATGAAAATCCTGGCTAAGACCCTGTTTGGGATTTTAATTTTGCCAGTCCAGTAGACTTGCTGCTTCCAGATTCTGCAGGTCCTGCCACTTATTGTTTTGGCCAGTAGGGATGTCATTGATATGAAATTTTATCGATTCGATTAATTGATATATATTTCGATTCGATTCGATTCGATTCGATACACCGTAACGTGCTCGTAGGGCACAATTATTTGTAGGGATGTCACTGATATCCCTTTTTTTCAATTTGATTAATTGCTATACTCTTTCCGATATATATCGATTCAGTTCGATAACCTGTGTCATGGCCATATGCCTGAGTTAAGTACACCATTCCTTCCATTTCTCTTACAAAAGCCATAGAAAAATTGTTCAATACTTAGTCAGAGTTTCACATTGCGTTAGTTTAACATGAAAATATCTGGGAAAGGTGTGTTTTTTTATTAATAATCATACGCCATTATTGGGTTGCAGAATATCGATTATTTTGATTCGATACCCAACCATTCGATTCGATTTAATTGACAAAGTGAAAATGTCGATCGATCGATTTGTCGACTATCGATGACATCCCTATTGGCCAGTCCTGCTGCTTTTGACAATGGTCATTAATGTTTACCTGAGATCTACAGGTCCAAGTTTGAATATTTGGAAGTGAACCTGGGGTTAGACTGCAAGGCTCGTAATTAGGGGGTCATGCCAGGAGCCCAGGGCTCCCTTGAATTGCCACTCCCTCAAATATCTGCATGGAGCCCAAAGATGTACTGGTTTCTATACATAACACCTTCAGGTAGCTTTTGAAGATACAGTTGGGCTCCCTGGAAAAAAGCTTCATTTCGAGCCCTTGACTGTAATACAAAAATTGATAAATGACAGGTAGATGACTTTCAAGGTCCACAAATGCAATTGTAATGACGCTAGATATGACATGTAGATAACTGGGCCATAGATCGGCCTCAACCCTTTCTGAATTTTAAATATTAACTTGCATCCACACAGTCTGATACTTTAAAACATAACTTTGAGCTATATTTTCAAGATTTTCTTTGCCAGTCCAATGGACTCACTGCTTTCAGATTTTGCAGGTGCTGCCACCTTTTTGCCAGTCTCACCACATAATGACCACTTGATGGCCCTACTTGAATCTCTGCCAGTCCTTCGTAAGGACTATAAGGCCTAAAAAAAAGTTGTTTGTTTCCTGTAACCCTACCTTAACAAGTTTTTATTCAAAAAAATCCCTACCCTAAAGTTTTTATCGGCCATCCAACTCCCAATCAACGTAAAACATGCATAAAACACACATTTTTGACCAAAAAAATAATGAAAAAAAAGAAGATTTTACTGACCTACCTACCCTATTTTTTTTCGGACTGTTACAGGAAACAAACACTTTCTTTTTTTAGGCCTTATGAGGGTTTGTAATTCAGAAGCATTAATGCACCAGCCTGTACTGACTACTTACAAGCCGTAGACCTCTGATAGCTCATTAGCCTGTGTTCATAATTCATTTTCAAGAATAATTTTTGAATATAGGAATTGTACATAACAACCAACATCCTCAACAACTAGTTACCGTTTTTAGCAATGGAACTATCGCCGCTATATCGTACCTTCCAAGTTTACAAGTTCGGCAACCGTAAGTATAACTTTTTACTGAAATATTTCGTAGTATTGAATGTTTGACATGGGTTTGTGTTTTGCAAAATACCGATAAGCATACCGTTAAATATTGAAACGAGTATTCCCCGGTATTTTGCGAGACGGTATTCGGTACGGTGCTGGTACCGGTGTACAGCCCTAGTCCTGAGGGGTTCTTTTTAAGGGTTTGGGTGTCCAAAAAGGCACCCAGACGCCCTGCTGGCTAAGACCATGTGACCTCCAGAAATTGTTGTCTCATGGAATTTTGGGTTTTCATTACTTTTTCTGTCATTTAATGTGGCTAAGTTGTGAGTGGCCAGTTGTAATTGGTGGAGGAAACCAGAGTACCTGGTGAAAACGATCCCCTCAACCCAAGTCATTGGCAACTTTCTCACTTGCCCCGACAGTGGTGAGGGACAGCAAGCAGTCAGCGGCAACGCCTTATAAGACCCCACAGCCATCAGGGCAGGACTTGTCTGGACCTGTTATTAACTTCAGAATAAAGAATGATTTTTATTAAACTATATGAAGGAGAGTTGTTGATGTTGTTGTTGTTACTTAATGAAATGTATAATGCCTAAAAGGCAACTATTTAGTAACGTGATGGCAGTACCCAGTAGTTGTCAGAACACTATGAATTTAGTGAATTGCAATTTAATATCTTCAGGAGATAAACTGCACCTAGCACCCAGGAATCAGTATATGGAGTCTCAATTGTTGTTATTCCCATAATGCACCCAGGTATCCAATTATAGCACATCTCAATTATCACCTTTTCACATGACATCCCAAACACACAAATTTAAAAGACTTAATGTTGGCACAGCGCCAAGATGTGAATTCCATTACAAGCAAAACAATTATAAAGGCAACTTAGTATATGCTTAGTGATGGGGCATATTTCTATCCTGAATAATGAAATTATAATGAAAAGAAATGTGCCCATAAGTGTTTGTACTGTAGCCAGTGTAAGACTGGGAGCAAAATACCACGGTGGACTACGAAGATTAATCTTGACCACATTTAATTGTTTTCACTTCCTGGTCCTCCTGCAATACTTGGTTTATTATAGACATCGTTTATAATTGTTTGTGGTCAAGCACCATAGTTACAGATGAGATGTGCTCTATCGGTATGATTTTGCATAGAGAAGAGTAGTGATTATACACTTAACAGCAACAGTTCAAAGAGCAACCCGAAAGCCAAATTCCATCCTATTTGAATAACAATTCCAACGAAAACATTCCTTACGACGCACTTATAACCCTCAAGTCTTGTTCTCATTGACCTCGTAGATTGAGTGGTTGTCGAATGTAGTTGGGGAATCGGTCAGACAAGGGTCTAATTTAGGGGATTTGCATGTAAACAATCCCATCAATTACGTACCGCGGCCAGCACATGTACCGTCCGCCATGTCAACAAAATTACAACTCGACTTGCGAGTGACCTCATTTCTACAACGCCCACTGATTGCGATGACAGTCGCCTAGACAGCTAAAACTTACAAGATCCTGTGTTTACTACGAGAGGAAATGGGGAATGTATAGGGAGTGAAGTTGTGTGAGCTCTATGATAAACAAGAAGCAGAAATTTGAAGCACATGACTCGTGAGGCAAAGAGTTCTGTCGAAATGCACTCACTCGCCATGTTCGAAACACTGACCTTTTTCCGATGGAGAATAAGTCTGTAGAGGCTCCTCATCTCTCCGCACAGACGCAATTATGGACTCGCTGTCCATCTAAAATTCGTCTCGTCAACAACTCAGATCTGTTACGCCGTAATTATGGCTACAATCGCAGCTCAAACTTGCAAAATATTCAAGATGGACGTATTCACGAAGTTCAAAATAAATATATGGTTGACGGTTTCTCTATCCTCATAAATATGCAATTAGCAACACAAGTACCAAAACTATGCCAAAACTCTGCGCTTTGACGAAAATCAACTTTAAGAAGATGCAAATAACGATATTTTTGTTGAAATTCCCTTTAAAGCTCTATATCAAGCATCACTGGATTCATTTCTCTAAAGAAATTTGGAAATATGTGCATTCCCGCTAAATTTTGCTTCAGTGGGGATCTAGAAACTGTTGCCCTCCATTGATTGACAAGTGCTCCAAGATTTAGGCCATTTGATTGGTCCATTTCTGCATTCCTCTGTATTTACCTTGTACCTTATTGCAAAATACACTGATTTTACCGAGTTAACGAATGACAACTTGTGCTATGATACATTAAAATAAATGCTTATCATATTCATCGCATACATATATCCCTACTGTATTCACTCCATTGCATATATGACATGATATTATAATTTTATTCCTTGACCCAATTCCGTTAAGTATCGCACTGTATGTGGTAAAGGTCAGAGGTCAAACCACCGCCATGATTGTTGTGGTGGCCCAGACTCATGAGTTGGTTTCTCTGCATGGCTGGATTTTAAACTTTAATTACACATTTTAGAAGCTGAAAACATCAGGCCTACTCTGGCAATAAATTCAAAAGTTGCAATGGAATGCAAGGTAAGGTTATTTGATATGTGTCAGGTGTCAGATATCATTTTTTCATAATTCTCAAAAAAGTGGGCTGTGCCTCATAAACTTTAGTTGTTGTTGAATGGGGCATCTTAGTGGTTTAGATTTTCATGATATGAAGGTAAAAATGAATCTTTCCATTAACTGATGACTGACTATCTAAAATTGATATTCACAGAAACAAGAACTATTTTCTAGCAGATTTTGATCCAAAAGAGGTCTTTGCAATCAAAATTTAGAATGTCACATTAAGTCATCAAACCTGTTCTGGGACAAAATTCTAAAATTAAACTTCCTTTTCTTGCCAGAGCAAATTGACAAATTAGAGATCTATTTATAGTATCACTATTGACCCTACCTGTTAGACATTAATAACCAAGCGGTCAAGAAATGCTATTAAAAGAATTGTAAGATATGTCTGGAATCTGAGTTACTCAGAATCTGTATTCTTTGTTATATATGATTCTAATTAGCCATTTTTTCACATTCATTAGTTAAAATTTAATTTTCGGAGGTACTCATCCCCGGAAATCTATAACTTTATTTGGTACATAATAGAGTTAAATATCCTTACACCTGATTACACTATACAGGAAATTGCCTGATGATAATAATGATCGGGCCGTCATCTTCTAATGACGGGCTGTTGATTAGCATTCATCTTTTAATTGGATCATTTCTGATCTGTCTGTCTAGACCTTGACAGACCAACACATAGTGAAACAATAAGACTGAAACAATTATAGGGTAGGGACATGTAGGTAAGGAAGGGCTACCACTCTGGCTTGTGGGCATTTTTGGGTGTCCTGAGGGGTGATTTTGAGGGTTTGGGTGTCCATAAGACACCCAGACAATTTTGTATGATGACAATTTTGCTGGCTAACACTGGATTCAAGTAGGCCAGTGTTCTTGAAATATTACAGAAAACATACTTGTAATTGTATTTCATTGTACGATATGGATCAGCATGGTCTTATCCAGAATTTCGAAACTGGGTGCACACAATTTAAAAAAATAATAATTTTGGCATCCTATTTTTCAAGGAAAACCACAATATTCCCTAATTAGTAATTACAAACCATAAAAAAGCTATTTACAATAAGGCACAGGGTTTGACTTTCCCAGGGGCCCAGGGGCATATGCCCCTAGATTTTTCAGACTAGGGGCCCAAAATAGTATGTATATTGACCAGAAATCCTGTTTTTAACCAATATTTTTTTTATTAAAAGACTATTTCGGGCCCCTTAAATCGGGTCTAAAATCTAAGTGACAGACCCTGAGGCATGATACCGTGGTTCAATGTAGGAATTAAATTGGGGTGTAAAACAATCAAATTACATGCTTGAAATTGACATTTCAAGAAATATTAAAAAAGTGGGTGTCCTGAGGGATGCTTTCTAAATTAAGTGTCCAGTGGGGAAAGGCTGTGTGGATACATTGAACAAAATTAACAATATTGATAAACATAAAGCTAAGATCAGGGATCTAAAGCTATTTTGGCAACAAAAGCCCCAGGTCCTGCAATGCTAATTCCATTCATGCCCTGAGATTTTGGAGAAAAAACGTGGGAAACACTCATGAATTACCCAGAAAATCTATATGGATTTTGGTATGATGAATTCACCAAACAAATCTAGATGAAATTTGTGTGTTGGAATCTAATCTACATTTCCTCTGAAGATATTTAACGTAATTTGTGCTTTATATATCAAAAATATATCACAAAAAGTGTCAGGACATTTTATAAGGGAGCAGGCGTGTCAGACAGTTGGATTCAGGTAGTCCCGCTGGACTACCTGAATCCTGGGGAAGTTCCCCACTAAAATCCAACAAAATGGTAGCGAAAAAAAGAAAAATATAGCATTCCTTAAGCATGCAACCTTAAAAATAGAAGAAAAAAGCATAAGTACCATTACTAACATGAAAAGGGGGAAAAAAGAACCTTTTTGCCTTTTTGGAATAAATGGCAGGACTACCTAAAATGCTGGCGGGACTACCTGATTTTGGGCTCAGGTAGCCCTGCCAACCTACCTGGCTCTTCTGGGGACCGTAGAGCCCTGAGTTAATCAATTCCTACCTGTAGCAGCCAAAACTGCCTGACAATTTTTGTGATATCTCTCTAACTAAAGCAATATTTAGAAAATATTTGAAGGAGGGTTGTTCATCAAACTCTTATCTTCAACTCTCCTTCAAATTTTTTTTCAAATTTATGCTTTGTTCCATAGTTATTTTTAAAACTATGACAGGTCCAGACGACACTCATCAATATAAGATCTCTAGGCATGAAGGGGTTTAATTTTCAGAAAATATTTGAAGGAGATTTGCTCTTATCTTCAACTCTCCAATGTTTTTTTTCAAATATATGCTTCATTCCATAGTTATTTTTAAAAGTATGACAGCTACAGGCCTACAGACGACACTCATCAATTAGATCTCTAGGCATGAAGGGGTTAAACCGCAGTAGGTGGGAACAGGTTTATTGATGTTGAATTCTTGAGGCATGCATACGTTTCCCAGCTGGCAAAAGTCATTGGATTCAGTGGTGATTGTTATTGGTAGTGAATTCATGCAGTGAGTTATTGATTTGGATTGTCATTCCTCACAATAGCATGCCGTGTAATAAGGATATTGATTAGTCATGTGCTGAATGCCTGTAATGTATAAGGTACCACTCCATACCAGCAGTCGACTTAATGACAATCTCTCTGAATGCCTATGGAAGTCAGCTATATAGCCTGTTTGAATTGCTCTAGAAGAGGGCATTTTTGTAGATACTTTTTCCCTTTTGTGTCAACTGTCAAATATCTAAAGAAATATATATATATATATATCCCTGTATCCTTGAGAATTGGATGGAGATTTTGTAGTTTGTGGTGTACAGCAGTGAATGTCTGTAATGCATAAGGTACCAGCAGTCGACTTAATGACAATCTCTCTGAATGCCTATGGAAGTCAGCTATAGCCTGTTTGAATTGCTCTAGAAGAGGGCATTTTTGTAGATACTTTTTCCCTTTTGTGTCAAATATCCCAAGAAATATATATATATCCCTGTATCCTTGAGAATTGGATGGAGATTTTGTAGTTTGTGGTGTACAGCAGTGAAAGTCTGTAATGCATAAGGTACCAGCGGCTGACTTAATGACAATATCTCTGAATGCCTATGGAAGTCAGCTATAGCCTGTTTGAATGGCTCTAGGAGAGGGCCGTTTTGCATTTTTTGATATATTTGCTCCTTTTTGTGTCAAATATCCCAAGGAATATATATATATATCCCCGCCCCGTATCCTCGAGGGGGGGGGGGGGGGGGGATTGGATGGAGATTTTGTAGTTTGTGGTACAGCAGTGAATGCCTGTAATTTATAAGGTACCAGTGGTCAACTTAATGACAATCTCTCTGAATGCCTATGGAAGTCAGCTATAGCCTGTTTGAATTGCTCTATATGAGGGCATTTTTGTAGATACTTTTTCCCTTTTGTGTCAAATATCCCAAGAAATATATATCCCTGTATCCTTGAGAATTGGATGGAGATTTTGTAGTTTGTGGTGTACAGCAGTGAATGTCTGTAATGCATAAGGTACCAGCAGTCGACTTGATGACAATATCTCTCTAAATGCCTATAGATGTCAGCTACAGCCTGTTTGAATGGCTCTAGAAGAGGGCCTTTTTGTATTGGGGGGATATGTGTTCCTTTTGGTGTCAAATATCCCAAGAAATATATATCTCCCTGTATCCTTGAGAGGGGGGCGGGTGGGAAATTGGACGGAGATTTTGTAGTTTGTGGTTTGTGGCTGTCTATGGTCTTTCTGCAACTGAAAGTCCTTGGAACGATTCATGAAGAGAAGCGATTTTCTTTCCGGTTCTGGGTTTCTATCTCGTCGCGATATGACCGGTTCCGGCTTTCTATCTCGTTGTGATATGACCTAAGCTGTTGAAGGCGACGTAATAATCCTTTCCTTCCCTCCTTTTTTGTGACTCATGGACAGTGTCTTAGCCAGGATTACACAAAAACTGGGTGCCTAAAATTGGCAGTTGTAAAATTTTTGGGCGTCCATATTTTTAAGGGGGATCACAATATTCTCATATTTCAACCATAAACTTGTATAAATTCATCAAAATAAGGCATGATATCATTAAACAATGTCAGAGGAATTATAAGGAGATGAAAAAATTCAATTATAAGCTTGATCGAGATTGAGATTTTTAGAAATTCCACACCTAAAAATTTTGGTGTCCTGAGGGGTTCTTTTTAAGGGTTTTGGTGTCCAAAAAGGCACCCAGACGCCCTGTAAGACTGTGTCTGTCAATAGCAATAAGCCACTGGTTCTGGTTAGGATGATACTTTAACCTGTCCATGCTTAGTTGTCTCACTGGTCTGGCAAATCGGTGAAATAATTACGATATTTTCAAAATTAAATTCTGCTTAGCGTGGAGGGAATTTTATTTGAAAGAGGAGGCACAGCTTTCATTCAAATGTTTTTTTTCTGCATCCACTGATGTTTTATGGCATGTATTTGGGTTTAGTGTAGTGCACATGATACTCTTGGCATGAGGCAGTTCTATATAGCATTACACATACATCACACAGTAATATACACTAACAGAGCAGGAAATGTACTACTAAATGTGTGTTAGGGGAAGTCGGCAATGTCTGGTTGCAAGAGGGGTATGTGATATGAGTGAGTGATAGGGGAAGGGAGAGAGAGAGACAGAGTCACAGACAGAGAGGGGGGAGGGAGAGACAGATCTTCTAGAGAGTCAGAGGAGACAGACAGACCAGGGGAGACAGAGAGAACGATAGGGGGAAGGGGGAAATTAATATTTCTCCCTCAAATACTGAGCTTTTGTTCAGAAGAAACCATTAAAATGGTAGTCCTTTTTGGCCAATATTTGTATTCTATACAGAAGGGTTTAGTGGTATTCTAGCATATCAGTGATGTGTGACTTATGAGTTATTATAGCTTGGCATTAACATATATTATTAGGATATTCCTGAACAAATCATTTCAAAGGGACTCAAGCATACGGCTAAAAACCTTTTGGAAACATATTTATTGAATTGATGATAAGAAAACTTCTTATATGATGACCCTTTGTCAGTTTTGCCAGCCACAGTGAATCACCCAAAAAACTTGGGCAAAAGGCTGATTTACCCAATTAATGCTTGCAAGCACTCAAAAATAGACTGACAATACAGGTTGAATCTTTCAGGTGAAAGCATATTTGGGAAAATATTTGAAGAAGAAACATTAATCAGAACACTACCGACAGGCGACAACCCCCCCCCCCCCCCCACCCCCCCTCCGTCAAATATTTTGTAAAATCATTCTTAATTTAGAAGTTATGGTTAAAAGTATCATTGTATCATTGATCCAGACAACAATTTAAAGAGTGGAAGTCTTAAGCATGAAGGGGTCAAGTTTTCAATTATCTCTAAAAATATCCTCTAGTGAAGCAGCCAATCCATTCAACCCTGTTTGACCCCTTTCTCTTCCATTGTCCTAAAAATAACCCCCTCCTTTGGGTTTGTGATCTTTGAAGTCCCTTTAACCTGATTGCGTGGTGTGCAATATATAGGTAAGTGGGCGAGAAACTTTACTGTTTCCCTAGAGAGGATCAGTGCCGGGTACCAGCCACTGGGAGGCTGTTAACCCTTCTGATGCTGAGGCTACTATTTTTGAAAAACATCTATACCCTGTCTTGCTGGTTATTTGAAAGCTCTCGCTGATTACTCTCAGATGAGTACCCACTACCCATGTGCCAGGGTTTCAGTCATTTTTCATATTTTTTTGCATCATTTTGTATCGGCCAAATTAGCCACCAGCAGCGTAAGGGTTAATGATGAAATGTTATCACTCCTATGTCTTTATGTTGTCATGGTCGGTATGTGTGTATTATGTAGGTAAGTGGCCCAGAAAATTTACTGTTTCCCTAGAGAGGATCAGCGCCAGGTATCAGCCACTGGGAGGCTGTTAATGATGATATGTTATCACTCCTAAGTCTGTGTTGTCGTTATGTGTCGTTGGTATGTCTGTAATATGTCGGTAAGTGGCCTAGAAGTTTTACTGGTTCCCTAGAGAGGACCAGCACCAGGCATCAGCCAGAGGGATGCTGTAATCTAATGATGAAATGTTTTGTTCTAGTTATGTAGGCAAGTGGCCTAGAAGTTTTACTGGTTCCCTAGAGAGGACCAGTGCCCGATACCAGCCAATGGAAAGCTGTTAATGATGATATGTTATTACTCCTAAGACTTTATGTTCTAGTTATGTGTCGTCGGTATGTCTGTAATATGTCGGCAAGTGGCCTAGAAGTTTTACTGGTTCCCTAGAGAGGACCAGTGCCAGATATCAGCCAATGGAAAGCTGTTAATGATGATATGTTATCACTCCTAAGCATGGTCTTAGCCAATATTTGGAAACAGGGTGTCCAAATAGAGGTTTCATAGACTTTTGCATGTCCTAAGTATGGTACAAAGTACATACTACTAATAAAATAAACCCTATATATTTACAGATTTTGCTTTTTTTAGGCCAGTAACTGCTTTGTGTGTCTTATAAAAGTGACACTACAGCTTCTACATCTTCTATCTTTTAAGAAAAGTCATCATCAGCAAATTCTGACATATACTTTTGGGTGTCCAAACTGTCAAAAAACAGTGCTTTGGGTGTCCAAATGACACGCTGGACGCATAGGCGGCTAAACCCCTGCTCCTAAGACTTTATGTTGTTGTTATGTGTCGTCAGCATTTGTTTAATATGAAGGTAAGTGGCCCAGAAGATTTACTGGTTCCCTAGAGAGGATGCTGTTAATGATGATTTGTTATCACCAGGCCTCAACGCTAACTCAAAATGATACTGGCCCTGTAGGACCAGTAACACCTAGCATCTACTGGTCCTGCAAAATGTTTACTGGTCCTACATTTTTTCTTTAACATAACAAGAAAGAACATTGCATAAAATTCACCACAACATTTATCTTTATAGATTTTATCTTCATTTATTTCAAAAACATTTGGGGACATTCTTGGTGGGAAACTTTTTAACAAGAATGTCTCCAAATGTTTACTGGGCCTGTAGGACCAGTTGAGGTCTTTTTTCACTGGCCCGAAGCTGTTTTGGGGAATTTTTACTGGCCTGGGGCCATAGGTTCACCCTTAGCGTCGAGCCCTGATCACTCTTAAGTCTTTATGTTGCTGGCAAAGTAGGCTGTATATATGGGTTCGACAAGCCCCTCTACAATTTGAAATATTGATTTCTTGCTATATGTACTATGTGTAAACTGGTAGGTACCCACTAATTTACTCATGCAGGGTTTGAATCCCTACCAAGGATACTGCACATGGTTTAACCCATTCACACTCAGAGCGGCCAAAACAGGCCTGGCGGTTTTGGAAATATTTTACTTGCAAAGGCATTTTCTGGGAAGTATTTGAAGGGGAAATGTTGATCATAAGCCAAACAACAACTCTCCTTCAAATATTTTGTGAACTTTCGCTTTATTCCCAAGTTATTTTCTAAAGTATGAAAGTAGCAGACGATTCTTTCCAGAGGATCTCTGAGTGTGAATGGGTTAAAACCATTTTATCTTATGTGAATAAAAACAAGTGGATATAAAACCAGCCAGTCAACCTAAACAACCAGGCTTCGGTGAATAGCCCAAAAGTTATCTTCTGCACATATTGTTGTGCAGCTTTCTATGTAATGTAAACAATATTAGGGCCCTCATTGGACTTTGTCTCTTAGTGACATCGCACTGAGGCCAGATTCGAGACCCCTGGGATAGCCAGGTCTTCACTTTAGCAAATATAGTAATTGGTCTCTCCCTACATGTCCATTCTTTTATTCATCTAAGACTTTATAAAGTGCAGTTTAAGTTCTAAAATTTAAATTTGCAACCGAGTCACGTATCGTACTATCTCAAGCTTGTCGGAGCCCTTAGATTTATGAGGTTGACAAGTACCCCTGAAGAAGAAGATGATGATTTTTTTCCCTTCTTTCATTTTGATTTTAAAAAGGTAACAATAAGGTATATATATATATCTCCCTGTTATTACAGTTTTTGTGTGCAATTTCTAAAAATGTCAATTTCATGCATATATTTGAATATTTTTTCAACACTATATAATTCCCATGGCATTTTATATGGACATGCTTTAAATATTTTGTTTTATAAAAGTAAATACATGTTTATGATTGTTTTCTGAGTATTTTGTAGTTTCCCATGAAAAGGGGATGCCCCCAAATTTTACAATTGCCAATTTTGGGCACCCAGTTACTAAATCCTAGCTAAGATCCTGTATGTGATCTTGGATTAAGAAAAGAATGGATATGTAATGAGAGACCAATTACTATATGCCCTATAGTTACATGCTGGCCTCATGCCAGGACTACTAGATAAGGCAGCAGGGCGAGGTCACGTGGGAACAAGGACCAATCAGGGCTCTTGCATCGATTACATTACAGAGAAACCTTATCTCCACCACCTGCTGGGGGTGCCCAGAGCACCTATTAGCGACTATTAGTTGACACTGGTTGAGGCTAGCATGTTCAGGTTGACCGGCTGGTTTCCATTCCATGTGTTTGGTCTTCTAAGATGTGATCGAGTTTCCAAAACATGCTTTTCTCTGATTTACCTCCAATAAAGTCAGTCAGGCCTTTTTTGGGTCGTTGTAGGTGTGAATGGGTTAACCCATTCACACTTGGAGTTCCATTAGAAAGTATCGTCTGCACCTATGCTACTTTTGACAATAACTTTGGAATTCAGAATAGTTTTATAGAATATTTGAAGGGGAGTTGTTGGTAGTGTTCTGATCAACTTTTCTTCTTCAAATCTTTTCCCATATCTGCTTCTGCCTGAAAGATTTCACCAAACTCATCAGGCTGGTTTTAGCCGCTGTGAGTATTAATGGGTTAAAGTAGTCATACATTGAACCACTAGTCTCACTTCAAGCACAGACGGAAGCAGAGATCATAATTGGATTCACATCATCATCAAGTAATGTTCATTTTGAGTGTGTCATTTTTAGTTTTTCACTCTAAGTATAGGTGGCAGCAGTTGCATAGGAGATCAGTTGTAATTTGATCTGATGTTCTACAGCTGGGCAGTTGTCTGAAAGAATCATTATCAGATTGATGATCTTATTTCCCTATGGCTAGCTTTTAGTTTTCAAACCTGTCAATAGATGGCGTTAGTGAAAGTGATGGATTTTATATATAACTAATAGGGTCTTAGGCTCTTAGCCAGGATTTAGAAACTGGGGGCCCAAAATTGGTAATTATAAAAATTTGGAGCGTCCTATTTATCAAGGGAGACCACTATGTACTCAGATTACAGCCATACACTTATTAAACATGTATTTACTTATTGAAATAAGGCACGATATCCTGATGCAATGTCATGAGAATTGTATTTAGGTGGGAAAAATCTAATAATACGCTTTAAATTGACATTTTAAGAAATCACCCACAGAAATATTTGGGTGTCCTGAGGGTTGATATTTTAGGGTTTGGGTGTCCAAAAGATGTCCAGACGCCCTATCGGCTAAGACTGCAATGGATTTTATATAAGGCCTAAAAAAAGAAATTGTTTGTTTCCTGTAACGGTCCGAAAAAACATAGGGTAGGTAGGTAGGTAATCTTTTTTTTTTGCATTATTTTTTTGGTCAAAAATATGTTTTTTACACATGTTTTACGTTGATTTGGAGTTGGGAGGGCTGAAAAAACTTTAGGGTAGGGATTTTTTGAATAAAAACTTGTTAGGGTAGGGTTACAGGAAACAAACAACTTTTTTTTAGGCCTAACTATAACTGAAAGAAAACGAATGTCTGCTTGCTGATCCATTTACCATGTTATCCCTAGAGCACCCAAATATACTTATTAGCCCATTCATGCTGGTTTTAGCCATTTTCCTCACTAGTGTCGGTCTTGTTTATTTTCCATGTCCAAAATCTGATGATCTGGCCTCTATCAGAATTGTCAGAATCTTGATTGCCAATCATGATCACATGCGATCTGGAGATTGAAAACAGCGGTGAACTGTTTAACATTGACCCTATTGACCCCAGGGAGGACTGACTGAGGTCATTGGGGACAAATCTACTTACATTATAATAAAAATGATTTAATTTGCAAAAGAAGGTGGATGGAAATCAATACTGAGAAGCTGAGAGTGTAGTTGGCGCTACACAACGGGTATACAGCACTATACACTACACGGATTCTTCCAAACAGAAAAATCTGGAATGTTTTTACACTCAGACTATTAAGGCAGTACAGTATATATTGTTGTTTACTTCCTGCTCGTTCCTGATGTCGAGTGAAGTTAACAACCAGGAACTTGTCAGTTTCAATTACCATTTAGTATTTACCCTGTCAATTCCCTAATCAGAATGTAATAAATGTGTATTGGGAACCCACTGGCAGAAAAGACTGGCATCTGATTTGCCTGTTAATATCTTGAATTTGCCAATCTGAAGTCCAATGCAGTGCCACTGGCTGCTCACTATCTCTCACCACTGAGGGCTTGCCCTGATAGCTCAGTGGTCTAAGGTGTTACCACTGACCGCTCACTGTCTCTCACCACTGAGGGCTTGCCCTGATAGCTCAGTGGTCTAAGGTGTTACCACTGACCGCTCACTGTCTCTCACCACTGAGGGCCTGCCCTGATAGCTCAGTGGTCTAAGGTATTGCCACTGACTGCTCACTGTCTCTCACCACTCAGGGTAGTATGGTTTCCTCTGGTCACCATTTACAACTGGCTGGTCAAGATGTAGCCACAACTAGGGCTGGGCTCGATTGCTAAGACATCGAGCACGCGACTAAGTCTCATGATCGATACTCACCACCTTCTGACATCGAGCGACGAACTCGATACACGCTACCACTACCTAACAGTTTAATTCCCCCCCAAAATTCTAAAATTCTAAGGCGGCCGCCGTTAAAACTGCACTGCGATAGACACTATCGCGCGCGGTAACGCTTGGAAAAGTGTGGTGAGGGCCACGCTATGTATTTTACATGGTGCTGGTCCGGCCCCCACCACACTTTTCCAAGCACTAACGCGCGAGACATAATCGAATCAAAAACATCGACATTGAAAAAAAATAGTCAATTAATTGGATCGCTAAAAAATGGCTGATGAGCACAGCCCTAGCCACAACATGGCCGAAAAAGTGACGATAAACAGAATTCCAAATTTCACCTCTTGCAAATGTGAGAAAGTTGCCAGTGACTTTGGGTTAGGCGGTGGTTTTAGCCAGGTACTCCGGTTTCCTCCACTACTTACAACTGTCTAGTCACGGTTAAGCCTGAATATGGCAGAAAAGTCATGGTAAATATGATTGCAAATTCCATAAGGCCTAGAAACAAATATAGTTTGTTTCCTGTAACAGTCCAAAAAAAATAGGGTAGGTAGGTCGGTAAAAAAAAAATTTTTTGGATTATTTTTTTGGTCAAAAATGTGTGTTTTATGAATGTTTTACGTTGATTGGGAGTTAAATGGAGGGCGGAAAAAACTTTAGGGTAGGGATAAAACTTGTTAGGGTAGGGTTACAGGAAACAAACAACCTTTTTTTTTTAGGCCTTAAGACTAGGTTCATGTTCCTATCCCTCCCACCCCCAACCCCACCCCCAGCCTTCAAGACTAGTACAGGCTTCTAATGCGACTATATATAGTCAGTCACGCAGGTCTCCTTGGATAAACATACATCATTATCCATGTTCAGTTGTCCACTATGTAATCTTGGCCCCTACACATGCATTGTCATTCCAGTGTGCTGTGCATTCACAATGCTCCTATTTATCAGGAGGTGTTTTAACACGTACATACTCATAGCGGCCAAATGGAGGCTGACATCTTTGGCAATATCTCTCCGACCGAAGGATATTGTTAAATTTTTTTGAATCAGAGGCATTCATCAGTACTTAAATTAAAACTCTCCATCAAATATTTTGCGATTGCATGCATTTATCCGAAGTTATGTACAAAAGAATCATTGATCCTGACGACAATTTCAGGGTTGACGATCCAGCATGCATGTGTTAATAATATACAATGCTACAGCGGCAGTGGGCCTGCATCAGTAAGCACTGTATACACATATGTATATGCGGGCACCCAAGTCAGACCGTGATGTAGGCTCTAGGCGCAGGCGTGACACAGATGTGATATATACCGATATAGACAAATACCTCACTAGTAACTGACACACGTACATACATACATATATATATGTAACTGGGAGATTTGAGGACAAGGATCATATTCATACATCATTTATCTGGTAGGTGCTATGATAAATAGTATCATTTCTATGAAATGTCATCGTTTTGTCCATATTGTACTCCTAGCTGGGAGGTGTGTATGGATAGTACATTGGGGTACCATATGGTTGCTTGATACTGCACATGAACAGAACAGGTCAGGATTGGAAATTTTGTGTTTGTATGAGTTGTCATCATCATCATCAACGTATTTGACAGTTATGAATTCTACTGCAGAAAGGAAAAATGGAAGTAGTAGTATATATTTTTTAATTTGATAATTTTTTAATTCATCAAAAATTTATTTCATGGAAAGTAAACTTAATGCTTGGCTGTGATCAATATAGTATTGGTTGTTTGATATCACTTTTTGGCTAGATGTTAGTACAATATGACATGTTATTAGCCTTAATTGTTGTGCAGTGGCTATCTCCTGGTTCACCACCGTCATAGGTCTCTTTAACCCTGTCCATGCTGAGGATAGTTTAAGGTTAAAGGCCAAGGTGAATTGTGAACCATGACTGGGGAGTCACGATTTAGTCTCAATATGGCAGAGATAGTGGCGATAAATGAAGTTCCAATTCTGTCTTTTGGACTGTCATTTGCCAGAAAACCTTTCAAGACAGGCAAAATTTTCTATGAAGAATTTTCAATCACGACCTTGTGTGGGTAAAAAACAAATCTTTTCCTAACAAACCATTTTCGAAGACATACCTAATGTGTAAATTGTCCTTTTTTACACTATAGACTATTTTTGGCGATTAGGATTTAAAGTAGTTGAGTAGCCGAATCTGGACGGGCAGAAATTATATGATTGCTTTTGTGGACAGGCACTTTTAAAATCCTAGCTAAGACCCTGATTCAAAATAGCAACAGTATCTTTCCTTTTGCATTTAAATAGCAGTACTAGTCAAGTGCCAGAATTAGCGACTATTCATTACTATTGTGTTAACCAGTCTAACTGCATTCATGCATTACCTGTATATACATCAGCATTAAATGGGATACAGAACACATTACTTAACTTTATTGTTTTTCTTTAGCCCTTATGCTGCGGTAGAGAGTTTTAACCCATGTCTATGGCTGAGGGTAGCTGGTTTGGCCAATACAAATGATGCAAAAAAGGTTTTTAAAAAACCATGAAAAATTACTGAAACTCTGGCACATGGGTGTTCATCCGAAAGTACTCAGCGAGAGCTTTCTAATGAATACCAACATGCCAGGGTTTCGATGTTTTTCAAAAATCTCTGCGCCATTGTGCTTAGGACAAAAGTAGCCTCAGCATTGCAAGGGTTAGTTTCCTTGTGTGCATAAACTAAGTATTGTTTGTCTAAGGACTTTGACCAAATTGCAATTGATACTTGTAGTGTGGTTCAAACATGCCAGACTATTTTGGTGATTTCATTCAGGCAGAGGTAGGGATAGGTACCAGGGTCTTAGCCAGGATTTAGAAACTTGGGGCCTAAAATTGGCAATTGAAAAACTTTTGGGCGTCCAAATTTTTGAGGGTCACCACAATACACTCAGATTTCAACCATAAACATGTATGAATTTATCAAAATAAGGCATGATATCCTTATACAATGTCATAGGAATAATATGGAGATGAAAATAATTGATTATATGCTTGAGATTGACATTTTAAGAAATTCCTCACCAAAAGAATTGGGTGTCCTGAGGGGTGCTTTTTAAGGGTTTGTGTGTCCAAAAAGACACCCAGACGCCCTGCTGGCTAAGACCATGATAGGTACCGTTGTTTGATACGATACCAAATACTGCTATCGAATGGGAAAAATTTTCATATCGAAATGTTAAGAATCGTATCGTATTGTATTATTTAAGATTTGAAATATACTTAAAATTGACTAAATTTCTTCCTGTACGTCTCTGCCTGAAAGATGTTCTCTGTATATTATGGAAATTTCAAATTTCCAAAGCCAGGGACAGACATTAACTTTTGAAGGCACATGCCCGTTCGGGCAGAGCGACCCTAAGTTTTGCTTGCCCGAAAAAGAATTTCATCTTGCCCCCCAAAATATGTTATTTTGCACTTTGTTCATTATTAACACAGTGACATCCTATTTTGGATGCATCTTTAGTGTTTTTATGGGAATAAACACTATAGAGGCATACAATTTAGAATGACAGTCTCACTGTGTGTAGTTTCTCTGTCTAACTTGGACCGTTTTGCATGGGATAAGTGGGAATATTGACTTGCCTGCTCAGGCTTTTAGATTACGTCATAAACTTGCCCGAAACCATGTTTTTTACTGTCAAACTTGCCCCAGGCAATCAAGCAAGCCGGACCCTGAAAGCTGATAGTGCTAAATTTAACAAAATGAGGTCTCTTTGAAGTTTGATCTCAATAGGTTGTTATATGGTTATGCACAGCTATCTCCTCCAGTAAAGAAACCTCCACCATTAAAAAACCTATCTTAAATCACATTCATAGCGAGATGAAATAATCTCGCTATGAACAGGATTTCAGATAAGTTCAAAATGGGGGCGGTTTGTTTAAGAGATAGCTGCCATAACATTAACAATCTCATAGGAATGATGATTTAAGGTGAATAAACTCTTTGCTGACTACAGATAAAAGCATGCTTTAATGTGACATTCACTGATTATAAATCAAGGTTGATGAGGAACTTGCTCGCACTTTGCTGAGCAGATTACAGATAAAAACGTATTCTTGCCAAGTTGCTACTTATTAACTGTCAAGTTTTCTTTAAAGTGGGGTTTTTTTATCCAATAAAATACAGACTAGCACAAAAAAATCAGGGCTAAAATTCAGGGCTAAAAATCTTTTATGCAGCTACCTTTGCTTGGCTAGTTGAAATTTTGGTTAATGTTGAGCCCTGAAGGATTGCCCATATTTCCCATTAATTATTTTGTAAAGTAATTATAGTGGTTCAAATTCCTAGATGGGTCTAAATTTCCAAGAATTTTTGGATATTGATTTTTGCAGTATAAGGCCTGGATTGATGTTAAGTACTAGAGTGGATTGTAATCTGATGTAATCCTAAATAGTCTATGACAGATTGAAGCCTTTATGCATGACTAGTAAGGGTTTGTAAGACTGTTAACCCTTCCAATGCTGAGGCACAGGACACAGAGTTAGAAAAAAGCTAAACCCTGTTATGTTGGTATTCATTTGGTAGCTCTCACTGAGTACTCTCAGATGAGTGCCATATGCCAGGGTTTCAGTCTTCTTTTTTTAGGATTTTTGCATCATTTTGTATTGGCCAAACTAGCAGCAGCACAAGGATTAAGAATTTTTTTTGTTTTGTCAACAATTCTAAACATAGTGCTTCTTATAGTGGTACACATTCCTAGACTGTTCTAGATTTCTAGGAATTTTACGGTTCATGATTATTGCAGTATAATCTTGGACTAAGATAAGTACTAGAGTGGTGACTATTCTCATGCAATCCTCAATAGTCCATAACAGATTAAAACCTGTATGTATGGCTAGCAATCGCACAGGGAAAGGAGCTTTGAATATTGTAAGACTGTGTTAAGAAATTTGTGTCAACAATGTCAACCTAGTGCTTCTTAACCCTTATGCTGCTGGTTTCTAATTTTGGTAATACAAAATGATGCAAAAAACCTGAAAAATGACCGAAACCCTGGCAAATGGGTACTCATCTGTAAGTACTCGGCGAGAGCTTTTCAATGAATACCAACATGACAGGGTTTAGAGGATTTTCAAAAATCTTCGCATCCTTGTGCTGAGAACGAAAATAGCCTCAGCATTGGAAGGGTTAACCCTTGTGTTCCTGATTTAATTTTGGAGATCTCCTTGCCAAGAGTTACCTGGACCTGTGATACTTTTAAAAATAGTTTGGAATGGAGCACAACTTTGAATAATATTTGAAGGAGAGTTGTAGATAGAGTTTTGATGAACATCTCTCCTTGAACTATTTTCTTAAGATTGCTTTTGTTAGAGATGTATCAACAAATCAATCAGGCAGTTTTGGCTGCTGCAGACTTAAAGGCTTTCGGCTGCTACAGTTGGGTTATTAGCAATATTGGTGAGACATCTTTTTACCAACCATTTATTTTTTTTATTCCAGAGGGAGAATGATGGGCGATGCTGAATAGGAGAGCCCTAAAGGACGAGGAAGAGGAGGATAACTACAACATGGCCAAGGAGGGTGAGACTCAAATAATGAGAATGAAAATGAATATGATAATAATGATAATAATAATAATAATAATAAGGCCTAAAAAAAGAAATTGTTTGTTTCCTGTAACGGTCCGAAATAAATAAAAAATAGGGTAAAAAAAATAATTTTGCATTATTTTTTTGGTCAAAAATGTGTTTTTTATGCATGTTTTTCATTGATTGGGAGTTGGGAGGGCGAAAAAATTGTTAGGGTAGGGATTTTTTTGAATAAAAACTTGTAAGGGTAGGGTTATACAGGAATTAAACAACTTTTTTTTAGTCCTAATATAATATATAATAATAATAATGATAATAGTATAATAATCATAATAATGATGATAACAAAATTATGATTATATTGATAATAATGATGATGATAATAATTATGATAATAGTAATAATAATGATAAGCATAACAATAATAATAATTATAATAATAATAATAATGATAATAATAATAATGATATTTTCATATTATCCAAATGCGATTTTGTTTGTATGTTCTACATTATTTCAATGTTTCCAACTTTATTTTGATGCTTTTATTCGTTCATGTTTTAATAAAGATTTTCATATTTCCCTTTATTTTCTAGGAAAAATTATTTTCAAGTTTTAACCTTTTTTTTTATTTCAATTATTCTTATATTATTCTCATATTTTTATATTTTCAACTACAGGTGAACTTGCATATGACGGACCACTGTATGACAGATTTTTGTCTATGACGGATGATATGCTTGGTCTCAGTCCCATGCATATCATGTACGTGTCAGACGTATATGACAGATTTTGTATATGACGGACCTATTTTCCTGGTCCCATTGAGTCTGTCATATCCAAGTTCTCCTGTATATTCATACCCTCCTCTTTTTCCAGATACCAATTTGCTTATTAAAGGGCAAATGCACCATCATGATGATTTAGGTTCAAAATGTGCCTATACGTGTCACCTTTCAAATAAGACCACCCGCAAGTCTGTCCTCCTCAGCACTCCTCAGATATGGCTTATGAAAGTTAGTAAAAAACTGGCCTGAGTCTGGGCATAGAGGCTGACATTACAGGGCAGGGCAAAAATTTAAGCCCAATTTTGATTGATCGAGAGATATCAGTGGCAGTCACTTCCAGCCACTGATATCTCTCGACCAATCAGAAGCAGGGCTGGCAGTCACTTCATAAGCACCACTTCTGATAATGTCAGCCTCTATACCCAGACTCAGACCAGTTTTTTACTAACTTTCATAAGCCATATCTGAGGAGTGCTGAGGAGGACAGACTTGCGGGTGGTCTTATTTGAAAGGTGACACATATAGGCACATTTTGAACCTAAATCATCATGATGGTGCATTTGCCCTTTAAGGAGAATCATGTAGGTTCAATTACCAATTAAAATGTGTTTTTAATAAATTCTTTCCGTCTTCTCCAGATACTAATCTGCTTATAAAGCAGAATGGCGCAGAGGCTGGGGCTCCTTCTGAGGGAGAGCAGGTAAATATATTACCGCAAGGCCTAAAAAAAAGTTGTTTGTTTCCTGTAACCCTAACCTAACAAGTTTTTATTCAAATAAATCCCTACCCTAAAGTTTTTTCGTCCCTCTCAACTCCCAATCAACGTAAAACATGCATAAAACCAGGAAGTTTAGACTACATTCTAAAGTTCCTGATAAAACACACATTTTTGACCAAAAAAATAATGAAAAAAAAAAATACCGACCTACCTACCCTATTTTTTTTCAGACCGTTACAGGAAACAAATAATTTCTTTTTTTAGGCCTAAGTACTAGCGATGGGACGATGCTTGAGTAATTGCTCAAACTCAAGCCCTATCTGAGCACTCGAGTGAAAAAAATCGAACTCGAATTTTGACGAGCGCTCGGAAATTGTTGAAAACATTCTCGTTTTCAACTTCAACATGTTGCTTTTGCAAAATCAAAACAAAATCTTTCCTTTTTGATATGCGCATCTACATGTGTGCACATCTGAGACCGGTTTCTTGACCTTCCGTGTGTTTTCGTTGCATTGTCAAACTTGTTTTTGTTACGTTTTGGCAGGAACTATTTATTTGAAATAAATAGTTCCTGGTTTTGGCTTGTTATTTTCCTCATTTTCTCACTTTTATTTTTCTCATTTGAACTTCATTTTGGAGGTTGGATCTCGGAAAAACTTGAGAGCTCAGTCGAAAATTTGGCTGAGCATTCGAGTCCTATCACTATTAAGTACAGTGCTCAACATTAAATTTTGAAGGCATTTGCCAAGTAGGGCTGGTAAACCTCTAATTTCTACCTGCCCGAGAAAATTGGACCTGCCCTGCAAAAGGTGTGATAAAATGAACATAAAAGTGAGTTTTCTGTGTGTACTATACTTGTACCACTTAACTGTTTTCCTGATATAGCTTTATCTGTACTGTTGATAAAATGTTGGATTTCTTACCCAGTACTGTATATAGTCTTGTTAAAAATATTCAATTTGTCTCCGCACAGTGTGTAAAGAAATGAAATTAACTTGTGAACTTGCAGGGGTGTCCAACTGTCACATTGTCGCACCAGCGTGCGACAGGGCCTTCAAAAGGTGCGACAAGCCAACAATTCTAAGCACTGTTTAACTTGGAATTTTTCGCAAGTTATGACCTATTGAGCCTATCACATATTTCACTTGCATTGTTTTGAATATAAATTGTATTCATAAACTAGTGAACTCCACTAAGTAATACTGTCTAATGATTGGTCTTGGTCTTAACCATTGCAATAAGGGCTGATATGGTAGGACTACCGGGTGACAATATTAATAGCTATTGTAGAACCTCGGTCACCAAAAATTGCCGTGCTCCGGGACGTTATGACTGTGCTCCGGGACTGAAATATTTGGACACCCCTGACTTGTTGTACTGATGAAATTACATATATACCACATTGAAATAAAAATTATAAAAAGAAAAATGTTGGATTTCCCTTATGTTATAGTATCTCTGGAGTTCCATGATGAAATCTTACCTGCCATGCAGGGCAGGCACACTGATATTAACCTGCCCTTCAGCAATGTTTTACCTGATTTTACGTGATGGAATCTTATCTGCCATGTAGAGCAGGTACACTCCAGATGATATTTACCTGCCCTTCAGCAATTTTGAAAATTTTTACCTGCCCACGGCAGTAGCTAGGACAACCCATATTTATGAATTCTACAGGACTCAAACAGTAATATCTATGGTTTTATAACATTGATGTCCTTTTATATCAGATTATAACTGGTTCTGTCATCTTTACTTTATCTACTTTCAGAAGCAGGCCAAGGAGAAATTCCCAAAGAGCGTTTTCTTCATCGTTGGCAATGAGTTCTGTGAAAGGTTCTCCTACTATGGGATGAGGGGTAAGATATAGACTATTGTACTATACATTCAGTTTTATGTAAGACATAAACACATTTATTTTTGTTCTCTTGCACAAAGACTCTGTAATACTATTACTAATAGCACTTAATTAACATGTTGAACAATGAATAAAAATAGAAACAAAAATAGACTAGCATACATTTTCAGTAATTTGGGACACTTTTTACCAATGAAAATTTTTATGGGTTAACGGTGGCCCGTGTTTTCTGAAAATACAGCCTCAGCATTGGAAGAGTTAATATTTCAAATTTCTTGCTTGATGCCATTCTAGCACCAACTTTTTTGTAAGTGTACTACTTCTAAGATGTTTTTTCTCCCTTTACAGCCATCCTGGTCATCTACCTTAAGAACCATTTAATGTTCGGTGCCAACAGCGCGACGGCCATCTACCATGGATTCACTATGGTCTGCTATTTCACCCCCCTCTTGGGAGCCATACTCGCGGATGGATATATAGGCAAATTCAAGTAAGAATTCCATTTTTCTCTTCTTTATTTCTTGGCCCATTTTAACCCTTCCAATGCTTAAGGCTACTTTCGTCCAAAGCACTAAAAGGCAAAGATTTTTGGAAATCATCTAAACCCTGTCAATATGGTACTCATTAGATAGCTCTCACCGAGTACTCTCAGATAAGTACCCATATGGCAGGGTTTCAGTCATTTTTCAGATCTTTTGCCTCATTTTGTGTTGGCAAAATAAGCCACCAGTAGCATAAGGGTTAAGATATGAAAATGGCCATCTACCATGGGTTTACTATGGTCAGCTATTTCACCCCCCTCCTGGGAGCCATACTCGCGGATGGATACATAGGCAAATTCAAGTAAGAATCCCACTTTTCTCTTCTTTTTTTTTTGACCCATTTCATTACGTGAGTCAAACCATTCCTACTTCTAGCTCCCACAATTACAAGACAATTAGGGATTGGCACCTTTAGAATATTTTCGGTACACTACAATATTGATGTTTATGATATGATATCTTTTTTATTTTTTATTATTTTTTATTTGGTAGCCTAAAAAAAGGAAACAGGCCTTTTTTGTTTATTTTCCTGCTCGCCGAGCATCACGGCTATGCTAGAAACATATATCAATAACATACATGAGTTACGGTTGATATGATATCTTGATGATATTTTTAACAATTCTGTCTGACCTGACAACTTCTGACCTGATACACATTTTAACCTGCACTTAATATTTCAATAAGAAATATATAAAAATATTTTTTCATTCTTCAATAAATCATTTTGGATGGTATTGCAATTAATATATGTACTTGTTTTCTTTTCAGGACAATATTGTATATATCAGTGCTGTATGCCATAGGAAATGCTGTCATGTCTCTAACGGCCCTCCCCCCACCAGAAAGGTGAGTGATTGTATCAACGCTTAAAGGTTCCTTCAGAAATTGTCTGAATCTGGATCTATGATATTTTTCACTGTAACTTTAAAATTGTGAATGATTTTACAACATATTTGATGTAGAGTTGCAGGTAATGTTCTAATTAACATTTCACCATCAAATATTTTTCTAACTTTGCTTTTGCATGCAAGATTTCATCAAAATTGTAAGGCTGTGTGTATATATATATATATATATATATATATATATATATATATATATATATATATATATATATATATATATATATATATATATATATATATATATTATATATATATATATATATATATATATATATATATATATATATATATATATTATATTATATATATATATATATATATATATATATATATATATATATATATATATATATATATATATATATATATATATATATATATACATACATACATAGATAGATGGATACTTATTTCTGATAGGTAAATGTATTTTTAGGGTCAAACCTCATCATTTTTATTTTTCATTGCTGATAGATAAATGTTTTACTTAAGGGTAAGACCTCAAATTATTTTTATTTGTCATTGCTGATAGATGAATGTTTATTAAGGGTCAGGCTCTGCATTATCTTTATTTTTCATTCCTGATGTGTAATTATTGTATTTTCAGGGTTGGGCCTATCATTGGTTTGCTGCTGATAGGTATAGGGACTGGAGGTATAAAGCCATGTGTATCGGCATTTGGGGGGGACCAGTTCCCTCCTGACCAGGTAAGGCTCAGCCAACCATCTAAACCCTGTCAAGTTGGTATTCATTGGATAGCTCTCGCTGAGAGCTCTCAGATGAGTACCCATTTGCCAGGGTTTCAGTCATTTTTTTGCATCTTTTCTATTGGCTTTTGCCTAAAAGATACCACCAAATTGTCAGGCTGCTTTTGGCTGCTGTGAGCATTAATGGGTTAACATATAAGGACATATCTTGTTACCAAAGCAATATTTAGAGAAAAAATGTGACTGAAAGTTAATGTCAAAGTTGGGTATAATAATTTTTCATATATTTTTTTATTCAGTGAGATATTTTCAAAGTTCTGAGACCCTTCATATTTTCCAGTTGCGAATGGGTTAATCTGTATATAACAATATGACAAAAGCTTCCTATCTTTTTATTTTCAGGACAAGAATTTAAACCGATTCTTCTCAGTGTTTTATTTTGCAATCAATGCAGGGAGTTTGTTATCTATGTTGATCACGCCAGTCTTCAGAGGTAAGTATGTATGTCTATTGACTGTAACATATGTTACAAGAATCATGATAAGGTAGAAGAAATGCAAATAAAGAAAAGAACATACAACTGAGTAGTTATAAGGAAGAAAATAATTAAGTAGAGGTTACTCAGAGTGCAGTTATCAGCGTAACCATTAACCCTTCCAATGCTGAGGCTACTTTCGTCCAAAGCCTAAGGCTGCAAAGAGTTTTGAAAAAAAAAACTTCATTGGATAGCTTTCTCTGACTCAGATGAGTACCCATATGCCAGGGTTTCAGTCTTTTTTTCAGTTTTTTGCATAATTCTAAGGGATAATTGTGGTGGTAAAGTCATTCAAAAATATGTGATCATTTTTGAATATATAATCAGATTGAATGATAACTTGCTTAACCCATTAACTCTTAAAATGACACCTGGATCTATAATACTTAAAAGAATAACTTTGGAATGAAGAAGGATTTTACAAGATATTTGAAGAAAAGTTGTTGGTAATGTTCTTATTAACATTTCTCCATCAACTATTTTCCTATTTATACATTTACCATCAATTTTGATCAAAATTGTTTGGCTGGTTTGGCAGCAGTAAGCATTAAAAGGGTTAATTGCGATCATTGCACTTTTACTGCAATGAAAATTTGCTTTGTTTTTCAGCTGACGTCTATTGCTTTGGAGAACACTGTTACCCGCTGGCATTTGGGGTACCTGCAGTTTTAATGGTAGTAGCACTGAGTAAGTACTACATGCATGAGTAAGATAGAATAGAGAGACAGAGACAGACAGACAGACAGAAAGAGAGAGAGAGAGGGAGAGACAGACAGAGGGAGAGACAGACAGAGGGAGAGACAGACAGACAGACAGAAAACGAATCAGAGAGAGAGAATTTGTTTTGCAATAGAAAAGGATATTTTGTTGGATGTAAATTTCCCAATTATAACTCCAGTATTTGTAAGATTGCCACTACGGACATCAGTATACTTTTTATTGAGACTGAAATATTTGTCCATTTGTTGACTTTCAGTAGCTAAGAAGATGATTGTATATCTTTATTTCTATTTTCAGTTGTTTTCGTGGCTGGCAGTGGCCAGTATAAAAAGTTCCCTCCCACTGGGAACGTCATAGGCAAGATGTTTGGCTGTATAGGGGTAGGTAGAATAATTTCACATTTCCAACTCATTTTCATTGTTATTTCAACAGGTCAACCAATTCATGCTAATAATACACCTAGTGACCTAATCATTTTTGTGATATTGTTTTTAAAAATATCAGAATCAGCTCTAGAAGATATATTTGAAGGAGAAAATGATAATCAAGTCCGAACCAACTACTCTCCTTCAATTTTTTGTGAATTCGTGTTTAATTTACTGATCATTTAAAAAAAAACTAGATCACCATAGGGGATCAGATGGTCAGGACAATTTGTCTAGAAATATTTTTAAAAGATTGAAGGAAAACAATTGAGAATAGATTTCAAAAACAATGATTCCTTTCTTTGAAATCTATTACTACCTTTCTTACATATCTTATATACATATCAATTAGATAAAATGTTAAAAGACAATATCAGGTAATATTTTTGCAATTTTTCTGGGCAATGTCATTAAATAAATGCATTTGCATTTAATCTCCATTTTTATGCCCTTTTTGACTAGACTTTTTATAATTATGTATTTTGTACTTTTCTGTAGGTAAGATAGTTTTTCAATGCAAGTGCACAGTGCTAAAAAGAAAGATTCACCTAATTTACTTCCTAAATAAGTAGAGAATCGATTTTCCTACATGAATTGCCAATATGTATCTGTAAACAAACCGTTAAACCTATTTACATCTCTGTCATACCTGAAAAGTGTATTTTGGGGTTGTAGCTAAAAGGAGCTGTTGTCAAGTACATTGTTTGTATAATTTAGTATTTACAGTTAATATGCCTTTTTATAATAAGTACATATACAAGTATTTGTTCATCACAAACACAATTTGCAACTCTCTTAACCCATTATCGCTCAAGAGATTCTCTAAAAACTGTCATCAAGATGTTGGATACTTTTAACAATAACTTCGGAATCAAAAATGTTTTTACAAAATATTTGAAGGGGGGTTGTTGGTAAAGTTTTGTTTAACATATCTCTATCATATATTCTCCGAATAATGCTTTTGCCTGCAGGATTTCATCATAATTGTCAGGCTGCTTTCGGACGCATTGAGCATTAATGGGTTAAACATCCTCTAAGAAATCGACTGTCGTGGATATGAGGTCCACCATCAAATATATTTATTGTGAAATATTCCACTTGCGGAAAATATTCAATAAAGTATGTAAACGTGATGGTGTTAGTTAAATAAAACCAAAAAATCTTTAAAAACAAAAGCAAAAACATTCTTTAAAAAAAACTTTTTTTTTGCATTTTCAGCGTGCCTTAAAGAACAAATGTAGCAGGAAATCGCTGACGATCAAAGATCATTGGTTGGATTATGCTGATGATAACTACGAGGTGAGTGATGGGTGTGATAAACATCTTTTTTATTAGGGATAAGTACCGGAACTCGATACGATACCAAATACTGGTATAGAATGGGAAAGAATTTTTGTATCGAAAAAGTTGAGTATCGTATTGTATTGTTTTAAGACTTGAAGTATACATGAATCAAATACCTGACTATTTTAGTGATATTCTCCAAATTATATCATTCACACTCAGAAGGTCAAAAAAGGCTGGACAATATTTTATATATTTCTCTATCAAAAACATTTTTTGGAAAATATTTCTAGGAGAAATGTTAATCAGAAGCCAAACAACAACTATCCATCAAATATTTGTGAACTTTTGTTTTAATCCCAATTTATTTTGCAAAGTATGGGAGTAGCAGACGATACTTTCTAGAGGAACTCTTGAGTGTAAATGGGTTAAATTCCTGACTATTGCTGATATATTCCTAATTAAAGTAACTTTTAGAAAAATGAAAGAGAAATGTTTACCAGATCATACAATACATTTCCTTATACTTCATAGTGAAGTCTTTTGTGGAGTGAAATTTGTGCCCCACTTCTAGCTATTGAATTTAACCATTACACTCTAATTCCAAACGTTGGAAAAAAAGGACAATATACAGTCTGTACTGGTTAGGTACCACATGTAAAGGTTAGGAAACATTTTTCAGAAAAAATGGGTGGGTGCAGTTATTGGGGTCTGTGCACTTATTTGGACAAATACAGTATTGTAAGTATATATGTAATGTATAACTCATACATGGAATTTCTTGAATACAGTATTATGAAAATATGTGTAATACAGGTGAACTTGGATATGACGGACCACTGTACGACAGATTTTTGCATATGACGGACAATATGCTTGGTCCCAGTCCGATGCATATCAAGTATTAGTCATATGTGTATGACTGATTTTGCATATGACGGACCAATTTTCCTGGTCCCATTGAGTCTGTCATATCCAAGTTCACCTGTATATAACTCATACATGGAATTTCTCTAATGCGTCACTGTTTTTGATATTTCAGGTGAAGTTTATTAGTGAAGTGAAGTCAGTCCTCCATGTGCTCCTATTGTTTCTACCTCTTCCATTGTTCTGGGCTCTCTTTGACCAACAGGTAGGTGTTATTAACCCTTGGTGAGGTGAAGTCTGTCCTCCATGTGCTCCTATTGTTTCTACCTCTTCCATTGTTCTGGGCTCTCTTTGACCAACAGGTAGGTGTTATGGGGACAAAGTAGCTCAGTTGGTTGGGTGTCGGACTAGTAATCAGAGGATCGCTGTTACGATTCCCGGCCACTCCGGGCACTTTGGTTGTTCTTGGGCAAGACAGTTTATTCCATATTGCTTCAGTCTACCCAGCTGCAAAATGGGTACCTAGCATAAATAAGGCAGTGCTTAGAGTGTGTGCGCTATATGCTGCCAGTTGCTCTGGAATATCCCCCAGGAGATTGAAATGGTTTCTGTATGTACAGTGCCTGCTAGGGAAGGAAGGTCGTGTGAGCACTTCGGTGGATACAAGACTATAAACCGAATACCTTTACCTTTTATCAACCCTTCCAATGTTGAGGCTACTTTCGTCCGAAGCACAAGGCACCTACCTTACTGCTAATGACATATGGGTACCAAACAGCCTGAGATAAGCTATTAATAGACTAAAATGGCTGTTCCCAGTACCTCCATTTCTTGTGTTAGGATGTGTTTAACCCATTAACACTCAGAGCGGCCAAAACAGGCCTGACTATTTTGTTGATATTTTCCTCACAAAAGCGTTTTTACCAAAAATATTTGAAGGCGAAATGTTTATCAGAATATTACCAACAACTCTCCTTCAAATTTTTTGTGAGAATTTGCTTTATTTCCACGTTGTTTTCAAAAGTATGAAAGTAGCAGACGATACTTTCCTGGGGAACTCTGAGTGTCTATGGGTTAAACAGCAATATACTTCTTGTAAAAAGGTTGGCAGTGATGGGAACTTTGGTTTAAGTAGAGGATACTCTAATTTAAGTAGAGAATGCTCTAAGAAACTATTTGGGCCTTTGTTTTATAAGTGGAGGAATTGTCCTAAGGACCTGTCTTATTTGTCTTCCAGGGTTCCAGATGGACCCTCCAAGCAGAGCTCATGGATGGAAGCCTCGTAAGTTATTTCTTTTTATATTTATCCAATAATATCTGGTTTCACCTCAAATTTTAGGAGTTTCCCCAGAAATTGTTGTCTACATCTCTGCTACTTTTGATGATAACTTTGAAATTAAGAGTGATTTGACAAAATATTTGAAGGAAAGTTGTTAGTCGCACTCTGTATAACATTTCTGCTTCAAATATATATTCCTTACTTAGCTTTTGCCTGCAAGATTTCATCAAAATTGTTCAAGATTTCATCAAAATTGATCAAAAACTTCCTTTATCAATTATGAGGTTAACTTAGCTAGCCGTGTGTCTGGACAATATGTGGACAGAAAAACAATGTTATGCTAGAATATGACTTATAGATATAGATATTATACATTTTCTTAATATTCAAGCACATGTTTGTGGATGTTCTTTACTTATCCTATGGTCCTCTTTGAAAAGTTGGACTCCTAAAATTTTAATTTTAGAAGTTTCAAAAGCCTGTCTAAGGCCATGGAGATTACTTTGGATTAGTTGTTAAATATTTCTTTTTAAAATACCATACTTTTTCAATGGATGAATATATTTTAAATTTATTGTTTTGTCCTTTTTTCAACTTAATTAATTAGTCATGGTTTTGTCTTACTTCTTTTTACTATTGTGGATGCCTTCAAATAGAAATAAGAATAGAACACAAATTGTTTTATGTTATTTTTATGTACAGAATTAAAGCATTTTTTCTTGCTGTCAATACATAATATTTACATTTTCTGGTTGTCTTTTACTATGAGTTGAATGTATAATAATCAAGTGAATCCTGTTTATGTGTAGGAACTGTCACCCATTGTCTCATCAGTAGGGTGTCTGGGTTTCATTCAAGCACCCAAATCCTCAAAAAATCACACATCAGGACACATATATGTTTTTGTAAGGATTTATTTTCTAAAATGTCTATGTCGTGTAAACATTTAAAAGCATTTTTTCACCACAATGTAACTGCTCTGATATTGCTTAAGACAGTTAAACATTTTCCCAATGAATATGTACATTTTTATAGTTGTTATCTTGTTTCCCTTGAAAAAGATAAAAAGATTTAAAAAAATGTTTTGCAATAGGATGTTCTAGGAACTATTCCGCGTAGCGGCGCTTCGAGCGGATGCAGACCAAAGTGGGTCAGCCCGCGTGCGCTCTGCCTGGCAGTCACATACATACGGCAAATTGATGCCTTCAAACCATGCGTGTAATAGTCGCTTATAAAAAACTTTTTACGCGCGATTCACTTTCACCACTATCTTGAAATAATATACATAAATTGCTATTATTCATCTAAGACTCCTCGACGGCGCGTTTGACTGCTGGATAGAGAAATCATTAGAAACTCCTGTTAAAGGCATACTGTAGTAGGGTATTCGACAAGGTGACAGTGACATCTTAACTATAAGTCCATTTAAAAATACCCAATAGTTAGAAACCCACTAAACTTCGCATAAGCTATCATTGTCAGATCTCCTTTGAAAATCTCAAAAAGGGGGTCCGTATAGGTGACACCAAAGTGCAAAGTTCATTAAACCGTTATGCTGCTGGTGGAAAATTTAGCCAATACAAGGTGATGTGAAAATGACTAAAACCCTGGCACATTGGTACTCATCTGAGAGTACACACGAGTCAGAGATATCCAATGAACACCAACATGGCAGGGTTAAGATGGTTTTCAAAACGAAATAGTCTCAGCAGAGGGTTAAAACACATCACCGTTAGATTTTTCTCAAACCTTGTGTTAGCTTTCATTGCCTGCCAGGTCCAATATCTAGAATAAAAAAGGGGTCACCAGTCATGCCGTCCATATAGGTGGCGCCAAAGTGGTAAACACATTTCATTAAGGGATGAGAAATAATTCAAAACCAAGTAAGGATATTCTAACATTTTTGATATACATAATCATATAGTGGTGCCCCAACTACTGACTCTAATAATGAAATCGTATGATCGATTATTAAACTATCTCTTTTGAAACAGTCAGTACGGACATAGAGGCACAGACACACACACACAAACACACACACACATATGTGTGTATGTATGTATGTATGTATGTATGTATATATATATATATATATATATATATATATATATATATATATATATATATATACATATATGTGTGTGTGTGTGTGTTCATGCATACATACATGAATAATACGTACGTCAACAACCTTGTGTCGCATAGGCTATGGTTTAGTTTTATGGATGTATGGGTGTGATTAGTTTAATAATATTGAACCTTACTATATGCAACGATATCGTAATGCGGATGTCCTATGTTGTACATGTAAGGTTCTTAAATTTTAATTTTCAAATTATATCCTTTTCGTAATTTTCGAATTACATCTTTTCCGTAAATATTTCCGGCTTTTACAAAATCAATATGGTGGACATTTACATCGTATCCAACTCAATCGCTGGTTTGGAAGTGAAGAGAGTCTGATTTAGTCTTATTGAACCGGGCTGTCATTAATTAATGACAGCAATACATATACCTAGCGGTCAGTGACTGAAAAGAGGGGAAATACGTTTCCCAACCCTTGGTACGTGTCCGGAGCATAGCAAAATGCTTAGGGCTTGGTTTTGGTCGGAAGCCTACTGACCTTAGATCAATAAAAACAAGTGGATATGATACCAGTCGGTCAACCTGAACAGGCTAGCCTCAACCAATAGTCTAAAAGTCGAGCTCTACGCATACTCAGATGATGCTGGCGCACAGGTTTATCTGTAATGTAAATGATACGAGAGCCTTGATTGGTCCTTGTTTCCTCGTAACCTCACCCTGATGCCAGATCAGAAACCCCTGTTGTGTCCAACCCTTCACTATAGCGCATATAGAAATTAGTTGCTTGCTACATATCTATTCTTTTCTTCGTCTAAGCCGCTGATATAGTTTATGGGAGACGACACTTAACCCTAGTCCCGCTATATATAAACACCAGAAATCAATAAAAGGGTTTCGGTACTGAACCAGGGTTACTTCAATAATATTGAACCTTACTATATGCGACGATTGTGGATGTTCTGTGTTGCACATATAAGGTTCAATGCCATCCTCTAATTTTATGTTAGCAGAGATGGTTTGGCATAAAACCCATAACCAGAACCAATGCTAGGCTTCTTGGTCCTTAAAGTGTCATTAACTATCATAGTGTATGCCTAGTTCCAGCAAATATTCTGGATATTTCAAAATAGAAACAATACGTACTATTTAGGTTATTAATATACTTGTTGCATTTGCGCTACTCAAAATTTCAAATCAAATCCTTTCTGTAAATGATTCCGGCTTTACAAAAACTTTATTCTGGACATTTACAACTTTCTCGATCGATCACTGGCTGGGGTTGAAAAGAGTCTGACATAGTCCAATTAAACGGCGCACTGACTTATTTATGACGGCAATACATAGATTGAAAAGAGGAAAAATACGTTTCCCAGTTGTTTGTATGTGCCCAGATTATAGCAAAATGCTTCCGACTTAGTTTTTGGTCGGAAAGCTGCTAACATACTTTCTAGGAGCTGGAACTAAACCCTACCTTCCATATGATATCATAAATGAGAAAATATGAAGGATTTATGTCTAAACCAGCCTCAGGGTGTAATGCGCCTATGGTCAAAGCGGGATGCATAAAATCGCTATCACGAGCTCATCTCCCTTTCTAAAACCAATGTTTTTACATGCTAAGAGTTACACGTGTGGTTTTGAAGGTGTTCGCTTG
The DNA here is from genome assembly GCA_963942565.1 of Maea johnstoni. Taxonomy (NCBI): domain Eukaryota; kingdom Metazoa; phylum Annelida; class Polychaeta; order Spionida; family Magelonidae; genus Maea; species Maea johnstoni. The sequence continues at coordinate 31,374,869 of OZ012699.1, forward strand.
CTATCATATGTCACACACACACTCACACAAATGCTCACACACACAAACACACACACACAGACACACACACACAGAGCCACCATAACTAGCTGTACTCTACCAGGCACGGGTGGTCCGCGCGCGTGAAGCGCCATCTATTAGGAGTGAGCGCGGGTAGAACATCCTATTGGCAAATATTGGACACCTATTTTCAAAATCTTATCTTTGACCCTGTCACTACGAATTGCTCGTTATGTGATTGCAATATTGCTATGCTGTTGTTTCAGGGGCCGCTGGGGAATCTTAAACCGGATCAGATTCAGGTAAGAAAATTAATGTAAACTTTCTCCAAATTCTATGCAACCAAGTTTTCATCGCACAGTGGCTATAGTGGCTGAGTGCTGGGTAGGGTTGAATACTATTTAAAGATACCGATATTGGTACCATATTGTACCGTTCCATTCCTTAAAGGTACTCTTAACCCTTTCAATGCTGAGTCTACTTTGGCCAAAGCACAGGGACTCATAGTTTTTTGAAAATCATTGAAACCCTGTCATGTTGGTATTCATTAGAAAGCTCTCACTGAGTACTTTCAGATGAGTACCCATTTTCCAGAGTTTTGGTGATTTTTTCATGTTTTTTTGCATCATTTTGTATTGGCCAAATTAGCCACCAGCAGGATAAGGGTTAATGGTACTAAACACTGTGAATTTATCATTTGTTAACCCATTCACACTCAGAGATCCACTAGAAATTATTGTCTGCTACTCTGATACTTTTCAAAATAACTTGGGAATAAAGCAAAAGTTCGCAAAATATTTGAAGGAGAGTTGTTGGTTGACTTCTCTTTTACATTTCTCCTTCAATTATTTTGCAAAAATTGCTTTTGTTAGAAAAATATTTCCAAAATCGTCAGGCCTGTTTTGGCCGCTCTGCGTGTTAATTGGTTAATGATGCCCAGGATCTTGAACATGACTATTCACAACAAAATTCATAATGTAATAAAGTAGAGCTTCACTCACAGAAGGAGATCAACTCATGAGCTCACCACCACTTTTACTAGTGAGCTAATGAGCTTGTGGATGCGCGGTTGTTAAAATCATTATTCATTATCCATCCCACCAATTAAGAAAGAAATACTTACTGATGGAGAATTGCTAACATTTACATGGTTATCTCATTTTAAAATGTGCTTGCATAGAAGAATACATATCTATATTTACATATTGCTTTCTATAGAGCGGTACAAAGGTCAGTATAATGCTCAACACTGCCTGTATATATTGGTGATTGTAAACAAAACATGACAGCAATAAGCAGTAATAAGAACGTTTGTGTTAGGTGTTCTTTATTTCGTTTGTGTTCCAAATATAGACGAGTTCGCGAGTTGACGACTTCAGCTCGTTCTCGGCTCGCCTGCCCTAGTGCTCGAGCCACTCGAGTTCGTGAGTGGTGAGTGCAGCTCTATAATAAAGTGCCATTAACAGTACCGTTAGAATACCGTACCGTTTCATTGGTACCGATACCGGTACCATATTATTTGGATGCCGATTGGTAATTTTAAAACAATCTGATCCAATATTGATATTTCTTAACCCATTCACACTCAGAGTTCAATTAGAAAGTATCGTCAGCTACTCTCATACTTTTGAAAATAACTTGGGAATAAAGCAAAAGTTCACAATATATTTGAAGTAGAGTTGTTGCTTGGCTTCTGATTAACATTTCTCCTTCAAATATTTTCCAAAAAATGCTTTTGTTAGAAAAGTATTATCAAAATTGTCAGGCCTGTTTTGGCCGCTCTAAGTGTGAATGGGTTAAATGATACAATATTTTGACAATATCTTTACTACTACTCACAGGTTGAAAGACAAACAAATGTCTGTGGCAGCCTGATGTGGTATTTGACTTAATCATTTGATGTATTTTATGACGGTCTTTGTCTCATTTCACATTGATTCATATTATTACCTATTAACACAATATACAGAAGCTTTCTATTCATTCTCTATTTCAGGCCCTGAATGCACTGCTGATTATCCAAACTTTATATGCGCAAAAATAACACGATATACAGTAGTTTTCTATTCATTCTCTATTTCAGGCTCTGAATGCACTGCTGATTATTCTAACTTCATAAGGACAAAATTAACACGACATACAGTAGTTTTCTATTCATTCTCTATTTCAGGCTTTGAATGCACTGCTGATTATCCTGTTGATCCCGCTGTTTAAGAGCGCTGTGTATTTTCGTGCCTGTAAGGCCCAAAACTGCCAGACTATTTTGATGATATTTATCTAACAAAACCAATTTCCAGAAAATATTTGAAGGAGAAATGTTAATCAAACCCCAACACACAGCCCTCCATCAAATATTTTGCGAATTTTTGATTTACTCCAAAGCTGTTTCCAAAAGTATCAAAGGTCCAGACGACTATGGTCAAATATCTTTAAAATCACTATCATGGTGTAAGTTAAAGCAAGATACACCAGAATTGATCTAGTAAAGAATATCTCCAGGCATGGAAGGGTTATATGAGATCTAAAAGATAGTACCAAATTTTGTTCTTTATTTCAGGCCTTGAATGCGTTGCTGATTATCCTCCTGATCCCGCTGTTTGAGAGTGCCGTCTACCCTCTGCTGGATAAATGTAAGATCCCGAATCGGCCGCTTCAGCGCATGACGGCCGGGATGCTTCTTGCAGCCGCTTCATTCGTCATCGCGGGATTCCTACAGTTAAAACTAGACGTGAGTAGAGTGGGATAATGTTAGGAGGTACCGGTACTGGCAGGGACTTAGCCAGGATCTGTCCAGCCTGTCTTTTGTGCAGGCAGTTTCCTGAAAACCTCTTTTTTGGACTGTCAAAAAAATTTAAGATGAATTTTCAATTTTGACATTTTTGAGGTAATACTCAAGTATTTTCCTAAAAAGCCATCTTCTATGACGTGTAAATTGCCCTTTATTACACAAAGGAATATTAAATGTAGTTATAGTAGCTAAATTTGGATGGGCAGTCATTTTGGAATTGCTGTTTTAGACAGGTATTTTTAAAATCCTGGTTAAGACCCTGTTGGATACTGTTAAGAGGTACCAGTACTGGTACCGGTATCATTTAAAAAAGTATGGTATTGATACCATTTCATTCTTTAAAGGTACTCTTCACGATACTGACCACTGTGAGGTTATCATTTATTAGGGATTGTTCACAACAAAATTTATAAGATAGTAATGCAACAGTACCATCAAAATACCATACCAGGGCTCGAAATTAAGTTTTTTTTTCTGGGAGCCCAATAGCATCTTCAAAAGCTACCTAAAGGTGTTGAGTATAGAAATCAGTTCAACTTTCGGCTCCCTGCAGAAATTTGGTGCGTGAGAGTTCAAGGGAGCCCTCGGCTCCCAGCACCCCCTGATTTCGTGCCCTGCATACCATATTTATGGGGCATATGTAGAAGGGTTATGATCTGTACTTTGCATGATACCAAGTACAGACGTTGAATGGAAAGAAGTAGCATATCAACAGATTTTCCGCATTTATACATTGAAGCCTTGTTTGAGGCATTTACTTTAGTTTCTCTCCTGACCACCAGAGGGCATGTTGATACTTTAACCTAGTATTGGGCTATGTGGTTGACCTACATGTATATTCCTTTGAAAATTAGTATGTTAAACAAATAGCTTTACCTGACATTCTTATATATAGATAGTGGGTGTGATTTTTTGTTGTCTACAAAGATCCCACACAGCTTGCTCTAATTTCAGAAAATTTGAAGAGGTGATTTTCCACTGTGTGTGTGAGTGTGTGTATTATAAATGTACTGAAAACACATCTGTTCAAAGATGTATTTATCAAATAACTATGTGGATATCAACATCTATCCTTTGACAATGAATGTAATGTGCCTTTGAGCATGTTTATATGGAAAGGGCGCAATATCAAATGACAATATTATTATTATTATTATTATTATTATTATTATTATTATTATTTGTAAAGTATAGCTGTGAAGCTATTGTAAGTATATCCTGATTTCTCTCATTCTGTTCCAGAGCACCATTATTCCACCATTAGGAGCCCACCAATCAGAAGTGAGATTTGTCAATGCTGCGCCGTGTGAGATTAAGCTGACGAGCCCTCTGCTCAATGCTACCTTTGCTACAATGCCAGTAAGTATTGTTAAGCCTTCCAATGCTGAGGCTACTTTCATCCAAAGTACAAGAATGCAAAGACTTTTGAAAACCATCTAAACCTTGTCATGTTTGTATTCATTAGATAGTTCTCATTGAGTACTCTCAGATGAGGACCCATATGCCATGGTTTGGGTCATTTTTCAGTGTTTTTTGCTTCATTTTGTATTTTGTATTTGCAAAATTAGCCACCACCAGCATAAGGGTTAAGGTAAACTCAACATCATATCAACACTCAATGCCGCCAAATGCAGCCTGACTATTTTGATGAAATCTCTCAGGCTGAAGCATAATTGGGAAAATATTTGAAGGAGAAATGTTAATCACAATACTACAACCAACTCCCCATTCATATATTTCATAAAATAATTCTTAACCCTTCCAATGCTGAGGCTACTTTCGCCCAAAGCACAAGGATGAAACAATTTTTGTAGGTCTTCCAAACCCTGTCATGTTGGTATTCATAGGGTAGCTCTCACTGAGTACTCTCATATGAGTACCCATATCGCAGGGTTTCAGTCATTTTATCAGCATTTTCGTGTCATTTTGTATTGGCAAAATTAGCCACCACCAGCATATAATAAGGGGTAATACTCAATGACGCCTAAGACAGCCTGAAAATTTTGATGAAATCTCTCAGGCTGAAGCATAATTGGGAAAATATTTAAAGGAGAAATGTTGATCAGGACATAACCAACAACTCTTCCTCAAATATTTTTTAGAATCATTCTTAATTTCTAAGTTATTGTCAAAATATCAAAAATCCAGACAACAATTTCATGAGTACTCTTAAGCATCTAAGGGTTAACCTGTACCTATTCATACCTAGTGTTTCCTTGAGAAGTATTGTCTGAATCTGTGGTGCATTCAGAAATACTGCAAAAATTTGCAAAATGATTTAAGGAAGGGTTTTAATGTTGAAATTATCTTATGTTGGCCACTAAAATGCTGTGCTCCAGGAGTGGTTGCCTGTGCTCCATAATGAATATTCTTGGACACCTCTGTTCCTCAGAAAAGTTGCTCCATTTTCAAGATAATTTTGTATCTGTCACACCGCATGCATGAATGAGTTAAATGAAAACATATGTACAGAGTAGGTATAAAAGTTAGTTATCATTTTGACCTGTTCAAAACAGAGACAAGAAATACTGCATACTGCTTTAATTTGGAGTTCTATAAGTTTTGCTTTACAGCTCTGCTGGAGCAAATTTGTGCTACTTTTAATTCACGCATTCAAGCACTCAAACTATGTTTATTACTATAAAGATATTTATTTGAAGGATGTTATTTTGGCGCCATCATTGCGAGCATGAAAATAGCAAAAATTAAATGCCTGTAAAAATACCAGTTATACAGAAAAGTAATTAGGAATGAAATTGTCATTGTATTCCTTGTTTTGTTTTTTCTCAGGGAAGCAGTGACAGGCTCCGAGTACCCTCAGGGAACTACACTGTCAAGGTCACCGGGGGTGAAGGTTGTCCTGGGTTGACCTCCGATGTCAAGGTCATTCTCCCGGGTGGCCAGGCTGTGACAGTGGTGACTACAAAACAACAGGGCCAGCTGAATGTCGGCCAGGTAGGTGTCACAAGGAATATATATGTATGTATGTATATATATATATATATATATGTATGTATGTATGTATGTATGTATGTATGTATGTATGTATGTGTATGTATGTATATATATATATATATGTATATATATATGTATATATATATGTATATATATATATATATATATATATATATATATATATATATATATATATATATATATATATATATATATATATATATATATATATACTGTATAACGGGTATATTTCCCGGGACTTTTATTTCCCGAAAAAGGATGTTTTCTACTTTTTCCCGTTTTTTAATTTCCCGTCCTGCACATGGCTGCACTGATATTAAATTTACCGAAAGTGTGTGTTTTCGCTTTTGAATCTATTAGTGCAGACGAATGTTGTATGCACTGAATGTGCCGTGGAATGCAGAACAACAAAGCCATCCCAGCTCAATTGAGATGACATGGCTGACTCTATTGTTCTGAGCATTAATATCAATTAGAGCATCATAAATCCAAGTCAGACCGGTTCATGGGCAGGTGGAGAAACTTTGTGAGTACTGCAAACAGTACTAGAATACACTCAAATTATCAGTCCGCCTGAATTTATCCATTGAGGACCGGTTCGTGGGTAGGTTGGCAACTGTCTGTGAGAGACTGTGAGTACTGCAAACATGAGGCATAATCCCCAAACCTGCCAAGGCCGGTATAAATTTACGTCACAAAAAGCATGGCCAGTTCGTTGGATGGAAAACGTAAACGGAGATGGGAGTTATTTCATGATAATTCATATATAAATAATTACATTTTCATTTAGTTCAAAGATTCATTTATTTACAAAAAACTAGTATATATAACGTAACAAATTCATATCTTAACACACACTGAGAATTCAGACTCAGACACATCGTCATCTGCGAACACCGTCTGCCACACCATACGAACAAAAATGATTAAAGATAACGTTTTTATTGTTCCCGTCTCAAACCCATTCGGTAAATTCGGGAAGATTAAGCACACGTTAACATTACCCTTTATACAGTATATATATATATATATATATATATATATATACGTGTGTGTGTGTGTGTATGTATCAATATAAAAAGTATAGTTATAAAATGAGCAAATTAATCTTTTTGGAAACCAGAAATGGAAATATAGTGATAAAATCAGTAAATGGCAAAAATGTTTATTGTGGTCTTCTTAGAATAAGTTGAATGAAACTATGAATAAGACAAAACAGGTTAATTTCTTTAAAACCTTCTAGATTTTTATCATTGTTTATTGCAGTTCCAAGGTAAAGTTGGAGTTGCTGGCAAAGGTTTTGCTGCTATAAGGTAAATATTTATACCATATCAAACTGCTCTAGAAAGTTTTACCCAATAATCTTAGCCAGCAGGGCATCTGGGAGTCATTTGAATACCCAATGTGCAATATTGAATCATTTGGTATTTGTTCTGACAATGTTGCACATGATTCATAGAATAACAAAACATTAGTAAAGTATTTCGTTAAAAACGTTTTCATAAAAATGGCTTCATTATCAGGATCTTTTCTTACCTGTCATGACATGTATACACGTCACAGTGAATGGTTCAATGGTCATTGTAGTATTTATTAAAGTTTATTTTTAACCCTTATGCTGCTAGTGGCTAATTTGGCCAATATCAAATGATGCAAAAAAACACTGAAAAAATTACTGAAACCCTCATATGGTACTCGTCTGATAGTACTCAGCGAGAGCTATTCAATGAATACTAACATGAGAGGGTTTAGCTGGTTTTCAAAGATATTAGTGTCCTTGTGCTTTGTACAAAAATAGCCTTGGCATCGGAATGGTTAAGATAATCGCTTTTCTTCTGGAAATCATAAATATGAAGTTTTTAATAGTACTGTTGCCATGACGGCAAGCAAGGGCATATAACCATGGTAACGAAAGAGGACAGAAAACTTAAAGATTTATGCTCTGGCAACTCACACATAATGTGGGAACATGATTTATTATTACTATGGCAACATGCTATAATGTAGAACAAAGTTGCTTACAAGTACAAGATCCAACTCAAATGTGCCCATTTTTTCGATGTATTGTAATGTTCATTTGCATAAGTTGACTATTCATCTTTTATATTGTAGCTTTATCTACGCCATCCCATCGCCGTCGTCCGGACAACTGTCACTAAGGGCAACAGATGGCAATTATGTGTATAACCTCAATGTATCTACTATGACTGCTACAAAGTTTCTATCTGTGGAACCCAAAACGTAAGTCTTACATTTCCCTCAATTTAACCCATTTACACTCAGAGTGGCCAAAACAGGCCTGACTATTTGAGGAATATTTTACTTACCAAAGCATTTTCTGGAAAACATTTGAAAGAGAAAAGTTACTAAGAACCAATACAGCAACTCTCTTTCAAATATTTTGTGATTTTTTGTTATTTTCAAAAGCGTGAGAGTAGCAGACAACACTTTTCAGCAGATTCTGAATGTGAATGGGTTAAGCTTTGACCCATTTATGCTTAGGTTCTCCCCAATAGGTGTCGCTTTGAATCACAAATATTTCCATGATGATCCCTTTATTATGAAGACATTCCATATATAGACATTCTATATCACTTAACACAATCTACCCTCACCTAAGTTGACATTATTCCTGACCTCATATTGTTTTTCTGCTCAGATTCAATTAAAAGACAAGGAAGAACAAAATAGTTCTCCCTTGTATTGATACTAAAATTAGCCTGCCCACTGACCACAGGTCACTCCTCTAGTGCCGTGTGCTCGCTCGTCTTATAGTAAAGAAAAATTTTGATTAAAATTTGAGATAAAATCATTCGTTTGAAGCTGTATTGAAAAGTAAATTGAAATTAAAATTTGAGATAATTTCATTGGTTGATTTGGAAGTATATTTTCCAATTTAATATCATATGTCTTGCGGTATACAATGTTAATGTTGCGGCTGTTTAATTAATGCGTACCTTGCGCACCTCTGGAGTCCGCATCTATTAAAATGCGCACCATTATTTGGACACTTAACCCTTCCAATGCTGAGGCTACTTTCGTCCAATGCACAAGATAGCAAAGATTTTTGAAAACCATCTAAACCATGTCATGTTGGTACTCATTAGAAAGCTCTCACTGAGCACTTTCGGATGAGTACCCATATGCCAGGGTTTCAATCATTTTTCAGGTTTTTTGCATCATTTTGCATTGGCCAAATTAGCCACCAGCAGCATAAGGGTTAATCCCAATCCTAGTATCATACAAGACGCTGATATGATAGCTTGTTATTCAGCAACCCTATGCAAAAATTAAACTGCCTGCCCAGCACATCACTTTATATGTGAAAAATTAATATGGTATACAATATGTCTTTGGTGATATTGAGATACTGTATAACGGGTATATTTCCCGGGACTTTTATTTCCCGAAAATTGATGATTTTGACTTTTTCCCGTTTTTAAATTTCCCGTCCTGCACATGGCTGCACTGGTATTAAATTTCCCGAAAATGCTACTGAGCGTTTTTGCTTTTGAATCTGTCAGTGCAGACAAATGTTGTGTGCACTGAATGTGCCGTGGTGTACGTACAGAAAAACAATACCAACTCAATTGAGGTGACAGGGCTGACTCTATTGCTGTGCGCATTAATAGCACTTAGGGCAGCATTACACCAAGTCGGACCGGTTCGCCGGCAGGTTGAGAAACTTTGTGAGTACTGCAAACATGTATCGCTGGTTAAAGGAGGCACAATCCCCAAACCTGCCCAGGCCAGTATCACCATTATTTAACAATAAATATGTTTTAATTTCTATCGTTGTTTGTTGACTTTGGAGCATTAAAAACGCCATTATTCAGATTACATAGGGCGCCATCTGCTGGGAAAGGGAATAACTTAAATATACGGCTTTACTACTCAATCTGAATACCGTAATTTCGCGTGTATAAGACGCACTTTTTTATACAAATTTTTACCCATAATACGGGGATGCGTCTTATACACAGAGCTAGAAATCCAGGGTGTTTTACATCGAGTCCCCGGGTCACCTGGATATCAGAAATCGATGACCCGCCATTACCGCGACCCATATTAGAATAAGACTCTGGTATGTTTTCATTTCAATTGTGTTTCTAACATGTTTAGCATGTCTCAACTTCAGTGGTATCGGTATTATAAGTCCTATCTAGCCGTAGACAACTTACTCCAGCCGGTTCTATTTTAGGCACACTAATTACAATGCACCGTGACGGCACGAATGTCCGAGCCCCTATTGTCTTTAGAGCAGCATTATATGTGACTTCAAATTACAAACAACTTAATGTTTGTCCGAATCCACTGCTAGTTTGTTACAAAATAGCTAGAGACATGGACCACAATGTGGGTGCGCACTATACACAGGGCTAACGTCTATTCACCGTTTTAAAGGTCTGAACAAGGGGTGCGATTTATATACGGGTGCGTCTTATACACGCAAAATTACGGTACGTGCATCGTCTGCCCCACCCAGAGAAATACTACTCCCAGGTCCCACCATACCAACAAAAATGATTAAAGATAACGTTTTTATTGTTCCCGTCTCAAACCCATTCGGTAAATTCGGGAAGATTAAGCACATGTTAACATTACCCTTTATACAGTATCTAAGGAAAAAATAAGTCTTTGCAGGAAAATACTAACATTCTAGTTTCCTAATTTTAGTTACAATGTGTATATTTCAGTTACAATGTCTATATTTGACAGTTACAATATGTATATTTCACAGTTACAATATGTATATTTCACAGTTACAATATGTATATTTCATAGTTGCAATGTGTATATTTCACAGTTACAATGTGTATATTTCTCAGTTACAATGTCTATATTTCACAGTTACTATGTGTGTATTTCATGGTTACAATGTGTTTATTTCGTTTATTTCACAGTTACAGTATGTATATTTCACAGTTACAATGTATATTTCACTGTTACAATGTGTTAATTTCACAGTTACAATGAGTATTTCACAGTTACAATGTGTATATTTCACGGTTACAATGTGTTAATTTCACGGTTACAATGAGTATTTCACAGTTACAATTTGTATATGTCATAATTGCAATGTGTATATCTCACAGTTACAATTTGTATATTTGACAGGTACAATGTGTTTATTTGACAGTTACAATGTGTATATTTCACAGTTACAATATTTATATTTCACAGTAACAATGTGTATATTTCACAGTTACAATGTGTATATTTTATATTTACAATGTGTATATTTCACATTTACAATGTGTATATTTCACATTTACAATGTATTTATTTCACAGTTACAATGTATTTATTTCACAGTTACGATGCGTTTATTTCACAGTTACAACGTGTTTATTTCACAGTTACAACGTGTATATTTCACATTTACAATGTGTATATTTCACATTTACAATGGTTTTATTTCACAGTTACAATGTATTTATTTCACAGTTACAATGTGTTTATTTCACAGTTACAATGTGTTTATTTCACAGTTACAATGTGTATATTTCAACGGAAAATGGGACCCAGCAGAAGTTTTCCGAGGTTCTCAAGGTCAAAGCCGGTGGGGTCTACACTGTCATTGTTTACCAGGACCCCGGACCTCCCAGTCAGGTAGGCAGTAGGGATTTCCTGATATCATTAGTTTCACCCTGTTTGAACTTTGGGTACAGCTTAATATCCAACCTGACAGTTTTGGTGATATTTTTATATATATTTTAAGAAAAGCAAGATTAACGAAATTTTTGAAGGAGAATTGTTCACCCAAACTCAACCTAAAACTCCCCTTCAAATATTTTGCAAATTTATGCTTTATTCCAAAGTTATTTTTAATTATTTGACAGGTCAAGACAACACTGGTGAAATATTTATCCATACTAGGCATTTATGGGTTAAAACATCTCAACATTTTTTGTTCTATCTTTCTGGCCAGAACATTTTCGGTAACATATTTGTTAAAGAAATGTCGATTAGAACCCAACCCACACATCTATATTTAGTGATTAAGTGAGTATTTTGCTATATTAACCCTTCCAATGCTAAAGCTACTGTCGTCCAAAGAACCCTGTCATGTTGGTATTCATTAGATAGCTCTTGCTGAGTTCTCTCAAATGAGTACCCATTTTTCAATGTTTCAATCATTTTTCAGTTTTTTTGCATCATTTTGTTTTGGCCAAATCAGCCACCAACAGCATAATAATTATGATGGCCAAACATTGGGGAGATAGGAAGGGGGGAGGCAATCCAAATATTTTGAATTGACGGTAGATTACTATACATGGTAAAGAAGCAGGTATGATTATTTGTATATGTATGTTAGTATTCAAATTGTGTAATATTGCTGTAGAGCGAACTCAGATTGACCAATCAGCATCAAGAATCATAGCAGATACAATATTGATGTTTCCTCGAATATTAGATTCCTTATCTTAATGATACTTTAAACACTACTGTCTGTCTCCTAGGGACCTAACTCTATTTAAGTTAGCACTGTCTGATTCAGAAATGTTGCTAATAAGTGGCCAACTGCTTTCGAACTGCTTAGGTACAGTAAAGTCAATTTTATACCCTTCATCATAAGTGTCATCTGGACCAATGATACTTCCGGATACATTGAATGAATTGATTCATAATATTCATAAATTCATGAAAGATTTAAAGAATAATTGTGAGTTGGATTCTTATTGCCATTTTCCATTAAGTATTTTTTGGAGAGATCCTAATTCTTTCAATTTACGTAGTTTACTATACATGTTAAAGAAGCAGGTATGATTATTTGTATGTTTGTGTTTGTGTGTTTCAGCCTCTCCTGAAGGTTCTGGTTGATAATGAACCCAACTCACTCTCCATGCTGCTCCAGGCTCCACAGTACATCTTCGTGACTACCGGCGAAATACTCTTCTCCATCACCGGATTGTCATTTGCATATTCACAGGTAACGCACACATTATTGATTAGTTGATTACTTATTTTTGATTATATATGTGTTTTATATGATTATATAAAGTTATAATACATTTTAGGCTCTGCCCAGTATGAAATCAGTCCTTTAATGACCTGTTTTACATTTTAGGCTCTGCCCAGTATGTAATCAGTCCTCCAATTAGCTGTTTTACATTTTAGGCTCCGCCCAGTATGATATCAGTCCTTTAATGACCTGTTTTACATTTTAGGCTCTGCCCAGTATGTAATCAGTCCTCCAATTAGCTGTTTTACATTTTAGGCTCCGCCCAGTATGATATCAGTCCTCCAATTAGCTGTTTTACATTTAGGCTCCGCCCAGTATGTAATCAGTCCTCCAATTAGCTGTTTTACATTTTAGGCTCCGCCCACTATGAAATCAGTCCTCCAATCATCAGTTTTACATTTTAGGCTTCGCCCACTATGAAATCAGTCCTCCAATCATCAGTTTTACATTTTAGGCTTCGCCCACTATGAAATCAGTCCTCCAATCATCAGTTTTACATTTTAGGCTCCGCCCACTATGAAATCAGTCCTCCAATTAGCTGTTTTACATTTCAGGCTCCGCCCACTATGAAATCAGTCCTCCAATCAGCTTGGCTCCTCACAGTGGCCTTTGGAAATCTCATCATGGTGATTGTTGCAGAGGCTAGGTTCTTTGCCAGTCAGGTAAACATATATCTTTATTTATTTCATCATATGTTACTTAAATAATAAACCTTTAATTTTGAATGATTCATTGAAAGTAGTCAAAAGGTCTACTTAATCAACCACCCTGAGTAACATTTCTTAACCCTTCGGGCACCAACATAATTTTCAGAACTAACTTGCCATGCAGGTCAAGTAGTTCATCATTTTTGCTAGCCCGACATACTTTTTGACTTGCCCGAAATATGTTATAACATATGCTAGAAAGGCATGTATTCTTTATCATGGATTTAAAGATTTGAAAAACATTTTCCTATCAGTTGTGTAGTATTATTTGCATATTTCTGTTGTTTGCCCATTCGGGCAAGTGAAAACTAAAATGTACTTGCCCAAAAGCCCCTTTTTCAAAAAGTCACTCGCCGGGGCAAGCGGGCTAGTACTTATGTCGGTGCCTGCCCTTCCAATGCTGAGGCTACTTTCGTCCAAAGAACAAGGACCCAAAGATTTTGAAAACCATCTAAACCCTGTCATGTTGGTATTCATTGGTTAGCTCTCGCTGAGTACTCTCAGATGAGTACCATATGCCAGGGTTTCAGTCATTTCTTTTAGGATTTTTATGTCATTTTGTATTGGCCAAAGAAGTCACCAGCAGCATGAGGGTTAAGAAGAGTAGACTTAGCCAGTTTCTCTTTGAATCTTCTTATGTAATGGATCTATCCAGAAATTGGAATTTGATATCATGTTTATCGTCACTTTTTCTGTGATACTGCAGCTAAGTTGTGACTAGCTAGTTGTAAGTGGATGGACGGAGTACTCGAGGAAAATTACCGCCTAACCCCATATCACTGGCTTTATATAAAAACCTCTTAATGGAATGTATAAATGAGTAAAGGACCCAATTGTAGGGGGCTCAATTTTAACACTTGCGATGCTGAGTCTGCTTTTGTTCATCGCACAATATCACAAAAATATTTGAAAGTTATCTAAACCCAGTTATGTTGATATTCATTCGAAAGCTCTCACTGGGCTCAATCAGATGAGTTACTATGTGCCAGGGTTCCATTAATTTTTAAACATTTTTCAAATAATTTTGTTTTGTCCAAATTTGCCACCAGCAGTGAAAGGGTAAATAAGGAGGGGCATATGTACATAGGCATTACTTTAACCCATTCACACTCAGAGTTACTCTAGAAAGTATTGTCTGCTACTCTTATACTTTTATAAATAACTGGGGAATAAAGCAAATGTTTACAAAATATTTGAAGGAGAGTTGATGTTTGACTTCTGGTTAACATCTCTCCTTCAAATAATTTCCTTAAAAATGCTTTTCTTAGAGAAATATTATCAAAATTGTCAGGCCTGTTTTGGCCGGTCTGAGTGTGAATGGGTTAAAAGCAGAGCCTTTTGCTGTGATGATTGAAAATTACCAATACTCTTCACGTATGCATTAAGGTAAGGGGTGATGATAGTAGTCATTCAAATACATTCACCCAATTAAATCTGTCACAGGATTTAAAGAAATATTTTTATTCTTTTTATTTTTCAGGCGACAGAGTTTTTTGTCTTTGCCGGTCTCATGACGTTGGACACCCTAGTCTTTGCTGTACTAGCTTTCTTTTATACCTACGTAGAATACAAACGTGACGACTTCGAACTTGCGTCCAACTCCACACCGACAGAAAGTGGGGCAAGCAGTCCAGACGGTGTAGCACCCACGCCCAGTGGAAATGAAACATTAACTGATAAAGAAAAATAGGATCAAAAAAGGTTTTTCATGACAGGCAGAAAGAAAGTATAGAGGATAGGCAATTTTTATCTTTTTAATTTATTTATCAGATGTATTCTTGACCCTTCTTTACTGTTCAATCTTCCCTAAGAAAGAGAAAATTGTAAAATTGTATTTCATGTTTCTTAACCTTCCTAAACATGTACAGCTAAACTTGTATCCTTTTCTTTTGAGTACTGTACACTGCCTTAATATTCCGTGCTTAAAAAGTACGGATCTCTTTAAATCAAAAAAGTCCGGTGTTTAAATAGTCCGGATTCGATCCCCTCATGCAGCGACATCTACCGATCATGACGCAAACTAATCTTTTATCAAGTGAACCGTCGCGGCGGCGACGTGACCACGCTCGAACTTGTCTGCATTTGATCATTAGATTACATCAGGGAGCTTCCATACGATAGAAGCCCTCTGATTGCAGTCAAAATGTTCAAGCTGCCTGCCACATCAGGTGAGAACAACTCACCTAGTTGCCATTAGCAACCAGGTAAGACAAAGGAATTAATGTCACAAACATTCATGATGGCGTCATATTCAGGAAGCACTCAAACAAAGGGATGGGTTAAAATGGCCAAAAAAGAGCTGAAATATTTCATTTAATTATATTAGCAAAGTTAAAGGGTTAAAAAAAGGCATTAGAAAGATGATTTGATTATTAGAGAGTTAATTCTGCATATATGACGCCTCTGAAGGTGATAGTGGCGCATCCTATTGACTGACAGTGAAACTAACGGACAAAGGGACGAGCATAGCTCCCCTTCTATTTTTTTTTACATTACATTTTTGTCCGTTTTTAAACATTCCGGATTCTTCCAAACGGAAAAATCCGGAATGTTTTTACACACGGACTATTAAGGCAGTGTACAGTATCCATCTTCTTTTGAAAGTTTAGACAGGGCTCGACATTGGTGCTTGTCCCATTGCCCCGGGCAAGTAGAATTGGTAAATTATAGCTGTGGGGCAAGTGAAAACTGCATCTTGCTTGCCCCACTGGGAAAGTACGTTTTGTAAATTTCAGTTTTACTTTTGAGAATGTGTGCAAGTTTTGTGGTCTGCCATCCAAGCTTGTCCTAGAAAATATGCTTTCACATGCCAGAACCATGTTCTACTTGGTTTTAAATGAATTATTATGAAATTATTATAAACAATTTTTCAAGGGCAAGTGAAAATTGAATCTCACTTGCCCTACGGGGCAAGTCGCTGCAAAAGTTGATGTCGTTGCCCTGTTAGATTTTAGAATGATAACTGAATAATACAGGTGAACTTGGATATGACGGACCACCGTATGGCAGACTTCTGTCTATGACGGACGATATGCTTGGTCCCAGTCCCATGCATATCAAGGATGTGTCATATGTATACGACAGATTTTGCATATGACGGACCAATTTTCCCGGTCCCATTGAGTCTGTCATATCCAAGTTCATGTGTATTCTCAAATCTAAAATTTCAAAAGAAGATGGATACCAGCTTAGTTGTACATTTTTAGGAAGGTCAGGAAGCTTGAAGTACAGTTTTACAATCTTTTTTCTTAGGAAAGATTAAATATCAGTATTTGAAGCTAATCTCAAAATAGCTGCCCTTAAGCAAAGAATATGTCTTAGAAAACTGAAGCTGAGATCACCTTGGAAATCCTTAGATTTTTATTAGAAAATGGTAAGATTTCCTGGAAATTCTAAGCTCTATTGCCCAAAGTTAAACAGTTCATACCAATAGTGCTATACAAAGATCAGACTTTTTTTTGGGGGGGGGGGGGGGGGGGGATTATCTTCATATGAAGGGATATTTTGTATATATTAAAAGGGAAATGTTAATGAAAACTCCCTCATATTTTGAGAATGCCTGCTTTATTCCTTAACTTATTAATGTTTGCAACAACCAAAACAGCCTGACAATTTTGGTGAAATCTTTCAGGTAAAAGCAGAGCTCAGAAAAAATTTGAACAACAACTCTTCTACAAACATTTTGTAAAACCATTCTTAATATCCAAGTTAATTTCAAAAGTATCAAAGACCCAGACGAAAATTTCAAGGGTAACCTTTAAGCATTAATTGGTTAACTTATTAATGCTTGCAACGACCAAAACAGCCTGATAATTTTGGTAAAATCTTTCAGGTAAAAGCAGAGCTTGGAAAATATTTGAAGGAGAAATGTTAATCTGAACATTACCAACAAGTCTCCTTCAAATATTTTGCGAAATATTTCTTAATTCCAAAGACATTGTCATAAGTATCTTAGATCCAGACAACAATTTTTAGAGGAACTCTGAAGCATGAATGGGTTCAGTTATTTTTAAAGCAAAGATCCAAAAGATGAGGTTTTCAGTGAGTCCTAGGCATGAATTGATGAACCCATCCATGCCTGTAGCAGCCAAAACTGCCTGACAGTTATGGTGATATCTCTCTAACAAAACCAATATTTGGAAAATATTTGAAGGAGAAGCGTTCATCAAAACCCTATCTACAACTCTCCTTCAAATATTTTGCAAATTTATGCTTCATTCCAAGGTTCTTTTCAAAAGTATGGCAGGTCCATACGATGTCTTTTTAAAAATGATTACGATTCATTGCTCTAAGATGAATATATTTTGACTTATGTAACTTTTCAAATACCTAGTTACCTTTTATTTGATTCAGGATGTATGTCCAGATTTGTATATGAATATAATTTTGGCTTATCTCAACTTTGCAGCTTCAAAAGAACAACTATCTGAGTATTTTTCTGGTAGATATTTTAAGATAATCTAATTGATTGAAATAATCACATATTTTTCTGAACTATTCATTGTGGTGCGATTGATATAAGTGTCCAAGAGAACATTGTCCACCATTTGAGCAATTTTTTCCTGGCTGATATTTAGGAAATCTTGTTGATTGTAATACTTAAAAGATTGGGGATTGCTTTTCCCCAACTATGTATCTTGCCATATGATATTGGATATTAAGAAGTACAGTGAATGTTGTATGTGTATGTATCTTCCATGTAATGTTCTCACAATATCCTGATGGGGTTCATTTTAAGGTGGTTTATGGGGTTAATTAATCCGTTTTCAGAAAACACACAAGAAAAATCACAATTCTTATAAGGAAAATGAACACTGAATTGTTAAGGACGGTGGTTGTCAAACTACATCCTTGAACAGCCTTTCCATTTCTTACTGGATATGAAGGTTCTCAAGTACCATCAGTATGTGTGTGCAACACTTAAGCCTTCCAATGCTGAGGCTACTTTCGTTCAAAGCACAAGGACCCAAAGATTTTTGAAAACATATAAACCCTTTCATGTATGCATTCATTGGAAAGCGCTTACTGAATACTCTTAGATGAGTACCCATGTGCTAGGGTTTCAATAATTTTTCGTATTGACCACATTAGGCACCAGCAGCATAAGGGTTAAGTACTATGGATTTCAATCCTTCCATATTTTGGGGGAACACCATATCAAGTTCCTGTGGTTTGACATAGAATAAAATGTACAACATTTAGAAATTCTATTTTAAATGATTAACTGTTAAGTTTTAGCATGTTTCATTGAAAAAAACATGAAATCTTACCTTGAATTCAGATACTACGGGGTTGTTTATATTTGTATATGTTTATGTTCATTTTAACCCTTATTACAATGCTGGTCGCTAATTTTACCAATACAAAATGATACAAAAATCCTAGAAAATGACTGAGACCCTGGCACATGCGTGCTCATCTGAGAGAATTCAGCAAGAGTGATTGAATGAATACCGACATGAAAAGATTAAGATGGTTTTCACAAATGCTTGTGTCCTTGTGCTTTGGATGAAAGTAGCCTCAGCATTGGAAGGGTTAATGCTGAGGCTACTTTCGTCCAAAGCACAAGTATTCAAATATTTTTGAAAACGAAGTAATCACTGTCATGTTGGTATTCATTGGATAGCTCTCTCTCTGAGTACTCTCAGATGAGTACCCATTTACCAGGGTTTCAGTCATTTTTTAAGTTTTTCGCATCGTTTTGTATTGGCCAAATTAGCCAGCAGCAGTATATGGGTCAATTAATCTAGAAAATTACACTAAATGAGGAATTTATCAAATTCAAGACGTTAATTTTCCAAAGTTGAAATAGATATATTCTATTGTTACCATGCTGTCTTCCACATTCCTTCCTATTGGATCTTCTATTTTGTGATAGCCCTTTATTTTTATAACAAATACTTGAAAAGATATGAGATGCTGTTGTATATGTAATGAAGTATGTATATTCGTAATGCAAAATAAAGATTTGTGAAATCTGGTGATATGTTTTATAATTTTTTAGGATAATAATCTGGCCCTGCAAATCAAGAAAAAATATCCTGGCCATTAAAACCTAACATTTCTGGCTCAGCCCAAGTCAAAAAAGGATACAGGTGAACTTGGATATGACGGACCACTGTACGACGGATTTTTGCATATGACGGACGTTATGCTTGGTCCCAGTCTGATGCATATCAAGTATTTGTCATATGTATACGACGGATTTTGCATATGACGGACCAATTTTCCTGGTCCCGTTGAGTATGTAATATCCAAGTTCACCTGTATTTCTGAAAATTGGAGTCCTATTCTAAAAATGTTGATTATGTTGAAGTCTGCTCCTGTGACAAAAAATGCGTTGTGAGAATTTAAAAGCATTTTTAACTGCCAAAACTTACATTCTATTCAAATGGCTTTGGAATGATTGCTTGAAGGCACATCGGCACATAAAGGCCATTTAGTGCCATAAAACTGTGTAAAACAATAGTGCTTTGTTATTGTTAAAAAAACATTGAAAATAGACGAGAGACACCCAATAAGATATGACAATGCCAAACCATACATCATCAGCCCTTTTCATTAAATGAACTCACGACTGCAATTGGCAAGTCCCATGACACAGCTCCTGGCCCAGACCATATACATTACCAAATTGTAAAGCATCTTCCTGAAGCTTTTCCTCGGTGCCTTCTTAAAATATTTCATAATATTTGGGAAACTGATGAATTTCCTCCCTCTTGGAGAGAAGCCACGATCATACCTATTGCCAAGCCAGGAAAAGACGCAAAAGACCTTAATAACTACTGCCCTATAGCATTGACTAGCTGTGTGTGTAACATAATGGAAAGAATGATTAATGGCCGCCTTGTCTGTGGCTACTGGAAAATACGAAGCACATTTTGAAACTTGTGTGAGAGAAGGATTTTCAAATGGAGAATATGTGGTGTCTGTCTTTTTCGACCTTGAGAAGGCATATGACACCACTTCGAAATGTGAAATTTTGAAAGATTTTTATGATTTGGACTTCAGGGGTCATTTACCCTTTTTATTCAGATCTTTTTAACAGAAAGAAAATTTACAGTGAGAGTGGGTCTATCCTTCTCTAATCTTAATGAGCAAGAGATGGGGGTTCGTTGACCTCTCTAACTTCTTGATCATTTGATTCTTCCAAATCCTTTGAAGAATACCTAACATCTAGCCACTAATGACTGCACATTAGAGGGGCCCCATCAAAGATAACTAGAAAATAATAGAAGATCAATGTGTTGTATTTCCTGGAGCTGCCAAGCTAAGGCTACTTTCGTCCAAAGCACAAGCCCAGTGGGCACCATAACATTCATGGAACATTCCAGAAATGTTTCGCCGAACATTCAAAAATGATAGCTCAGAAAGAAAATTGTATGAATACACTGATGTGAATATTCATAGAACGTTCAGAGCTGAATACTAAATGAACCATTTGGATTCCGAATGTTGTCTGAACATTGGTCGTTGTCTGTGCAGTGGAAGCACTTGGTAACAGTTCTGTTTTACGATATTGGAAATATCTCAATTTAATGTTTATATAATGTCAAATCTGAACATTCCAGACCTGAAGGTTGCAGGAGTGCTCATTATTGGTGCACGGTACTCAAATCAAAATATAACATTCATATGACATCAAATAAAAACATCCCAGGAATGTTAGAACCTAAACCTTGCTCAAAGGTTCATTAATTTATTCCGGAATATTCTGACCAAAATTGAACATTCATATAACATACAGGTAATATTTGTGCTAAATGTCGACACATTGAAAATAGACGAGAGACACCCAATAAGATTCCCATCCAACAATGCCAAACCATACATTATCAACCCTTTTCATTAAATAAACTCACGACTGAACTTCTTAAGTCCCATGAAACAACTTCTGGTCCAGACCATATACATTAACACATTGTAAACCATCTTCCTGAAGCGTTCTTCAGTGCCTTCGTAAAATATTGAACAATATTACTGGGGAGTTTTCTCCCTCTTGGAGAGAAGCCACGATCATACCTATTGCCAAGCCAGGAAAAGACGCAAAGGTCATTAATAATTACTGCCCTATAGCATTGACCAGCTGTGTGTGTAACATAATGGAAAGAATGATGAAAGACCGCCTTGTCTGTGGCTACTGGAAAATACGAAGCACATTTTGAAACGTGTGAGAGAAGGATTTTCAAATGGAGAACATGTGGTGTCTGTCTATTTCGACCTTGAGAAGGCATATGACAGTACCACTTGGAAATATGAAATTTAGAAAGATTTTTATGATTTGGACCTCAAGGGACGTTTACCCTTTTTATTCAAATTTGTTATATTCGAAAGAAAATTTACACTGAGAGTGCGTCCATCCTTCTCTAATCGTTATGACCAAGAGATGCGGTATCGTCAACCTCTCTAACTTCTTGATCATTTGATTCTTCCAAATCCTTTGAAGAATACCTAACATCTAGCCACTAATGACTGCACATTAGAGGGGCCCCGTCAAAGATAACTAGAAAATAATAGAAGATCAATGTGTTGTATTTCCTGGAGCTGCCTAGCTAAGGCTACTTTCGTCCAAAGCACAAGCCCAGTGAGCACCGTAACATTCATGGAACATTCCAGGAATGTTTTGCTGAACATTCAAACATGATCACAGCATAGTTCAGAAAGAAAATTGTATGAATGTCCAGGTGAGAATGTTCATAGAATGTTTAGAGCTGAATACTAAATGAATCATTTGGATTCTGAATGTTGTTTGATCATTGGAAGTTGTCTGTGCAGTGGATTCTAGCACTTGATAACAGTTCCGTTTTACGATATAGGAAATATCTGAATTTAATGTTTTTATACTGTCAAATCTAAACATTCCAGGAATGGTCGGACCTGAAGGTTGCAGGAGTGCTCATTATTGGTGCATAGTATTCAGATCAAATTATAACATTCATATGACATGAAATAAAAACATCCCAGGAATTTTAGAACCTAAACATTGCTAAAAGGTTCATTCATTCATTCCAGAATATTTTGACCAAAAATGAACATTCATATAACATAAAGGTAATATTTGTGCTAAATTTCGACACATTGAAAATAGACAAGAGAGACACCCAATAAGATATGACAATGCCAACCATACATTATCAACCCTTTTCATTAAATAAACTCACGACTGCACTTGGCAAGTCCCATGACACAGCTCCTGGCCCAGACCATATACGTTACCAAATCTTAAAGCATCTTCCTAAAGCTTTTCCTCAGTGCCTTCTTAAAATATTTAATAATATTTGGGCAACTGGGGAATTTCCTCCCTCTTGGAGAGAAGCCACGATCATACCTATTGCCAAGCCAGGCAAAGACTCTAAAGACCTTAATAATTACTGCCCTATAGCATTGACTAGCTATGTGAGTAAAATAATGGAAAGAACGATTAATGACCGCCTTGTCCGTGGCTTCTGGAAAACAAAAAGCACAATGGAGAACCTTGTGCATTTTGAAACTTAGGAGAGAGAAGGATTTTTAAGTGTAGAACATGTGGTGTCTGTCTATTTCGACCTTAAAAGGCATATGACACCACTTGAAAATATAAAATTTTGAAAGATTTTTGTAACATGGACCTCAGGGGACGTTTACCCCTTTTATTTAGATCTTTTTATCAGAAAGAAAATTTACAGTGAGAGTGGGTCCATCATTCCCTTATCTTTATGACCAAGAGATGGTGGTTCGTCGACCTTCCAATGTTCTGACAACATTCAGCATCCAAATGTCTCATTTAGTATTCAGCTATGAACATTCTGTGTGACATTCTCACCTAACCATCCAATACAATTTTCTTTCTGAACTATATGCGGTGATCATTTCTGAATGTTCAGCGAAACATTCATGGAATGTTCCATGAATGTTACGGTGCCCACTGGGGATTTTTTGAATAAAAACTTGTTAGGGTAGGGTTACAGGAAACAAACAACTTTTCTCTAGGCCTTAGGGATCAGATAAGGCTCTGGAACCCCCAGACCCCCCGCGGGAATGGCACTGCACCACGGGCGCGCAGCCCTGCACACCAAAAAAGGGGAAAAAATGGTAAATTGTTTTTTCAAAACAACAAATTTTCATCTGGCATCACTCATTTGGGCCTCGGATAGGGCTGATAATGCACCTCAGAGCATCTAGAATCCTCTGGGGGCTGCATTGGCAGGAGCGGACGGCCCCATGTGCGCCAATGGCATATGGAATTTGACACCCTGGGTCCCTGAAAGTGATGAAAAAAAATTGAGCCCTCAAAATCTGCGAAAAAAAATTTGAGCCCTGAATCTCAACGAAAAAAAGAATTGTGCCATAACTTCTATACACGCCCCCCTGGATATCTAATGGTCAATGCCTTAGTGCATGGCATTCAGATCAAAATATAACATTCATATGACAAATAAAAACATCCCAGGAATGTTAGAAACAAAACGTTGTTAAAAGGTTCATTCATTCATTCCGGAATATTCTTACCAAAATTGAACATTCATATAACATTGTAATATTGTGCTAAATTTTTACGCGTTGAAAATAGACACGAGTTTGAATTTGAATTTTTGTTTTTCGTCACATTTATGCCAATTGTGGCTAATTCGTGACTAGCCAGTTGTAAGTAGTGGAGGAAACCGGAGTACCCGGCGAAAACCACCGCCTAGCCCCAAGTCACTGGCAACTTTCTCACATGCCCAGGCCGGGATTCGAACCCAGGCAGTGTTGAAAGACAGCGTGCAGTCAGTGGCGGCGCCTTAGACCACCCGGCCGTCAGAGCAGGCCCTAAAATAGACAAGAGAGACACCCAATAAGATTCCCATCCAACAATGCCAAAACCATACATTATCAACCCTTTTCATGAAATGAACTCACGACTGCACTTAGCAAGTCCCATGACACAGCTCCTGGCCCAGACCATATACGTTACCAAATCTTAAAGGGGAACCAAAGGCTCACATCCATATTAGCTTATATGAAAGTAATACACTTCAAGAATTGGATGCTGTCCTCCCTTTTCTCTCAGTGATTCCATGAGGGGAGAATTTTGCGTATTGCCATTAGCCTGCCCAGGCTCTGGCAGCCCCTGCTAGCAGCCATGTTCTCCAGTTGCTATTAGCTGTGACTCAAATAACTCCACCACCCTGTCTTTTTATCAGCCAATTGCTGCTCATGATTTTACCATTTACCTGTTTGATACTCATACAAGGTTTTATGCAGCTTTCGAAGAGAGTTGGTGTGTAAAGCTCTGCAGTCTATGATATACTGCTTAGAGAGTAGGGGACAGCAAGTGGGCTGCCACTCAGTGAGTCACAGCTGATAGCAACTGGAGAACATGGCTGCTAGCAGGGGCTGTCAGAGCCAGGGCAGGCCGGTGGCAATACGCGAAATTCTCCCATTAGATCACTGAGAGAGAAAGGAGGACAGCATCCTATTCTTGAAGTGGATTACTTTCATATAAGCTAATATGTATGTGGCCTTTAGTTCCCCTTTAAAGCATCTTCCTGAATTAAGCTTTTCCTCAGTGCCTTCTTAAAATATTTAATAATGATTGGAAAGCTGGGGAGTTTCCTCCCTCTTGGAGAGAAGCCACGATCATACCTATTGCCAAGTCAGGAAAGACGCAAAAGACCTTAATAATTACTGCCCTTTAGCATTGACAAGCTGTGTGTGTAACATAATGGAAAGAATGATTAATGACCGCCTTGTATGTGGCTACTGGAAAACAAGAAGCACATTTTGAAACTTGTGTGAGAGAAGGATTTTTAAATGGAGAACATGTGGTGTCTGTCTATTTCGACCTTGAGAACACATATGACATCACTTGGAAATATGAAATTTTGAAAGATTTTTATAATATGGACCTCAGGGGACGTCTAACCTTTTTATTCAGTTCTTTTTATCAGAAAGAAAATTTACAGTGAGAATGCCCAGTGGGCACGGTAACATTTATGGAACATTCCAAGAATGTTAGGGCGAACATTCAAAAATGGTCCTCTCATAGTTCAGAATGAAAATTGTATGAATGTTCAGGTGAGAATGTTCATAAAATGTTCAGAGCTGAATGCTAAATGAATCATCTGCATTTTGAATTTTGTCAGAACATTGGAAGTTGGTAACAGTTCAGTTTTCATGAAATAGGTAATATCTCAATTTAATGTTTATATAATGTCAAATCTGAACATTCCAGGAATGTTCAGACCTAAAGGTTGCAGGTACGTTCATTTTTGGTGCATGACATTCCAATCAAAATTGAACATTCATAAGACATCAAATGAGAACATCCCAGGAATATTAGGACCTGAACATCGCTGAAATGTTCATAATTGGTCAAGAATATTCCGACCAAAATTGAACATTCATATAACATTCAGGTAAAATTTATGCCCACTGGGTAAAACCTAGTGTGTATAACAAACAGTAGATGGCAGGAGCAGACAGTACAGTCATGTGCCAAGCTAAGACTTATTGTGTATTACCAACAGTAGATGGTAGCACCATCTTCACTAAGGCATAGGAGCATTGCACCAGCGAGTTGAAACCCTACAAATTGGTTGAGATTTCCACTTCAAATCTCATGCCAATTTCTAAACTTAATGCACAAAATAACAGACCAAATAGGCCCAAATTATCAAGTGGTCTTCTAAACTTTATGAAATCTGGCTAACACGTAGCGTTATGATGTACAAAACATTTAAAACGACATTGATAAGATCTTTAATGATTTTGAAAAAGCCGTTGACTGCTTATTTTGAATTTTTTTGAGAAGGTTGAAATTAGCATATGTATTTTCTTTTCTACTGGTAGATATGTACACTCAACCAAGATGACAATTACATAGCTAGTAAAAGATTAAAGTGTAGATATCATTTTTAAAAGATCATCCCGCTATCTGTCTGTTTCCATTGCAAAGATATATATTTAATTTTCAAAATCTAAGATGACCGCTCAATTTCTAAACTTAATCCATAACATTATGGGATCAAATAGGCCCAAATTATTGAGTGGCATTCTAAACTTTATGAAATTTGGGCAACAAGTAAATATACAAAACATTTAAAATGTCATTGATAAGACCTAATGATTTTGAAAAAGCCTTTGACTGCATATCTTTATATCTTTTGTGAAGGTTGAAATTAACATATGTATTTTCTCTTCTACCTGCTGACATGCACGCACAACAAGGCGACAATCACATAGCTTAGTAAGAGCTTGAAGTGTAGATACCAGTTTAAAAAGATCATCCCTATATCTGCTTCTATTGCAAAGATATATCTAATTTTTTCAAAATCTAAGATGGCCACTGCTGGTTATCATCTTGGATTTTCGCTGTCTAAGGTCATCACAGATTTTGAAAATAGGACATAACAGTGGAACTGAAGCAGATATTTGGATGATCTTTTTTTTTTAAATCGTATCTACTCCTTGAGACCGGTCTGTTACTGTAGTTTTGGCCTTTATAGGTGTGTTGGTTTTGTTGTATGAAAGGCAAATATGTATTTTCATATCATCCTTTATATAAAAGTCAAAAGTTGCTTTTTCTAAAAATACAAATAACAGTATTATGTCCAAGATAATAAGAGGGAGTGATCTTCATTGTCAAAACATTAGGGGGCAACAACTTAGACCAATGGTCAGATATGATTATGATTTTGTTTGTTTGTCTTTGTGTTTTTGCACATCAATTGTGAACATCAATTTACACACACACATATATATATATATATATATATATATATATATATATATATATATATATTTATATAATTATATATATATATATATATATATATATATATATATATATATATATATATATATATATATATATATATAAAGAAAAAATGAGGACAAAAGTTAACCATGTATAAACAACATACAAGCTTATTTACATTTTGAATCTTTATTGTCTCCTTTTGTTCTAACCTACTAATTCAGACATCTTGTAAGGACTTAAGGAGATAAAACCTCACCAAATGCTTTTACAAAATCAACTTTTACTTGAATCCTTATCTGAAAACTCTTTGGTTATACTTTTTAACCCTGAGCTTTTAAGTCTGGGGCTAGGTAAAACATAACCCAAAAATAAAAAAAAGTTCATGACAACTGGTGCTACTCATTTACAGCTGCACTTCTACCTAGTTAACTTAAATTTGATTTTGATTCATGATCATGATTGTAAATAGCCAACAGCATGTGTGGTATCTTAGATAATAGAACTACAAAAAAAATTAAGTAATGTCAGTCAGCATGATGGTCATTTTCAGTTGCTGTTCAAAAATGCTATAAGTTCCCTTGATTCATAATCATGATTGTAAAATAGCATGTGTAGTATCCTAGATCTTAGAACTACAAAAGAAAATTCAACTAAGGAGTATCAGTCAGCATGATGATCATTTTCAGTTACTGTTCAAAATGTTATAAGTTTGTTGGGTAGGCATTTTCCCTTCACTGCTTTGGATCTTGTATAAGGTCCTTTTTAAATAGGTCTGCAGTCTTGCCCTATTCGCAATGTTTTCTGGTGTAGGAGCATCATTAGGAGGTGATGGTGAGGGGTCAAATCCAACTAGCTCTTCATCATTAATTAAATTGAGCTCCACATGTTCATCCCCTTCACCATTTTCTTCATCAAGCAACTGTTGGAAGAAATATCTGGCTTGATTTCTCTTCCACTTCTTAAATAGGAAATATCCTATTCCAACAGCACTAACTATGGCAGCGAATCCAAGTATACTCCCCAAAATGATGGGTAATTCCATTTCTAAAATCACATTGACAGAACCCACTTGGATTTCCATCTTAGTTTAATCCTTTGCAAGTTCTTGTGTGGCCGAAGAGGGTTGCATGGTCTCAGCAGACATAACTCCATAATGAGGTGTCACTCCAAAACAATCAGAATGAACCCTGATTTCAGGTTTATTTCTCATGTCTATCCAGGTCAGAACAGTCAAACAGAAAGTTATTCAGAATCACCACTTCCTCTAGATCAGTGAATTGAGTGAAGTCAATGTGTTGAATGAGGGTATTGAAAAGAGCAATCTGTTTCACACTCTCCTTTTCAGCCAGGCTCAAATAAGGCATATCCATAACACTTCTCCCTACACAGCGTATAGTACCATCCATACACAAGCATGGTTCACAATCCTCTTCCATTGATGGAGATGAGTATATGACTGTGAGCAGCAGCAAAACTTTACAGACATTCATGTTGAGAGTTATAAGTGCTTCTGAGTTTATCTGACCTATTATTTGAGAAAGTGTCACTCCCTTGCCTCTACTTCCTTTCCCACAGTTGAAATGCTAAAAGGCTTGCCTATCCCTATTCTATTAATAGCGGTCAATCAACCTGGACCCGTTTAAATTGATGCACTCTACTAAGCTGTGGTCTAAACTAATTACTACCTCTCCTAATGACACTCAATCAAACCATTTCATTTTTTAACTTGTAGAGCACACACTGCCTTTATCTTATATTATGACCTTTCACAATGCTAGATATCTGGCAACCAAATCTCTAATATCATTTTATTTACTTGTAGAACACAAGTTGCCTGCATTTTCTGAAATTTTTCCAGAAAAGTGAAGGGAAAAGAAAGTTTAAAGTGAGCATTCTTCCTCTTCCTGTCCAACCATACCAAATTCAATAGTGTTACCACTTCTTTGCCTTAATAAATTATTTCTAATTTTTTTATACAACCAGCAAACTAGTAATGTTATTAACATTAATATCAAAATGGTTGAAAATGGGAGGAGAACCAAGAACATTTTTTCATGAAAATCCTCCAATGAATTATGGTTGTATGTAAATGTATCCAAAACTAAAGTTGTTGAAAGGTTTCTATAAAGGAAACCGTTTGTAGAAATATTTTTAGACATCATGACTGGAGTTGTTCTAGGAAAATCTATCTTGGCTCCTGTATTTGAGATTTTAACCACTACAGCTGACTTTGAATAAATTGCAGTCTTACTCTCTTGTCTTGAAATTAGCAGGTTTGGTAAAGAAGTGTTTTTGAATCTGTATGCTTTTGAATCATTTGTAGTGTAGTTTGAAGTTGAAAATGTTGCTGGAAATGTTTCAGAATTGCTTGTACAATGTACAATACTTGAATTGTCTTTAGATGTATTTGTGATAGGGTTTCCTTTTAAATTCAGCTCTAAACAGTCTCCGCTCACTAAAATATTTGTATTAATTTCTATACTTGCACAATTCAAGAGAATATTTTCATCCAATATCAAATTATGCAGCAGAGGGTAGATTCTTGTGTCCAATTTTTTCAGAAGAGTATTTCTCAAAGATATCTTTGTTATATTTCCTCTCTGTGAACCCCCAATTCTTGGTAATCTTGTCACCCTGAATCCATTACAGCGCATTGTATGTAAAAAACACATGCACGGTTGACACTCAGCCTGAGTAAATACTGTAAGGCAGTTCAATAGCCATATCAGCATTACTGTTTTTCCGCTCATGCTTGCCATAGAGTCTTGAATGAAACTGACAATGTCGCTAGCTGCATAGCTGGAAGGCCCCTCTCCGTATTTACTTTATCTCAAATTATTTAGACTGGGTGGATATGTTTATTATGAGAGCTTGTCATTATTTGTAATAAAGGGCCGCTTGTTTACATCAGATTCATTATACTGAACACTACCTACTGCTAAAAATTCCTAACCCAAAGCCTACACATTTTATTTTCCACAGATGTTTCCACAAGAGGACTTCATACCTTTAGATGGTGAGACATTATAAGATACGTCTGATGAAGAGTATGATGATTACATGACAGAAGAGGATGGTAGTGAATCTGGTGATAGCGCTAGACCAGTCATCATCTCATCAACTGATGACAGTGAAGATGATTATGATGATGATCCATACAGCACTGGGGTTAACAACAACAACAACAACAGTAAAGATGATGATGATGACAACCAATTACAGCATCTTCTCAAACAATATCAAATTATTATTGCTAGAATATTAGCAACTTTACTTTCTGATTTGAAAAAATAAAGTACAAACCTTAAAATCATACTTGTCTAAAGTATAATAAAAAACACACAAAAAAAGGAAAATGATCTGCTTTTGTTTTTAATTGCATATTAATTATGACTTGAGATATGTGTGAATATTTCTTATTATATAGATAGACTTCCAAGTATTGTTTCTTGTATGTGTATCCTGCTGTATTCAATGAATCAAACTTGAAAACATATAAATGATAACAACCTAAAAACACACACACACACACAGAAACCTCTAAAATATTCATGAAAAGGATCCAAAATGTTCATATACACCCAGGTACTTGCCAGTTGAGAGAGTGCTGGAGCCATACAAAGACAGCACACCGGCTAAAACTTGCCACTAATACTACCTGATACAGATTTAATTTAATTTGAATTATGACTTAAGATATGTGTGAATATTTCTTATCATATAGATAGACTTCCAAATATTATTTCATGTAAGTGCATCCTGCTGTATTCAATGAATCAAACTTGAAAACATATAAATGATAGCAACCGAAACGCACACAAAGAAGCCTCTCAAATATTCATGAAAAGGATCCAAAATATTCATATACACCCAGACACTTGCCGGTTGAGAGAGTGCTGGAGCCGTACAAAGACAGCACACTGCACACTGGCTAAAATTTGCCACTAGCCTGCCTGATACAGATGTAATTACCCCTCCCCCCCCCCCCCCCCCCACACACACACATCCCCAAACCACATAGCTGTTTTTCATAAACCAGAGAGTCCAAACACACAAATAATACCTGCTAGATAAGAAATTGTGTTGCTCTTATAAGCTGGATAAATAAAAACATATCTGAATACACATAAACAGCCATCTGACTAATTTCATTAGTCAGGTGGTTAAAAAAAAGACATAACAAAAGTAAAACCTAACAAATAGAAAGACTGCAAGAATTCTGAAATGACACTAAGTTCAGCCTGATAATCCTAATTTACAAGCCTTAAAGTGTGCAAGTCAATGCTACTCACTAGTGCTAGATCTTAATATATAAACCTCAAATAAACAGAAAAAAACATTAAAAACCTGTGTAAATGTTATTTATTGTCCGATTTTGCTGATTTTTTTTTATTCTGGAAGCTGGGAAAAAACTGCATAGCAAACTACTAATGTCTTATTGATATGAAGCCAGGAAAGTGTTGAAATATCCATGAGAAAACGATCGCGAGTCACTCGCGAATGCATATACACTGCCTAATATACTTCAAATAGCAAAAACATTAAAAATCTTTGTAAAATTCATTAATTGTCCGATTTTGCCGATTATTTTTTCTTCTGAAAGCTGAGAAAAAAACTGCATAGAAAACTACTAATGTCTTTTTGATATGGAGCCAGGAGAGTGGTGAAATATCCATGAGAAAACGATCGCTAGTCACTCGCGAATGCATATACACTGCCTAATGTTGTGATGACCTACTATGTTTCAGCTGGGCACAGCCGTGGCAGCAATCAGACGTAAAGAGATGGGTAAACACCTCCACTCGCGGGTCTGACTATAAGAAAACTGCACTTTTAAAATGGCCGCCATCAGTGACGTAGTGTTGAGATCTCGTGGCGGGAACGTGATCTCGCTATGTAAGCTGCCAATACAACATTCCTCCCCCTCTTGAAAGGAACGCCTCCTATTCTCAAAGAATAATCCGTCAGTAAATGGAAAGAATGATCCGTCAATGAACGGTTCATGTGTTAAAATCGGATTTGTCAGAGAGGGTTCCATATTGATCCGTCAATGAATGGTTCAAAAAATATATATATACAGTTATACACTATATACACGCCGACTTGTTTGATGTTTCACTCCTCCTCTTTGCAGAAGGTCCGACAATGATCGGTCCTCTGGAAGAAGTGGAAGCTCCTTTAGAAGCTCCAGAGGATGACGAAGGTCCGACAATCGACGGTCCTTCATATCCAGGTAGTCCGACAATAGTCAGTCCACGTTGTTTTACGCCACGTCTAAAAGACATCTAGCAGGTCTTCTCCAGGAAGAGAGAGTCAGAATTAACAATTATCACGGAACCGGGCAGGACGTCGGCTGGTCCTTCCATGTCGAGTTCTCCTCTCTGACTCCTGGACGGTATATTCCAATCCTTGGCTCTCCACTGCGTTCACCAAATCTGTATAATTCTCTTCATCGATGTTGCAGTTGTTAAAGTGAATATTAGGGCTTATCTCGCAGTAGCAAGGATCCTCTTTGTTGATCAGATCAGCACATGTCTTCGCAATTTTCCACAATTTGGACGATCACATTGCACCCAAGTATATTGCAATTGTGGAGAAGTTGTTTTCGGCGAATTTTGAGATCCGCTACGCAGCGGCTCCACTGAATCACCGTCACTGGATGGTTCATATTCTGTTCCAACCGAAATTCCTGCATCTGTAGATGATCCGACAGTCATGGGTTCACTATTAGACTGAGAAACGACAGTAGTCGTTTGCATACCAGAAACAGGTTTTTGGTGAAACAAATCCAGGACTCCAGACAGAACATCTTCTGCTTCATGATCTTCTTCATGCTCTATCTGGATCTCTTTGCCTTGCTCTTAGTTGTGTTTTGCTCGTTTCAACCAATAGGAGATTTGGAGTGAATCCAGTGGTTCTGTTAGGAACAGACCTGATGGCACTTGTCAGAATCGGTAAGTCTTCATCCCAAGAGCTGTTTTGTTTCGTATGACAGCGTATTCGTTGAAGAAGCGTTCTGTGGTAATGTTCAACTTGTCCATTAGAGCAAGGTCGGTACGGTGTGGTTCTCGTTTTGGTGATATCTTGAAGCTTACAAATTCCTTCAAACAGCTTGCCGGTGAAATTCCTGCCTTGATCCGTATGAAGGTGTTCAGGAATACCAAAACGTGAGATGAAGTTGTAGACGACTGCTTTGGTGATTTCTTCAGCAGTTTGATCGGCTAGGGCATAGGCTTCCAACCATTTGGTGAACAGACAAATCAGCATGAGGATGTACTTGTTTCCAGATGAACTTTCTGGGAACGGACCCAAGATATCCAAATGGAGCCTCTCAACTGGATAACCCGCATGGAACATATACCAAGTCCGCCTCTAGGATTTACGTTAGCCTCCTGCCTGCTACACTGCTTACAGGACTTCAAGTATATGTCGCAGTCTTTGCGCATCTGGTACCAATAATACTTCCTTCGCAGACGTGCCAACTTCCTCATCATTCCTGGATGACCGGTGGTAACTGTGTCATGGCAATGATGAAGAACCTTCTGTTTTAAAGGATGTGGTACCACCAGCAATATTCTATCATCTTCTTCTTGACTTCCACACCAATGATTCTTGTACCTTTTGTGAAACATCTTTGATACAAATCGAATCAGTTTCCACCTCAGATCTGGCAATAACCGGTTCTGTTTTGTGTAAAACATCACCGATACTCATCGGTTCAGTTTCAGCAAAGATGGATCCGATACTCGCCGGTTCCATTACCTGAACATCTCTTACATTTTGCAATGGGGTAAAAGGTTCAGGAGTATCCAGACTCATTTACTGCAGCTGGCCTTCTTGTCTGAGTTGAGCTGAGGTGCGGCCTGTAGACTTAGTTCTTACTTGTTTAAAGATTTTGATGTTGTTCTGCATGGCTCTCTGGGCAATTGTTGGCATAGTGGCCCATGTTATTGCAATTATAACGCCTAACCCTTGAAGGAGAAGCTGGTGGAGACTGTCTGGAATGTAGACCGCTTCCAGAGGTAGACGAAGGCAATGTCTGTTGCCTGAATGACGAAGAATTACCAGACGAAGATGAACTTTTCTGCTGAGTCACTGCCGATTCAATTTTATTCAGAATTGATAAAACCTCACTAAATGAATCCTTTTGTGTTTGATTTATATTAGGTTTTGGCTGGCAAATATCATATTCATCAGCGAACGTGACTTGTCTCGTCTTTGGTTTCTCGTCTCAGAGCGATCTCTGCGGCTTGAATGTCAGAGCATCCACGCAGAAATGCATGTAGACCCTGGTTGTTTATAACTTCCTGGCTCATTCTTGGATATGCCTGATTAACTAAAATCTTGATGCGTCAATATTCTCCCCCTCTCATTGAGGAATACCTGCCTTTTTAGCTGCTGGAGTGGCTTTCTTAGAAAACATTTGTAGTAGAGCTTGTGTGGTACTAGCGTACTTGTCTTGGACATCTGGATGCAAGTCTTCATAAAATTCACTTGCCTCCTCGATCAGAAGACCAACTAGATAAAACAATGAATCATCATCATTCCATCTATAATGACGTCTAAAGTTCTCGAACTTCTTCAACCAAGCTTGGAAGCACTCCTTGCCATCATAGTACTTTATTTTGGGAATATATTCTTTGTGATGTCGTTCCGACCTCCCACGGTCTGCTAAAAAGTTCTGTCCACTATCATCGCTCGATGGAACACGCCCATGTTGTTCCCAAGAATCCTGTCGCTGATCAGATTGTTGTCTACGATCATGTGGATTTCTCCCCGGTGGATGAAACTGCGGAATCGAAGAACGTTCATCCACATATTGTGATAAGTTGTCAACGAACTCATCCCTTCGCGACGATCTATCAGCGCCTGAAACACCTGCGCCTGCGGATACTTGGTACTTAATTTTCGGACACACATCAGGCCCAATCGCAGCTTGTCTTGCCTCTCCTTGTAAAACAGAAGATCTCCAACTTTCCAATGAATTCTGCCTGAGTTCCATTTCTCGCATGGACTTCTGTATGTCTTTCATGCTGGTGGTCATGTTTTGCATGAGAGAGAGTATCTCGTGTGGGACGTTGAGGTTCAGGTTGATGAACCGGTTGCTTTACTGACGATTTCGACATGGCCAGGCTTCCCCGAGGTGATTTCTTCTGAGACGCAGATTTAGGTGACTTGGTAGGTTGGTTACCTTGTGTCTCAGAGTCTTTGTCATCTGCGGTTGCAACACCTCCCACTGCATTTCCATCGTCCGACATGTCTTCTAGCTCGAACGG
The DNA here is from genome assembly GCA_963942565.1 of Maea johnstoni. Classification (NCBI taxonomy): domain Eukaryota; kingdom Metazoa; phylum Annelida; class Polychaeta; order Spionida; family Magelonidae; genus Maea; species Maea johnstoni. The sequence goes on from OZ012699.1 coordinate 31,410,303, forward strand.
CAGAGGTTGACCTTCAAAATAGCATTGTCCACCGTGTAGAAAAAGTGATGCTGGACCGCAAAATCCCTCCCGTGCTGACATCCGGCTGTTTGTGTAGGCTGTAGGGTTTTGCTGTTAGGTTGTTTTTAGATTTTTAGGGTGAAAAAAAGGAAAATAGAGAATGATAGGTTGTTGTAGAATTTGCTAGTCCTAGAGTTGGGGTTAGGCCTAGGGTTAGGGTTTACTAGGGTTAGGGTCAGAGTTAGGGTTAGTGGAATAAGGTGTCCTTAAGAGATTTGCTAGTCCTAGGGGTAGGGTTAGGACTAGCGTTAGGGTTTTAGGTAAAAAAAAAGGAGAAAAATAGAGAACGATAGGTTATTGTAGAATTTGCTAGTCCTAGAGTTGGGGTTAGGCTTGGAGTTAGGGTTAGGGTTAGCTAGGGTTAGGGTTAGAGTTAGGGTTAGGGTTAGTGGACTAAGGTGTCCTTAAGAGATTTGCTAGTCCTAGGGATAGGGTTAGGGTTAGGTTTTTAGGCTTCTTTTGTGAAGCGAGAGTGGACTAAGGTGTCCTTAAGAGATTTTAGTTTGCTAAACGCTAGAGTGGATATTGTTGAAAGACAGGCGCTAACGAGGGTTTGAACAGAAAGTGCTTGTCCCAGAGGGCTCGTAGCTTAGTTTGGAAGTTTTGTAGGGTAGAAGGGTAGAACAAAAGGAATTCTATCCATGTTTTTGCTTTTGTGTTTGTATGTTAGAGTAGTTATTCTGGGGATTTTGAGAGCTTTTCGTATTTGTGTTTGGATTGCGAATTTTTTGTAGCCCCTGTTGACAAAGGCGTTTGTTAGGTTAGTGACCTGGGTGTCTAGGTTGGTGTTTTGTGAAATGTTGCGCCTGTACCTAAGTGCTTGTGAGTATGGCAGGGAGTTTTTAGTGTGTCGAGGGTGGCATGAGTTTGCGTGGAGATATTGTTGTCTATCTGTGGGTTTAATGTGTAGTGTTGTCTGTAATTTGTGTTGGTGTTTGTAGACCACTGTGTCCAAGGACGGTACTTTTTCAGTGGATGTTTCTGCAGTGAATTTGAGCCATGGGCGGTAGTTATTGAGAGCCTCCATGTATATGTCTAGGTCAGCTCGGGAGCTGTCCCAGACAAAGAAGAGGTCGTCAATAAGCCTGTATGTGGGTTTTTGTGTATAAAGTGGTGTTATTTGTCGGAGGAGCATGTGCATGACGCTGTTGGCGAATTTTACTGCGAAGGGTGCCCCATGGCTGTCCCTTGCTTTTGGACATAGAATTCGTTGTTGAATTCAAAAGTGTTATATCTAAGAATGTGTGAAAGCATTTCCCCTAGGAGTTGGCAGTCTGGTGGATAGACTGATGGTTTCTTGGAGTTTTGTGTGAGTGTTTGAAATGTGTTGAGGAGGCTAGGCTGGTGCTCGCGGTAAAATTGTACCACTAAGTCTATGCCTTCTTGGTGTGGGATGTTTGTGAATAGTGAGGACACATCCATAGTGACTAGGATTGTATCCTCCTGGATGGGTGGGTGTGTGTCTATGTAATTTAGAAATGTGGTGGTGTCTTTTAGAAGATAAGGGATGCGATCTTCTAGGTCTTGAGGAAGTGGTCCACCAATAGGTTGAGACCGTATGTGGGACCGTTGGGACCTGACACTATAGGCCGCCCTGGAGGTGGATTTTTGTTTTTATGTATTTTAGGGAGATAGTAAAAAGTAGGTGTGCGTAATTGGTATAGGGCTAGTGTTTGGTAGTGTGGGTATTGGATGACCCCTGTGGTCATAACCCTTTGGCGGAGGAATTGATTTATGGTGTTGTGAAATTCCTCCTAAGGGTCATGGTCCACTTTAGTGTAAAAGTTTGGGTCATCCAGCAGACGGAGGGCCTTGGCTTTGTAATCCTCTTTGTTGAGTATAACTATGCCTGAGCCCTTATCCGCTGGTTTTATGACTATGTTTGTGTTGTCCTGTAGTTGTTTAAGGGCTGTTTTGTGCCTTTTTGGTAAGTTGCTAGTGGCTTTTTGTCTGAGGTTAGCCTTAAGGGCGCCCTCCAAGTCTGTGCGGAAGGCTGTGATGGCTTTGTTTAGTGGTGGGGTCCAATCTGATGGGGGCCAGAATTTTGGGTTTGGCGCGTGGCCTTCTTTGTTGAAGAAATGTTGTGATAAAAGGAGGCGGCGCTCGAAAGTGTCCAAAGGTTGCTGGATGAAAGACCAGTCCTCCGGTTCATTTTCTTGGGTGCGGGGAGCGGGTTGTTTAGCTGGGCAGAATGATAGTCCTAGGTTGAGGACCTGTGTTTGCGAAGGCGTGAGTTTATGTGTGGATAGGTTAAATACCAGATTTTGTTGGGCTTTAGGTATCTTTTGGCTGTTGTGTTTGCGTCTCCTCGCCTGCTGGGAGCAGTTTTGGCGAGAGAATAGACGTCTTTGTTTTGAGGGCGTGTGGTTAGTGTATGCAAGGGGCGCAAAGTAATTGTCGTCCTTTATTGTGTGTTGGACTGTAGCATTGATTGTGCCAGCTGGTTGATGAGGGCCAGAACCTGTTGTGATTAGGCCTGGTTTGGGGGGTTCACGATGGATCCCCCCTGTTGCAAGTTTTTTTGTTGTTGATTTTGGTTGGCAGAGGTTGTGCTCGGCAGTTTAGGGTTTTGTGTAGTGGGTATGTTGCGTTTAGGGGGTTGTGGGTTGGCGTGTTTTGTGGTGTTTATTGGTTTGCTAGGTTTAGGGGGTTGTGTGCTAGCGTGTTTTGTGGTGTTTATTGGTTTGCTAAGTTTAGGCTGTCGTGACCCACATGAAAAAGAATAGGAAGCAGCTAGTTAGCGGCTAGTTAGCTGCTAGCTAGCTGCTACCTAAAAGCCATTAAATAGTTTTTGAAGTGATCAGGAGTTGAGAACTAAGCCTAGAAGTGATCAGTAGTTGAAAATCAAGACTTAATCATTTAATTGGAAGTTACCATGTAGGGGGAAGTTGAGAAGGAGTTGAGATATGCACAACATAACTGGTTGATCTTATCAGACGAACTGGTCCAACTATTACCCTTTTTAACTGCCATTCACATGGCTGCATGAGGTACTGCTTCTCCAAATCAGGTAAATTTCTCTTGAATTTTATACTTTAAGGGACTTATACGAGACTGGGCATATGATAGACCATTAAATGAATATGTCAAGTGTCATCAGAGATGTTTTTAGGTATGTCATATTCAACTAAAAGATAGAATTACCATTATACATGTAAATTGCATCCATTGGCTGTATTTATAATCCACCCTAGGAATAGATTTCCCCATTAATGTTTCATTATCATTATTGAGTCTTTCTGCAATATATGTAGTTCACTATAAACTAATTATATGATTTCCTGAATTTATGTTGATCTATGCATTTGTACCTTTAAAATGATGGCATGCATGCAATGTTGTATCACTTTCCCATATAGGTAAATTTGATGAAAATAAACATGCATGTGAAGAGAAAGTTTTATATAATGGCAATCCATATATATTTTTGTACATGTACTGATACCTACAGTCCATAGCAGTGTTTATGTAACACAGATTTTTTTCCGGTTATATGGGGGGGGGGTATCGACTTGGATCGACTCTGCTATGCAAGAAGAGTGAGCAGCTAGGATTTGACAGGAGTGTTATCAGGAGCTGACAGGAGCGATCAAGAGTTGACAAATCAGCAAGCTCATTTGCATGGTAAAATGTTCACTAGCCGCTAGCTAGCAGTAGTGATCAGGAGTTGACAAATCAGCAGGTCATTTGCATGGTAAAATGTTCACTAGCTGCTAGCTAGCAGTAGTGATCAGGAGTTGACAAATCAGAGCTCATTTGCATGGTAAAATGTTCACTAGCCGCTAGCTAGCAGCTAGCTAGCTGCTAGTTGAGATCCCTGGTTGAGAAACTATCTATTTTTTCATGTGGGGAGTGTTGGTTTGGGTTTTTGTAACGTGGGGGTGTGGGTATCATGAGTGGGGTTATGGTAGGTTTGTGTGTTGGTGTCGGTGCCTTAGTGTGTGGTTCTGTGGGAGCTGTGGTTGCATTGTGTGGTCGTTTATCAGTTTATTGTTTGGTGCAGTGTTAGGTGTTGGCAGTAATGGCGCCCGTTTGTTAAGCGTTTGCGCTTGGTGGTTAGTTTTGGGCTGGTTGTGGTCCCTTGGTGTCCGATGATGGTGTTGGACTTTGGGGTGTGTATACTTTTTGTGTGCTATAGATTGGGCTTTGGCTATAGCCCTGGGGCCTTCGGGATCGCTTAAGGCATTGATCCTTGATTGTATGTTTGTAACGTTCTGGGCAAAAATGTGGTATTGCTCCATGTAGTGGTCCCTGAGTAGTTCAGTGACTTTATTTTGATAGTGTGTAGTGAGTTCTTTGAACTCTTTGTGTAGTTGGTCGTTTGGATTGACGGCCTGTAATTTGATATTTGGGTTTATGAAGAAGGTCTGCGTTTCAAGTGCAAGGTTTGCAATGTTTGTATGGTGGCGCAGTTGTGCGACTTTATTTTGGGCTACGTATAGCTCTTTGAAAATAGGGTAGAGGCGGTTAGGCACGGGTGCCTCTAGCTGTTGATTGGTGTATTGTTGTTGTGTATGGTGTTGCGCTGTGTCGTGCTGTGACGTAGAGGCGGGTGGTGTGGGATGTTGTGTGTTGTTGCTTAGGCAATCCTCCGTCTCCTTCGTAGGAGTATGGTAAGGTTGCTCCAAGGGTTTTATGGGTGTGAGTGGGGGTGTATTGTCCTCAGAGCCGAGTGACAGAACCAGGGCTCCTGGAATGAAGCTAGCTCGTAGAGGCGAGTGAAGCGTGAGTGTGTAGGAGGCGCCGGGGACCGCTGGTCCCATGATGTCCTTGCGGACATTGTTTAGGATTTCAGCAGTCTCCGGGTCTTGGAAGGGGTCATGTGTGTTGTGCTGTTGTTGTGTTTGTTGTTTGGGTGTGGTTGTAATTTGTATTGGGCATGTCTGTGTATTGTATTGTGGTGCCTGTGTAGGTTTTTCTGGTGGAGTTGATTGCGGTCCTGTTATGTTATGGGTTTGTTGTTGTATGGTTGTGTTTCTGCTAGGTCTGCTGTATGGCGTGCTAGCATGCTTTGGCGTAGCGGAGTGTGTGTCTGTGACAGTTTCTGCCACGGGTTTTGTGGGTGTTTGTTTACTGGCTGTTTTGCTGGCGCTAGCTTGGCCTGGTGGCGTGCTAGGTGCTACTGAGAATGCTGGTGTGGGTACCCTATATGGCATGCTGGGTTTAACGCTAATTTTGGCGCCTGCACGTGGTGAGTTAATTGGCTAAACTCTTGGCCTAGCAGTGCCAGGTATTGGTTTGGGGCTGACTTTAGGCTTCTGCCCGTCCGCAAAAGCAGGACTGGTGAAGGCTGTGGTGCGTGTGCGCATGTTTGTAGAGTGTTTTAGCGTTTGGGGTGTAGATTTTGGTTGCATAAGTTTGGAGGGAAGTTTTTATGTGAAAAAGTTGTTTTTTTTGTATAAAGGTGTTTTTTTGAAAAAAGAACTGTCGAGTTTAATAAGAAACAATTTTAATGGTAAAGAGAAGGGGACTGCGTTTTTGGAGCGAATTTTTTTAGGAACGAGTATCATGCCACGGGCACCCAACACAAACACCCCACTCGGACATTTCAACTGACTCCGAGCTAACCAGTTGACCCAGGGAGCACAGGGTAGACACACGTAATCGAACCTGTGGTCTCCTGCACTAAAGCCCACACGTTAAACGCCTGATCTATAATTATATTTGCCAAATAGAAAAATATTTTGGCCAGATAAGTATATTGAGTGTCAAAACTACTCCTGTATATACCTATTGCAATGAAAAAATAATTGTACTTCATAATTTTAATATTTAAACAAATAAGAATAATTGGGCCCGGCATTATACATTGATGCCATGCATCAACATGTGTTCCTGTGTGTACTCATTTTCCCGCGCCGGGCAGTCCCACGGGTGAAGGTCTGTAGTTGGTCAACACAGTGGACCTAGCAGAGGCCGGGTGCGCCCGGCTGCTAGGCCTACTGGAATCTAGCAGCAAAGTATGACGTCACTATTCAAATCCCCGCCTATCATGCACCACCGCGACGGACAGCAACTTTAAATCACAGTAATCCCAGTACACCGGGCAGCTATTTTAAGCAGTATTTAGCAGAAGCACCATGTTTTCCGGCCAAGTCCCGGCCCCCCCTCCCAGGGATTCAATTGACTGGTGCATAAGACAAAATCCATCTGGTAAATCCTTATACAAGTATACATGCGGCCTTGTTCACTTTGCAAATCATTTGTGTCTGTGTCTTCTCAGCCTCTCTCTCTCTCTGAACCCATATAAAACTGGCAATAGAGGGCAGTGTCTGACAGTGGTGTGTTTGTATGGATATTAAAAGTGTGTTACAAACAGTAGATGGCAGCACCAGACAGTGTGGTCATCATATGTCAACCTACCCAGTGGGCATGGTAACATTCATGAAACATTCCAGGAATGTTTGGGCGAACATTCAAAAATGATCCTCTCATAGTTCAGAATGAAAATTGTATGAATGTTCAGGTGAGAATGTTCATAGAATGTTCAGAACTGAATGCTAAATGAATCACCTGGATCTTGAATTTTGTCAGAACATTAGAAGTTGTCTGTGCAGTGGAAGCACTTGGTAACAGTTCAGTTTTTATGAAATAGGAAATATCTCAATTTAATGTTTATATAATGTCAAATCTAAACATTCCAGGAATGTTCAGACCTGAAGGTTGCAGGTACGTTCATTTTTGGTGCATGACATTCCAATCAAAATTGAACATTCATAAGACATCAAATGAGAACATCCCAGGAATATTAGGACCTGAACATTGCTGAAATGTTCATAATTGGTCCAGAATATTCCGACCAAAATTGAACATTCATATAACATTCAGGTAATATTTGTGCCCACTGGGTGGGTCCTTCCTTCTCTAATCGCCAAACAATCAAAAATGATCACTGCATAGTTCAGGAAGAGAAAATTGTGTTGAATGTCCAGGTGAGAATGTTCATAGAATGTTTAGATCTGAATACTAAATGAACCATTTTGATTCTGAATGTTGTCTGATCATTTGAAGTTGTATGTGCAGTGGACTCTAGCACTTGGTAACAGTTCAGTTTTACGATATGGGAAATATCTCAATTTAATGTTTATATAATGTCAAAACTAAACATTCCAGGAATGTTCGGACCTGAAGGAACCTCTCCTGCAGATAGTCTTTGTGTTGAGGCGAATGAGCTCCCTCTTCGCCTTAGAAGAGAAAAGCTTGCTCTACAATTTGCAACTAAAATAGCTGCCAACCCAAATAACCCTGTTTACAAAACTATTTTTAACCCTCAATATATGGACGTTTTTGCTAGAAAACCAAGAGTCATTCCAACTTTTGGTATTCGTATTAAGGAATCATTGGAAGAGTTAGATTTTAATCCTGACATCATCGCAAAATTTGAATTTCCTGAAACTCCTCCATGGACATATCCAACTGCTATGGTCGACCTCACTCTTTCGTATGCCAAGAAGGATCAAACGGATCCTTCTCAGTACATAAGTTTGCACAATGAGGTGAAGGATGTCTTTCGAGACTATGATTTCATCTACACTGATGGCTCTGTTGCAGATGACAAGGCTGCAGCAGCAGCAGTCATTGATAATTATTCTTCCATTGAACGTCTTCCAGATAAGTCCTCTATATTTTCTGCCGAGTTGCATGCTCTCTATCTAGCTCTTGATAGGGTGGAGACGGCAGATGATGATGAAAGGAATTTTATTATTTTCTCTGATTCAAAGTCTGCTCTTCAAGCCATTTCGGGCCAAGACTGGACACATCCTCTTGTCCTCTACATACTGGAACGCCTCAATTGGCTAGTACAGTACCAAGAGAAAAGAATTTTATTTTACTGGATTCCCAGTCATGTTGGCATTAGGGGTAATGAAAAGGCAGATGCTGCTGCCAAGGCTGGTCTTTCAAGTAGAGTCACAGATGTTCCAATTCCTTATGGTGATTTTAAAAAACACATCAATGTCCTTTTAAAACGCAAATGGCAGTCTCAGTGGGATGAGGCTGTAAACAACAAACTACATGAAATTCATTCACAGTTGGGTCTTTGGCCTGGAGGTTCTCGAATCATTAGGCGTGAGGAGAGTGTTTTAACAAGAATCCGAATTAGTCACACTCATTTGACTCACTGCTTCCTTTTAAAAGGGGAAGATCCTCCACAATGCACAGCGTGTGATTGTCAATTGACTGTCAAGCATATTTTATTTGAGTGTGTTGATTTTATTGAATCCAGAAATAGACATTTTAGTGTAAATAGCTTTAGGGAACTCTTTGAAAAGGTTCCTCCAGACAGCATTTTATCTTATTTACATGAGATTGGTCTGTTTTACCGCTTGTAAAACTTTTTAAGAATTTAGTTTCTTTTGAAACAACCTGTTATACGGAAATTATATTTTGAAGTTGTTCATTATTTTGTGATTATTTTTATTCATCCATTGCTTTGTTATTGTTTTCAACAATAACAAAGGACCATTGTTTTATACAAATTTTATGGCATTAAATGGCCTTTGTGTGCCGATGTGCCTTTAAGCAATCATTCATTCATTCATTCATTCGGACCTGAAGGTTGCAGGAGTGCTCATTATTGGTGCATGGTACTCAAATCAAATTATAACATTCATATGACATCAAATAAAAACATCCCAGGAATTTTAGAACCTAAACATTGCTAAAAGGTTCATTCATTCATTCCAGAATATTCTGACCAAAGATGAACATTCATATAACATTCAGGTAATATTTGTGCTAAATTTCGGCACATTGAAAATAGACGAGAGACACCCAATAAGATTCCCATCAAACAATGCCAAACCCTACATTATCAACCCTTTTCATAACATGAACTTAGGACTGCACTTTGCAAGTCCCATGAAACAGCTCAGGTGGTCCAGACCATATACGTTACAAAATCTTAAAGCATCTTCCTAAAGCTTTTCCTCAGTGCCTTCTTTAAATATTTAATAATATTTGGACAACTGGGGAATTTCCTCCCTCTTGGAGAGAAGCCACTATCATACCTATTGCCAAGCGAGGAAAAGACTCAAAAGACCTTAGTAACTACTGCCCTATAGCATTGACTAGCTGTCTGTGTAAAATAATGGAACGAATGATTAATGACCGCCTTGTCTATGCCTCCAGAAAACAAGAAGCACAATGGAGCACCTTGTGCATTTTGAAACTTATGTGAGAGGATTTTTAATGGAGAACATGTGGTGTCTGTCTATTGTGATCTTGAAAAGGCATATGACACCACTTGGAAATATGAAATTTTGAAAGATTTTTATGATAAGGACCTCAGGGGATATTTACCCTTTTTATTCAATCTTTTTTATCAGAAAGAAAATTTACAATGTGAGTGAGTCCATCCTTCTCTAACCTCTATGAACTAGAGATGGGGGTTTGTCGACCTCTCTAACTTCTTGATCATTTGATTCCTCCAAATCCTTTGAAGAATACCTAACATCTAGCCACTAATGACTGCACATTTGAAGGGCCTCGCCAAAGACAACTAGAAAATAATGATAGATCAGTCTGTTGTATTTTCTGGAGCTGCCTAGCTAAGGCTACTTTCGTCCAAAGCACAAGCCCAGTAGGCACCGTAACATTCATGGAACATTCCTGGAATGTTTCGCCGAACATTCAAAAATGATCACTGCAGAGTTCAGAAAGAAAATTGTATGAATGTCTAGGTTAGAATATTCAGAGCTGAATACTAAATGGACCATTTGGATTCTGAATGTTGTCTGAACATAGGAAGTTGTCTGTGCAGTGGAAGCACTTGGTAAGTTCTGTTTAACTGTAGCATATTGACTTAAACAGTGACACTTGAGAACAATTACTGCTCCCCTACTCTATCTCAGATAATGCATGCTCCCTGGTCACTTAACCTGACTGACTTGTTTTAGCCAGTGACCACACCAATTCATTCTGGTAATGGCTGAGCAGCACAACACATGTGCCTGTTGTACTTCTATCTAGAATAAACCTTGAAACTTTACATTTACAATATGGACAATATCTCAATTTAATGTTTATATAATGTCAAATCTGAACATTCTAGTAATGTTCGGACCTGAAGGTTGCAGGAGTGCTCATAAACGGTGCATGGCATTCAGATCAAAATATAACATTCATATGATATCAAATAAAAACATCCCACTAATGTTAGAACCAAGACGTTGCTAAAAGGTTCATTCATTCATTCCAGAATATTCTGACCAAAGTTGAATGGTGGCTCTCGATGAGTACTCTCAGATGAGTGGAATTTTAATTTCGTTTTTTACCCATGTGCCAGGGTTCAATTATTTTTCAGGTTTTTTTTTTTATCTTTTTGTATTGGTAAAATTAGTTAACAGCACAATAGTCACAAACGGAAGTGACACTTTGGCGCTTCTTATGTCAATGGCATGACTGGTAACTGGTTAATACCCTTTTTCATTTCAGGTTTCAACAAGAATCTGACAATAAAAGCCTACATGAGGTTTGATGAAATTCTAAATATGGCGTATTTTGTAAATAGACTTTCAAATTTAGACGTGAAATTTGCAAAGTTAGGGCCACTTTGGCACCACCTGTATGGATGGGATGACTGGTGACCCACCCCCCCCCCCCCCCCTTTTTATTTTTTATTTTCAGAGGGAAACTGACCATGATTATGGAAAGTTTAATAGATTTCTAAAAGTGGGGTATATCATAAATGTATTTTAAGTTCTAGATGCCACTGTCACCTTGTCGAATACCATGCCATGCCTTTAATATCATGATAATTTATGAAGTAACTTAACCCATATGCAGCAGCAGCAGTTATTGGTAATTATTCAATTCAATTTTTCAATTGTTTTATGTCAAGGTTAAACAAGGTGATTGCTATCAAATTGGCCTGGCAACCTGCACGCCTGGCGGGACTATCTGATCTTGGGTCCAACGTGGCACGCCCGACTACCTGGGTTAGCTGGGAACTGTTGAGCCCTGACTTGTATGCATTTGATTATAAATTCCAAACGACTGACTGGACAAGGATCATAGAAGCATGCTGTTAGAATGTCCAGATTATGCTTCATTTGAGTTCATCTGCCAAGCTCAACCCAGGCTTGTCAGTGTCCTCTTTATACTTTTATTTTCACGTGGCCCTGACACAAGCATGAATACATCTGATATTTATAATATAGTCCGTTTGTAGTCTTACACCTTTAACCTTTTGAGGTGTTTTTCACTATTTTTAACCCTCGGTATGTGGAACTTTTTGGTAGAAAACCAAGAGTCATTCCAACTTTTGGTATTCGTATTAAGGAATCATTGGAAGAGTTAGATTTTAATCCTGACATCATCGCAAAATTTGAATTTCCTGAAACTCCTCCATGGACATATCCAACTGCTATGGTCAACCTCACTCTTTCGTATGCCAAGAAGGATCAAACGGATCCTTCTCAGTACATAAGTTTGCACAATGAGGTGAAGGATGTCTTCCGAGACTATGACTTCATCTACACTGATGGCTCTGTTGCAGATGACAAGGCTGCAGCAGCAGCAGTCATTGATAATTATTCTTCCATTGAACGTCTTCCAGATAAGTCCTCTATATTTTCTGCCGAGTTGCATGCTCTCTATCTAGCTCTTGATAGGGTGGAGACGGCAGATGATGATGAAAGGAATTTTATTATTTTCTCTGATTCAAAGTCTGCTCTTCAAGCCATTTCGGGCCAAGACTGGACACATCCTCTTGTCCTCTACATACTTGAACGCCTCAATTGGTTAGTACACTACCAAGAGAAAAGAATATTATTTTACTGGATCCCCAGTCATGTTGGCATTAGGGGTAATGAAAAGGCAGATGCTGCTGCCAAGGCTGGTCTTTCGAGAAGAGTCGCAAATGTTCCAATTCCTTATGGTGATTTTAAAAAGCACATCAATGTCCTTTTAAAATGCAAATGGCAGTCTCAGTGGGATGAGGCTGTAAACAACAAACTACATGAAATTCATCCACAGTTGGGTCTTTGGCCTGGAGGTTCTCGAATCATTAGACGTGAGGAGAGTGTTTTAGCAAGAATCCGAATTGGTCACACTCATTTGACTCACTGCTTCCTTTTGAAAGGGGAAGATCCTCCACAATGTACAGCGTGTGATTGTCAATTGACTGTCAAGCATATTTTATTTGAGTGTGTCGATTTTATTGAATCCAGAAATAGACATTTTAGTGTAAATAGCTTTAGGGAACTCTTTGAAAAGGTTCCTCCAGACAGCATTTTATCTTATTTACATGAGATTGGTCTGTTTTATCGCTTGTAAAACATTTTAAGAATTTATAGTTTCTTTTGAAACAACCTGTTATATGGAAATTATATTTTGAAGTTGTTCATTATTTTGTGATCATTTTTATTCATCCATTGCTTTGTTATTGTTTTCAACAATAACAAAGGACCATTGTTTTACACAATTTTTATGGCACTAAATGGCCTTTGTGCGCCGATGTGCCTTTAAGAAATCATTCATTCATTCATTCCTGAAACTCCTCCATGGACATATCCAACTGCTATGGTCGACCTCACTCTTTCGTATGCCAAGAAGGATCAAACGGATCCTTCTCAGTACATAAGTTTGCACAATGAGGTGAAGGATGTCTTTCGAGACTATGATTTCATCTACACTGATGGCTCTGTTGCAGATGACAAGGCTGCAGCAGCAGCAGTCATTGATAATTATTCTTCCATTGAACGTCTTCCAGATAAGTCCTCTATATTTTCTGCCGAGTTGCATGCTCTCTATCTAGCTCTTGATAGGGTGGAGACGGCAGATGATGATGAAAGGAATTTTATTATTTTCTCTGATTCAAAGTCTGCTCTTCAAGCCATTTCGGGCCAAGACTGGACACATCCTCTTGTCCTCTACATACTGGAACGCCTCAATTGGCTAGTACAGTACCAAGAGAAAAGAATTTTATTTTACTGGATTCCCAGTCATGTTGGCATTAGGGGTAATGAAAAGGCAGATGCTGCTGCCAAGGCTGGTCTTTCAAGTAGAGTCACAGATGTTCCATTTCTTTATGGTGATTTTAAAAAACACATCAATGTCCTTTTAAAACGCAAATGGCAGTCTCAGTGGGATGAGGCTGTAAACAACAAACTACATGAAATTCATTCACAGTTGGGTCTTTGGCCTGGAGGTTCTCGAATCATTAGGCGTGAGGAGAGTGTTTTAACAAGAATCCGAATTCGTCACACTCATTTGACTCACTGCTTCTTTTTAAAAGGGGAAGATCCTCCACAATGCACAGCGTGTGATTGTCAATTGACTGTCAAGCATATTTTATTTGAGTGTGTTGATTTTATTGAATCCAGAAATAGACATTTTAGTGTAAATAGCTTTAGGGAACTCTTTGAAAAGGTTCCTCCAGACAGCATTTTATCTTATTTACATGAGATTGGTCTGTTTTACCGCTAGTAAAACATTTTAAGAATTTAGTTTCCTTTGAAACAACCTGTTATGCGGAAATTATATTTTGAAGTTGTTCATTGTTTTGTGATCATTTTTATTCATTTATTGCTTTGTTATTGTTTTCAACAATAACAAAGGACCATTGTTTTACACAATTTTTATGGCACTAAATGGCCTTTGTGCGCCGATGTGCCTTTAAGAAATCATTCATTCATTCATTCCATTGCTTTGTTATTGTTTTCAACAATAACAAAGGACCATTGTTTTATACAAATTTTATGGCACTAAATGGCCTTTGTGTGCCGATGTGCCTTTAAGCAATCATTCATTCATTCATTCATTCGGACCTGAAGGTTGCAGGAGTGCTCATTATTGGTGCATGGTACTCAAATCAAATTATAACATTCATATGACATCAAATAAAAACATCCCAGGAATTTTAGAACCTAAACATTGCTAAAAGGTTCATTCATTCATTCCAGAATATTCTGACCAAAGATGAACATTCATATAACATTCAGGTAATATTTGTGCTAAATTTCGACACATTGAAAATAGACGAGAGACACCCAATAAGATTCCCATCAAACAATGCCAAACCCTACATTATCAACCCTTTTCATAACATGAACTTAGGACTGCACTTTGCAAGTCCCATGAAACAGCTCAGGTGGTCCAGACCATATACGTTACAAAATCTTAAAGCATCTTCCTAAAGCTTTTCCTCAGTGCCTTCTTTAAATATTTAATAATATTTGGACAACTGGGGAATTTCCTCCCTCTTGGAGAGAAGCCACTATCATACCTATTGCCAAGCGAGGAAAAGACTCAAAAGACCTTAGTAACTACTGCCCTATAGCATTGACTAGCTGTCTGTGTAAAATAATGGAACGAATGATTAATGACCGCCTTGTCTATGCCTCCAGAAAACAAGAAGCACAATGGAGCACCTTGTGCATTTTGAAACTTATGTGAGAGGATTTTTAAGGCTGTGATGCTGGTGACACACTCAAAATAAGACAACTCCTAGTTTAGCACTCCTGTACCCTTTCTAACAATAGTTATCCAATCCCTGAGGTCTTGGTGTTTCAAATATAAGTTTTCTTTAACTTACCTGCTTGAGCTGACCTCAATAAAAGTACAGTTTCAATTTTACAGTGTTTTACCTCAAATGAGGTTTTCTTGATCAATAAAGATTCATTTGATTTATAAATACCATATATGTCTGCTAAATATACTAAGCTAGGGCAACTGAAAGGCAAATTTGGAGTTCCTGCAAGAGAATACCTTACAGCATGCGATTTTGGTGGAAATTTTACTTACGAAAGTAGGTCAACATATCTGACCATTGTGTCAACATGTCTGACCATAGTGACCTACTTTCTCAAGTAAAAGTTTCCACCAAAATCGCATGCTGTACGGTATTCTCTTGCAGGAACTCCAAATTTGCCTTTCAGTTGCCCTAGCTTAGTATATTTAGCAGACATATATGGTATTTATAAATCAAATGAATCTTTATTGATCAAGAAAACCTCATTTGAGGTAAAACACAGTAAAATTGAAACTGTACTTTTATTGAGGTCAGCTCAAGCAGGTAAGTTAAAGAAAACTTATATTTGAAACACCAAGACCTCAGGGATTGGATAACTATTGTTAGAAAGGGTACAGGAGTGCTAAACTAGGAGTTGTCTTATTTTGAGTGTGTCACCAGCATCACAGCCTTAATGGAGAACATGTGGTGTCTGTCTATTGTGATCTTGAAAAGGCATATGACACCACTTGGAAATATGAAATTTTGAAAGATTTTTATGATAAGGACCTCAGGGGATATTTACCCTTTTTATTCAATCTTTTTTATCAGAAAGAAAATTTACAATGTGAGTGAGTCCATCCTTCTCTAACCTCTATGAACTAGAGATGGGGGTTTGTCGACCTCTCTAACTTCTTGATCATTTGATTCCTCCAAATCCTTTGAAGAATACCTAACATCTAGCCACTAATGACTGCACATTTGAAGGGCCTCGCCAAAGACAACTAGAAAATAATGATAGATCAGTCTGTTGTATTTTCTGAAGCTGCCTAGCTAAGGCTACTTTCGTCCAAAGCACAAGCCCAGTAGGCACCGTAACATTCATGGAACATTCCTGGAATGTTTCGCCGAACATTCAAAAATGATCACTGCAGAGTTCAGAAAGAAAATTGTATGAATGTCTAGGTTAGAATATTCAGAGCTGAATACTAAATGGACCATTTGGATTCTGAATGTTGTCTGAACATAGGAAGTTGTCTGTGCAGTGGAAGCACTTGGTAAGTTCTGTTTAACTGTAGCATATTGACTTAAACAGTGACACTTGAGAACAATTACTGCTCCCCTACTCTATCTCAGATAATGCATGCTCCCTGGTCACTTAACCTGACTGACTTGTTTTAGCCAGTGACCACACCAATTCATTCTGGTAATGGCTGAGCAGCACAACACATGTGCCTGTTGTACTTCTATCTAGAATAAACCTTGAAACTTTACATTTACAATATGGACAATATCTCAATTTAATGTTTATATAATGTCAAATCTGAACATTCTAGTAATGTTCGGACCTGAAGGTTGCAGGAGTGCTCATAAACGGTGCATGGCATTCAGATCAAAATATAACATTCATATGATATCAAATAAAAACATCCCACTAATGTTAGAACCAAGACGTTGCTAAAAGGTTCATTCATTCATTCCAGAATATTCTGACCAAAGTTGAATGGTGGCTCTCGATGAGTACTCTCAGATGAGTGGAATTTTAATTTCGTTTTTTACCCATGTGCCAGGGTTCAATTATTTTTCAGGGTTTTTTTTTTTTTATCTTTTTGTATTGGTAAAATTAGTTAACAGCACAATAGTCACAAACGGAAGTAACACTTTGGCGCTTCTTATGTCAATGGCATGACTGGTAACTGGTTAATACCCTTTTTCATTTCAGGTTTCAACAAGAATCTGACAATAAAAGCCTACATGAGGTTTGATGAAATTCTAAATATGGCGTATTTTGTAAATAGACTTTCAAATTTAGACGTGAAATTTGCAAAGTTAGGGCCACTTTGGCACCACCTGTATGGATGGGATGACTGGTGACCCCCCCCCCCCCCCCCTTTTTATTTTTTATTTTCAGAGGGAAACTGACCATGATTATGGAAAGTTTAATAGATTTCTAAAAGTGGGGTATATCATAAATGTATTTTAAGTTCTAGATGCCACTGTCACCTTGTCGAATACCATGCCATGCCTTTAATATCATGATAATTTATGAAGTAACTTAACCCATATGCAGCAGCAGCAGTTATTGGTAATTATTCAATTCAATTTTTCAATTGTTTTATGTCAAGGTTAAACAAGGTGATTGCTATCAAATTGGCCTGGCAACCTGCACGCCTGGCGGGACTATCTGATCTTGGGTCCAACGTGGCACGCCCGACTACCTGGGTTAGCTGGGAACTGTTGAGCCCTGACTTGTATGCATTTGATTATAAATTCCAAACGACTGACTGGACAAGGATCATAGAAGCATGCTGTTAGAATGTCCAGATTATGCTTCATTTGAGTTCATCTGCCAAGCTCAACCCAGGCTTGTCAGTGTCCTCTTTTTACTTTTATTTTCACGTGGCCCTGACACAAGCATGAATACATCTGATATTTATAATATAGTCCGTTTGTAGTCTTACACCTTTAACCTTTTGAGGTGTTTTTCACTATTTTTAACCCTCGGTATGTGGAACTTTTTGGTAGAAAACCAAGAGTCATTCCAACTTTTGGTATTCGTATTAAGGAATCATTGGAAGAATTGGATTTTGATCCTGACATCATCGCAAAGTTTGAATTTCCTGAAACTCCTCCATGGACATATCTAGGAAACATTGTCAAACGTAACTGGGATATACTGGACAAATCATCCAGTACCCGGGAAGTTATCAATTGGAAAGTTACACAGGGCATTAGACGCCCTAAAAACATTAGAGATCTCATAGTTAGAGCATTAGTAAAAAATCCCCTGGATGTGCAAGTCATGCATCATCCAGAGAGAAATTACAAAAGAGCTACCTGCAGCAGAAACAACTGCAGGTATTGTATCAAACTTGACAAAAGTGGCTCAATCAGGAGCCCTATCACTGGTCGCAAATACAACACTATCAGAAGTTGTAGTTGCAAGACCAATAATATTATTTACTGCATCACGTGCCAGGTGTGCTTTAAACAGTACATAGGGCACACAAAACGTACACTTGGTGAACGGATGTGTGAACACTTCCGGTACATCACACAACACAACTCCACCCACTGTCGGCCGACACTTTAATCAGGAGGATCACAATGGGTTAGGAAATGTAAAACTACACGTCCTACAATTTGGTAAACTCAACCCCGATTCCAAGGAATCCCTTAGAGATTAGATTAGAATTCGAACGCCTATGGATACATAGGCTCCGATCCACGACACCAATGGGACTTAATGTATTTGATTAAATACGGTAGAGCCCTTGTCACCTGGACATTTGGATGGACATTTGCCCCTGTTACCAATTTGTTTACTTTCATGTCCTCCAATATGTACCAGCTCAGGACATGCACACTGTGCGAAATGTCTTTATTTTCCTAAACGCGCGTCTATCTGTTATATTCCAAACACCTAATCAACACACACACTGGCATACAATCTAGTGTTGACCCCATTCATATTTTATTTCGGACCAAAACCTCAATATTCTAATATTTTTATTCACCTGTGACCACAGGGTAGCCACCTCTATTCACTCTTTCGGACTATTCCCAATAGTTTACTAGTGTCACTCCCTTGTTTTTTCGCCCCCTCCTCTGATGATTACTACTTAAGTATGAAACCGCTTGAGCTGTCCAGCCAAACGGATCTAGGGGGAGCCACCAGGTTCCCTCACCTCCA
This sequence comes from Maea johnstoni, assembly GCA_963942565.1. Taxonomy (NCBI): domain Eukaryota; kingdom Metazoa; phylum Annelida; class Polychaeta; order Spionida; family Magelonidae; genus Maea; species Maea johnstoni. The sequence continues at coordinate 31,428,728 of OZ012699.1, forward strand.
CGCATTGCCATAACAACCATACCTGTTTGTTCACAACTGCGTGATGTTTTGATTGTTGAATTAGGAGACGCACGTTTGTTATGACGTACACTCGTCATTAGCGGTCAGGATTTCAAAGTTAATACACCAGGAAAATTCTGTTCCCCTTTCCATCTACCCCTGTCTTATTAGATCTTAAAAGTATAGACCACACTCCGACCAAGAAACAGCAAAGTTGACACTCCCTAACATTTCGACATCTTTATAACTTTAAGATTTAGCCTATGGGCTTTTCAAAGATGTCAGTTATATGTTTTGGCCTAATTTTGGTGGAGAAATAATTAAATCCAAGGAGCTCAAAAACAAAGTAAAGTAATGTAAAAGGTCAGCAAACACCACTGAAGCACTATGGTAGCCTCATATTGTTTTTTAGATAATACTGCAGAAGTGAAAAGCCAGATATGACTGTAGTCGAAACAAAAGTTAACATGTGCACTTGCCCAACATTTTAACTGCTCAGTGGCGGAAACATCTACTATCAGATGGCCTAGCTGTTGGTTACAAAGTTGGCACTTGTCCTGCCAAGCAAACAATGCTTAGTATTTTAATAGTATTACATACCAACAAACTCAGTTCATTAATGAAATAAATAAACCAAAATATTTTAAGATATATATTTTTGTCTGCACATGTATAAAATATTTCTTAATAGGATAGCAAGTCTCTCTTTCACAGCGACATTTCAAGAAAGAAGTTAAAAAATCAATTTGATGGATAAGTGTGTACAAGTATGTCACGCTTTTTAAATTACTAGTAATGCTAGTACAGGTAACCTTGCCTAAACCAGACTTGTGTAAGCCAGATAAAATCGCTTATAGTTTGTGAAAAGGTATTCGCTTAGGTGCTGGTTCTTGGTACCTGTGTACTGCCCTAGTCACCTTTATGGGGAATTGTAAACATACCTGTTTGTCCGTTGTTGTTGCTAGGAGTGTCTTCGTAGCGTTTATGACAGGATTGTCAGCTGTGAGTGCTATGCCAACTTGGTGAGCTACAATTCCAAGTGGCACCACCACATCTTCGATGAACTGTGTCATCTCCTCTTCTGTGACGGGAATCATCAACATGTGGCGGGTAAACTGAAAAATATTGATACTATCTACTATCAGATGGCCTAGCTGTTGGTTACAAAGTTCTCGTCTGGCACAAGTCGGCACTTGTCCTGCCAAGCGGACAACGCTTAGTATTATAATTGTATTACATACCAACAAACTCAGTTCTGCCTGCATTGCATAATTGGCTGCAATGTGATTCATTGCCTCGGATTGAGTAACGCCCAAGTCCTTAATCCTACATTTTGCGGTCGTTAATGTGTCCCACCAAGTCACCAAGCTCTTTTCAGGATGTATGATTTCCACAAGAGCTCCACTTGTCTTATTTAGAAGCTGCTGGAAATCAGGATGTTACTCTCCAGAGACCTCCTCAGTAATGGGTATTGTGACCATGCGACTAAGTTCCCTCTGCCTGAAAATAGCAAATGAAATCATCTCCATGGATTTAGGAGATAATGGGCCCATTTCAGACTTTTAAGGTGGCTCATTTGTTTGGTAACACCTATATCGCCCACAATATTGATGAATGATATCCATCAAAATGCTGAAACTACAATTTCCATTTGTGTCATTACAAGAAAATATAGCACAACTGGTCATAGTACAACTGCGTCTGGTGGAGACACGGAAAAGAGCAAATAAGTATACTGCTTAATATTGGACCTCTGTGGTAAGCCAAATGACTTGGAAAGAGTATTCTATAATACATTTGTTTATATAAATCATATAATTCAATTTCAGCCAATGTTTATATTAGGTGAGGTAAACAGTTGTGAGCAAAGCAAAATATGAGAGAAAGTATTAACTTACCCATTTTTGGTGCCACCCAACTTTCTCAGGACATCTGAGTTGATGGTAATGAATGGGACTGTGTTGGGAGCACGTTCTAGGTTAAAATTGGAGTTATTTCCCCACGCATATGCCTTAAAATAAAGAAAATTTTAATTAACCAAAGACATTGCAAAGACAGTTATCCGAGCTGAGTCAGGCAGTGATCCAGAAATCTTTTTGCAGGTCAACAATGTTTTAAATGGCCTTGTTTATATGGAAAAAACGGCTGTCATGACCCCACAATTGACTCTTCAGTGGGCACATTTTTGTTGAAATCAGATACTTTAGTGATGTGAAAAAGTATATAGTGTGAATAATTCAAAATTCCGATATTTAAACAAAAAAATGCTATTCATGATTCCTTTTTATATTAAGGCATAACTTACCACAGTGGCCCGCCAGCAGTGTTGCAGCTCCTGACTTTACTGGCTTTTTGAAGGCCCAGTAGTGACAACATCACTTTCTCGATGAAAGACTTCCCTGTATTGGGTGGGCCAACCAGAACAGGAATCAGTGTTCGTGTGAACAATTCCTGCATCTTAATGCAACAGAAGTAAAGGGTATTTAGTTGTAGTGCTGGAAGAGTATGGTTTAGTTAGTCTGAACATGTGCTGACACATTGAAGATGTTAAATAAATGATTTCCAAAGGCTATAGCAAAGTTTCAAGCTCTTTATGAAATTGATATGGGCTTCCGATTAATGTACTTCTGTATATGGCTCTGAAGATAAAGGCTCAGGGTATTGAGATAGTCAAGAGGTCGTAACGTCTTTGATACCCTGTACTAATACAAACATTTGGTGGAATTACTGGAATAGACGGTCATAAACATGAAAAACATGCCTGCTTTGCTTTTCCAGTATAGGCCATCTCTCTCAAGTTGTAGTCGGCTAAATCAGATGTTGTACCTGGTACCACTCCTTAATGTAATTCAGGTACTTACTGGTACCTTGGTGTCCACATATCAATGTGGCCTCCTGCCCTCACTACAAACTGATGTTCTCGAGACATCATGTGTAGTGTCTTGCGCTGGCCCAAATCTTTACGGCACTATGTTTTTTCACCAACAGCAACCTCACTTAAGCCCGTTAGTTCTGAGAGACTTTTGGCATCTAGGACTGCTAGCCAGGACCGGCCACCTGTGTGGAGAGTGTTACATTGGAACATGTTTATGGGGAATCCTCTATACTTTCTGCCGAGTTGCATTCTCTCTATCTATCTCTTAATAGGAGGGAGATTCAAAGTTTCTCAGATTCAAAGACTGCTTTTCAGGCCATTTAGGGCCAAGACTGAATGCATCCTCTTGTCCTCAAGGTACTAGAACGCCTTCATTGGCTAGTACAGTACCAAGATAATTTTATTAATTTTTGTTATTGGGTTCCCAGTCATGTTGGCATTAGGGGTGATAAAAAAGGCAAATGCTGCTGCCAAGGCTGGTTTTTTGAGAAGAGTCACAAATATGCCCATTCCATTTGGCGATTTTAAGAAACACATCAATGCCCTTTTGAAATACAAATGGCAGTCCCAGTGGGATGAAGTAGTCAACAACAAATTACATGAAATTCATCCTCAGCTGGGTCTTTGGTCTGGAGGTTCTAGAATCATTAGGTGTGAGGAGAGTATCTTAGCAAGAATTTGAATCGGTCACACTCATTTGACTCACTGCTTCCTTCTGAAAGGGGAAGATCCTCCCCAATGTATAGCGTGTGACTGTCAATTGACTGTCAAACATATTTTATTTGATTGTGTTGATTTTATTGAGTCCAGAAATAGACATTTTAATGTAGATACCTTTAAGGAACTCTTCGAAAAGGTTCCTCCAGACAGCATTTTATCTTATTTACATGAGATTGGTCTGTTTTTACTTATTTATTGCTTTGTTATTGTTTTTAACAATAACAAAGGACTATTGTTTTTCACAATTGTTTATGGCACTAAATGGCTTTTGTGTGCCGATGTGCCTTTAAGCAATCATTCATTCATTCATTTTATTTATTGCTTTGTTGTTGTTTTCATCAACAACAAAGGACCATTGTTTTGCACATGTTTTACGGCACTAAATGGCCTTCGTGTGTCGATGTGCCTTTAAGCAATTTGCTTCGGATGAAGGTAGCCTAGCTAAGCATTGGTAGAGTTAAAATGAATGAATGAATGCTTGAAGGCACATCGGTGGATATATAAAAATGCTTATAAAACAAAGAACAGTTTCAAAATATGTTTCACATGCAAGGTTGTTTCGAAAGAAGCCATAAATTATTAAAACGTTTTACAATCGGTAAAAGGGCCTGCTCTGATTGCTGTGTGGTCTAAGGCGCCGCCACTGACTGCACGCCGTCTCTCACCTCTGCCTGGGTTCGAATCCCGGCCTTGGCATGTGAGGAAGTTGCCAGTGACTTGGGGTTAGGCGGTGGTTTTCGCCGGGTACTCCGGTTTCCTCCACTTCTTACAACTGGCTAGTCACGAATTAGCCACAATTGGCATAAATGTGTACTGAGACTCAATAACATGTAAAGATGAATGAAAGTATACATTGGGATGTACGATTGCTCGGAAATTATATTTTAAAGTTGTTCATTGTTTTGTAGTCATTTTTATTCATCTATTGCTTTGTTATTGTTTTCAACAATAACAAAGGACCATTGTTTTGCACAAATTTTATGGCACTAAATGGCCTTTGCGTGCCGATGGGCCTTTAAGCAATCATTCATTCATTTATTCATTTGGCATAAATGTGACTAAAAACAAAATTCAAAATCCAAACAATCTGTAAACAGACCAATCTCATATAAATAAAACAAAATGCCGTCTGGGGGAACCTCTTCAAAGAGTTCCTTAAAGGTATTTACATTAAAATGTCTGGATTTATTAAAATCAACACAATCATATGACATATGTTTGTCGGTTAAACGACAATCACAGGCCATACACTTGGGAGGATCTTCCTTTTTCAAAAGGAATGAGTGAATCAATTAAGTGTGGCCAATTCTCATTCCCGTTAAAACACTCTCCTCAAGCCTAATAATTCTAAAACCTCCAGGCCACAGACCTAGCTGTGGATGAATCTCGTGAAGTTTGTTGTTTACTGCCTCATCCCACTGAGACTGCCATTTGTGCTTTAAAAAGACATTGATGTGTTTTTTATAATTACTGTAAGAAATGGGAAGTGTGTAACTCTTCTCGACAGGCCAGCTTTGGCATCAGCATCCACATTCTCATTACCTCTGATGCCTACACCCGGGGGGGGGGGGCACTTGGGTATTTAGGGGGGGGGGGCGCATACGCTCGTTATCAATATTAAAAAATACCCCTAAAGCACTGATTTCTGGCCAGAAAAACACCCTTATTTTAATAAAAACGCTGACTTTCTCCACTAAATAAACACCCCTTCTTTTGTCAAAACACTGACATTGGAAAACGGGAACACGTATTTTAACTTGAGATTTTATAATCCTCTGCGTGTTTAGCGGCAGCAAGTGGCGGCAGTAAACTCAGAAGCCCAATCACTTCGGGAGTCACTCGGCGTCAGAGCCGCGTATATTTCGTGGATTGTAAGGGGATTTTGACCCCCATACTTCGTTCCTGGGTACAAAAAACCTTCTTTTACAAAATCGCGGACATGCGGAGGTCTTATAAAAAGACCCCTTCTCTCGCGAAATACGTAACGCAGGTGCGCCCCCCCCCCCCTCTGTACCTGAGTGCCCCCCTCCCGGGTGCCTACATGACTAGGGATGCTTGAAGGAGAGTGTGAAGGTGAATTCTAATTGTATAATTGACACACTTCAACTTACTCTGAGTCTGAAAGTATTGATGAGTCATTCTCTCTTTTTCTTTGAATGGTTGCGGACAGTGCAAAACTAGAGCAAATATTTAAATGCATCGTCTGTAGAATTTGAATATGTATACATACGCACATGCATACGCACAAAGTTTCTCTAAGGTTCCTCCTTTAAAATGATGGTCATTAGGAAAACATTCCTGTTGTGCAACAAGCAATGGGACAGGGGGAAAAGCCCAATCTTGGTCCGGAAAAAACAGATTTATCATGCTTTAAGTAGGGCAAATACCCCGGGCAAATACCTGGTGTTTTGTGTTCACGATGAGTACCTGTCACGCTGGATGAACAGGGGAAAGGGGCGGTGGGCTACCTCTTTTCTGGGACCAGGGTTATTCCGCTGGAATTTTAATTTGTATTTGTATGTTTATTGACTGCATTAGGTGCACAAAATAACACACATATACAAACTAATGATGTAGAAAGAAAAAAACATATTCATTAACAAAAATCGGATTTATACATGATTGTTATATGCACACTATAAGCATATTTTAATCCCCCTTATCATGAACGCATGGCGTTATCACACAAGACTTCATGGTAATTGAGTTACATTATACTCATAAGGAACCGGACACGGTACCATCAGATTCTTACGATTAGTAAGTTAAAAATAATATCGGTTTGGGACACATATGCTCTGATGTTTTTCAAGTTAGAACAGGTTTTTTTGTCACTAAAAAAGATTATATCACAGTTGGATACTAAGAACACCTTTTTATCAATATCATTTAAATAATCAAAATATGGCAAGCTTTTTATGGAAAAGGTTTTCTCTATGCACTTTGAGCTCGGGTGCAAACAGCACAAAAGAAAGTGTTCTTATTTTCTGTTTCAATAAAACCGTTTTCAAAACAATCTCAGCACAGGATTTATTCACTTGTAACCTGTATATTGTTACTTTTCTTCCAGTGACCTGTTTCTAGTCTTAATCCTTCCAATGCTGAGGCTACATTCATCCAAAGCATAGGCATGCAGATATTTTTGTAAACCATCTAAGCCTTGTCATGTTGGTATTCATTAGATAGATCTCACTGAGTGCTCTTAGATGAGTACCCATGTGCCAGGGTTTCAGTCACTTTCCAGTATTTTGTGTCATTTCATATTGGCAAATTTAGCGACCAGCAGCATAAGGGTAAAGGGGCTACCCCTCTGAGTAGCCCAACCAAAGAATCCCCCCCCAACCATAGGTGATTGCTCAAACCCTCCTCCCCCAGGTTAAGCAACAGCCATAGGAGAACGTCACTGGTTGTCTGGCCTGCTGGGGACACACACCTGAGATTTCCTCTCTCTCTCACCTGCCCTCCTACCTGACACAGTCTTCACCTGAACTCAAGATGGCTTCCAAGTGCTTACTTCTAGCCTTCACCGTGGTCTGCCTGGCCATTGCAGGTAAATCTTATAATTCTTAAACTTCTAAAAAGAAAGCTTAGATATACGTAAGAAATGGCTGTATGCTGCATATTGCATACTGTATACCGTGTTAATATTACGCATATAAAATAATGCGCTCAGCAGATAACTGCCTTTGATGCGCAGTTTAATTATTGCGCATTGATAACCTCCAGCCAGGGTGCCAAGGGTATGCAACCTACCCGGCTTGTGGGAAGGATGGTGCTGCTATACTACTGGTACACTTCGCAGACCTTCATGTTGACTTCGTGAACAAATTTTGAACACGATTGACCATGAAATGACCGCGAATAGAACACGAAGTAGCGCGAAGCTGCACATTTTTTTCTTGTTTAGTCGTGTTTGGTGTTTTTGCATTCTTGTTAGCTTCAGCACAGGTCCTGTTCACTTCACATAGACTTCGTTTTATCTACCTGTTTCGTTCGTATATCTGCGTCTTTACTTTGTGTTGCGTACGTGTTGGTATGGTTCATTGGCTTCAAAAAGTATTTTTTTCTGCGAGGTGAACACGAAGTGAAATTGTCCAACTTCGCGTAAAATATATTCACTTCGGCCTCCGTGTGCGCCTAGCTTTATAACTCTGATTAGTGGTTACCGGCATGCTTGATCACGCTCGAGTGTGCAGGTCGTCTACATCGTAATTGAACTAAGTACGAGCAGAGGCCGCGAATGGTCTTTATGTTGAATGACAAGCCGTAATATCAGTGTGTTGAATGGTACAAGGATAGGGATCCAATATCAAAGTAATAGTGCGCGGTTTAATAAATGCGGACTCCATAGGTGCGCAAAGTACGCATTAATTAAACTGCTGCAATATTAACACGGTATACAGTATTCAAAAAACACCCAAAACCTTCCTATTCCTTGTGTTCGCAGTGGTCTACCCGATGCTATTGGCAGGTAGATTTTGAAACGTTGAAAAAACTTCTAAAACATGTTAGAAATCTATAAGATCTTTTCTTTTTAAGTCTCCACTTTATGACTTCTCACTACCAGTATTCATAGAAGTCTGTCTGGTGCAATTGCAATTAAATTTTATAATTCTTAAAACGAAAAGAACCCCAGTCTTATTCTAATTGCTTGTTTACAGGTAATTCGTATAGAGTTGTTATGGCACTATTAGGTAAAATATGGGTAGATAATATATATATATATATATATATATATATATATATATATATATATATATATATATATATATATATATATATATATATATATATATATATATATATAAATATATATATATATATATAAATATATATATATATACATATATACATATATATATACATATATATATATATATATATACATATATATATAAATATATATATATATATATATATATATATATATATATATATATATATATATATATATATATATATATTTATATATATATATATATATATATATATATATATATATATATATATATATATATATATATATATATATATATATATATATATATATATATGGGTCATTCCGGCTCAAGTGACCCAATTTTCAAAAAAGTCGCCAGGTGACCATCTCAGATTTTGATGAAACTTCCCTCATGTGTGCCGTCATGTGTAAGAAGATTGCACGAAAAATTTCAGTTCAAAATTCCTAACGGTTTTTGAGAAAAGTAAGGTTAAAGGCATGGGGGGTATAGCTCATATTTTCACTAATGAATCTAAATAGTGTGTTGGACCATTTTCAGATGCTCACAGTTTTTGTAAAATTTGAGGTGCAAAGCCTATACTTGCTACTATAACTGATTGATACCTGGAGAATCACATTATGAAATAATCTTTTTCATATTACTTATGGGTACTGAGATAAAGAGGTCCAAAATGTGATTTTTGTTCAATTTCATTATTTTTTTTCCGTTTTCAGGTCATTTATTCTTCTAAGTCATTCATATTTGATGAAATGTTTTACTTGATTTTTATTGTCCATTCATAGGGGATTCTAGAAAAGTCAAGATGTTTTTCTAAAAAGCTCAAATTTTGACACAGTTGGTGGGCAAAAATTGGCCGGGATCAAATTTGTAGTAATTTGGCCTAACTTAAGAGCCAAGTTTGACCATGTTGTGAATTATCTAATACCTTCAGCTTAGGATATGTTAATCAAACCTATATCAGCTACATATATACCAAATTTTGTTTTGTGGTCTCAATTCCTTCACATAAAAAAACTACTTTTTCTGATGGACTATAGTGACTGTTTCAGGTCTATCGGTCAACTTTAAGGCCTGTGTTTAAATACGGTAATAATTTTACACTAGCAGGATTTAACTTATTCAGTACACAGACAATTAGCAAATTATATTGTTAATTGGTTTTGTCGATATTTTTAGTCGTTTTTTGAGATAAAATGGTCTAAAATCAGGTTTTTGTTCATTTTTGTTAATATTTTTGTATTATTCAGGGCACTTGTTACACCTCCTAATTCACATATTGGGTGATTAGTCCTAATTGATTTAAACTGTTTACTTGTAATTGCTTTCTAAAGAAATTCAATTTTTTAGAAAAAAGTCCAAATTTTGGTACACCTGCTTTCCAAATATAGGCCCTGATCAAAAACGTACCTGTTTTCATGGTTCGATTTGACCATTTAGTGAAATGTTTTGATATGCCCAATGTACTAAGATAGGCTGTTAATATGTTTAGGTGTCTTTTATGGTTCTTGTTCCTTCACTCTAAATTTATCCTTTGTTTTTTGACAATTTTGTCTCTTTTTGCTTGATTGGTCACTTTGAAGTCATCCGTTGCAAAGTATGTAAAGCTAATATTACAAAGATAATATTCACTATAATTTTAGTACATCAACGCTTAGAGAGTGAGATTTTGAAATCAATTTTGTACTTGCTACTACTTATTCAGACAAAATGATCCAAAATTGGTTTTTTTTGGTACTTCTATACAATGTTGAGGGAAATGCATTTCATGATGCAAATTTATTATTTTATTTGTAATGTCTGATTAGAGGAGCTTTTAGTGATAAGATTCTTGTCAGAGATGTTTTAAAATGAGTCCAACATTTGGCACAGCTACTTTATAAACATAATAAACTTTGTTTTGTGGTCTCAATTCCCTCACTTTAAAAACCTACTTTAGCTTCTACTCATAGACTGTAGTGACCGTGTCAGGTTTATAGGCCAACTTAAGCTTTGAGGTCTCTTTATAAACATAGTCATAGAGACACACCAGTAGTATTTGTCTATAAAGTACTCAGACAATCAAAAAATCATATCATGGATTGATTTTGATCATACATTGAGGCATTTTAGAGATAAACTATAATTATTTTTTTTTTAAATTTATTAATTGATTTTTTGTAATTTTCAGGGCACTTTTTGTACTTTGTCATCCATATAAGGGGACTTTGTTCTACTTAAGTTATACTGTCTATTTGTAGTAACTGTCAGAAAATTCAAGTGTCCAAATTTTTGTATTTACAAAATATTGGCCCTGATCAGAATTTGCCTATATTGCCCCGGTTTTCAAGGTTTGATTTGACCATGCAGAGAAACATTTACTGCCATCAATTTTTGATACATGATACATGAAAAGTACTAATATACGCTGTTAATATACCCAGTTTGCCTTAATGGTTTTCATTCCTTCACCATTAAATTACACTTGTGTTTTTGTTTTAGGACAATTATGGCCAAAATTGGTTAATTGGTCTATTTGAAACATGAGTCTTATTACTAAAAGCTCCTATAATCAGACATTATAAATAGAATAATACATTTGCATCATGAAATATGCATTTCCCTTGATAAAGTATGGGAGTAACAAAAATGTTCAAACAAAAACCCAATTTTGGTTCATTTTGTCTGAATAATTAGTAGTAGAAACAAAAATGTTCCTAAATCTGATTCCTTATGTGTTGATGTACTAACATTATAGTGAATGTTATCTTTGTAAGAACTATTAAAATTACATACTTAACAACTTAAAACTTCAAAGTGACCAATCAACCAAAAAGAGCCAAAATTGTCAAAAAACAGTTAATGAATACGAACTTTAAAGGAAACCCAGACATATTAACAGCCTATACCAGTACATTTTTATTTATTAAAATGTGATGGCAGTGGGCATTACACTACATGGTCAAATCAAATCATGAAAACAGGGGCAATATAGGCACATTTTTATCAGGGAATATATTTGGAAAGCAGGTGTACTAAAATTTGGACTTTTTCTAAAAAATTGAATTTCTTTAGAAAGCAATTACAAGTAAACAGTATAAATCAATTAGGACTAATCACCCAATATGTGAATTAGGAGGTGTAACAAGTGCCCTGAATAATACAAAAATATTAACGAAAATGAACAAAAACCTGATTTTAGACCATTTTATCTCAAAAAAGACTAAAAATATTGACAAAACCAATCAACAATATAATTTGCTAATTGTCTGTGTACTGGATAAGTTAAATCCTGCTAGTGTAAAATTATTACCGTATTTAAACACAGGCCTTAAAGTTGACCGATAGACCTGAAACAGTCACTATAGTCCATTAGAAAAGGTAGTTTTTTTATGTGAAGGAATTGAGACCACAAAACAAAATTTAGTATAAATGTAGCTGATATAGGTTTGATTAACATATCCTAAGCTGAAGGTATTAGATAATTCACAACATGGTCAAACTTGGCTCTTAAGTTAGGCCAAATTACTACAAATTTGATCCCGGCCAATTTTTGCCCACCAACTGTGTCAAAATTTGAGCTTTTTAGAAAAACATCTTGACTTTTCTAGAATCCCCTTTGAATGGACAATAAAAATCAAGTAAAACATTTCATCAAATATGAATGACTTAGAAGAAAAAATGACCTGAAAACTGAAAAAAAATAATGAAATTGAACAAAAATCACATTTTGGACCTCTTTATCTCGGTACCCATAAGGGATAGGAAAATAATTATTTCATAATGTGATTCTCCAGGTATCAATCAGTTATAGTAGCAAGTATAGGCTTTGCACCTCAAATTTTACAAAAACTATGAGCATCTGAAAATGGTCCAACACACTATTTAGATTTATGAGTGAAAATATGAGCTATACCCCCCATACCTTTAACCTCACTTTTCTCAAAAACCGTTTGGAATTTTGAACTGAAATTTTTCGTGCAATCTTCTTAAACATGAAGGCACACATGACAGAAGTTTCGTCAAAATCTGTGATGGTCACCTGCCGACCTCTGGGCCACTTGAGCCGGAATGACCCATATGTATATATATATATATATATATATATATATATATATATATATATATATATATATATATATATATACTAGTATATATATATATATATATATATATATATATATATATATATTATTGAAGTACCCCTGTTAATAATCATCCATTTACTAACTCGGCTCCTATAATTTAACATCTGGTCACAAACCACATACTCAGGGGTAAATGCCCCATACACTGACCGTATGAAAGGTTTTATGCATGAAAATCTCATTTCATGAAAATGAAAATTTTTGCCCCAAAATTTCTTGGGTTGATTATTTCGCCCCAGAAGTCTTCATGGAAAATTGGGCCTGTGTTCCTCTCATGCATGCGTGGAATTCTCATCCATAAACATTTTGGGGAAAAAAATCTTTATTGACTGTTGTAGAGGGCGATATGACAAATATCCTCTAGTTATAGCAATTTTATTTATTTTTTATTCTCGCGTCAGATACATTAATACAAAGCTGTTGACAACACATTTTATATTGGCGCATTTAATCTGTTGGGCCTGTTACTTACTTCCTGATGTCCACATGACTGTATTTGCATACATTTTCGTTTTCAGTCGTTTTTCGGCGGGAGATTTTTTTTCTCAAAATTGGCACTTTGAATTCAAAAGAAAAAATACTAAACATAACTTTTTTGTTCTTCAATCTACTTACTTATATTTCATAAGTAATGAAGACCACACTTTCGAAAAGAAAAATGTATCTTATTTACCAGTTACTAGTACTTTAAAATAGATGGATGTGATACTTTTTCCAGCAATAGTTTCCGTTAGAGCATTAACCATTCCCACTTCCATAAGAATCTTATAAGGCCTTGCCACTGACTGCTAGTTGCCTTGCACCACTGCCCGGGTTCGGATCCCTGCTAATGTTTATTGACTGTAAGTGAAATTACAAAATCATATATCTATATGTTGAAAACAAAAAATAAACAGTGTTACAAAAGGGATGAAAAGGTAAGTACAGTGTACAGTTTTTTACATCTGCTTCCCTGTCCGAATCCCGTTCGAGGCCTGTGAGAAAGTTCCCAGTCGGTAGTTTTCTACGGGTACTCCGGTTTCCTCCATCACTCACAACATGCTAGTAACAGACAATGATTCAATCTGCCTAGATGGACGAAACACCGAATTGCATCTCATAGCAGTCTACTTTTTTATTTCTGGCATAGGAATTAGCCATACCTGACCTGTTTTCTACAGCCTAATTTATGAAGCACATTTTCTTTCTACAGGACAACAACCTGTGTTATTTGACACGTACATGTATGACCGTATTTCTTCGTGTTTTAGGGCGTGTCGCCGGTCTCTCTATTCAGACCCAGCATGACAAGAATGCAAATTAGTTAATCATGACATATTTACGTCAGTAACAGCCCAAAAAGACCTGATTATTTTGATTATTTCTAGAGCAATATTTCAAGTAGAAATGTTAATCAGAAACCAACCGAGAACTCTCTTTCAAATATTTCGTGCTCAAGTACAGAGATAATTTGGAAAGTGTCATTCGTCCAGACGACACTTTTCAAGACCAGTAGGCATGAATGTGTCGACGACCGATCAAAAAAAGCTCAGAAACTAACCCCTTCACTAGTAATAGTGAAAAGAATATTTTCAATGCTCTATTGTAGCGCGTAACCAAAAGGCATGTTATAAAGTTATGTGTGTGGTGCGAAAACAAGTTTCCTTGAATATTTTTGCTGTCTCCCGCCGAAAACACTACGATGCTAACTTTCAAAGGACCGTGTCTTATGAACAATGATATTTTTTATAAATAAGTTTAATCACACACACACACACAGGCATATATATATATATATATATATATATATATATATATATATATATATATATATATATATATATATATATATATATATATATATATATATATATATATATGTATATATATATATATATTATACAAATATGCCATGCCAGTGTGGGTTACATGACGGAATGTTTCCCCGAGGGAGGATGGTTTTCCCGAGGGCGGAGCCCGTGGGAAAACCATCCTCCCGAGGGGAGACATTCCATCATGTTACCCACACTGGCATGGCATATTTGATTTATTATACCGAACAAACCCCGTTTGTAATTGTAAACAAAGCAAGGTCACAGATGACTGGTGATTCACACATTCCCCGCTAGGTGTCGCTAGTGGCAACGGGCAACATGAAGCCCTCACTGATGGCATCAGGCAACATGATGATTGTTCACTGTTAAGTCAGCCAATCACGGCTTACGATCTTAAAGTGAGGTATAATAAATATATATATAGACATATATATATATATATACATATATATATATATATATATATATATATATATATATATATATATATATATATATATATATATATATATATATATATATATATTTATATATATATATATATATATATATATATATATATATATATATATATATATATATATATATATATATATATATATATATATATATATATATATATATATATATATATATTGTATATATAGCCAATGACACTGCAGCCAATGGAGACTGTATTGGAAACACAAGGCCGTAGGATATCTGATGTGACTCTGACATGCTGTTCTGGGTGGCTGTCAGAGACATAAGACCTCTTGTAGTTAAGGTTTCTATCTTAAATTTTTAATAATACACTATGTGCAAAATCGATTTTTATTTACAACTAAATATACACATGCAGTGGCACCAAATACTTGAATGAGGTTTAAAAGGCACCTGGTCACAATTACTATTTAGTGCCATAAAATATTACCAAAAAGGTGCTCCCTTGTCATTGTTGAAGAACAATGACAATACATAATAATTCTAGGTGAAAGAAGAAAAGAGGGAGAGTAAGAGCAGAGCCTTCAGATCCATAGAAAACCAAGGCATCTTTTAGATGCATGGTATCCATAGACAGATCCACACACCCCCTCCTTTTATAAGGCGAGCAGGGTGCCACACAGTTTAGCGTTCCCTGTGAGGTGCAAGCTCCTATTGCACACCATTGAGCAAGCCAAGAGAGTTTGCCCCTTGCAGGGTTGTACACATATGACAAGTTATCTATACCAATGTAAGGTTACTGCATGGCAACCAGGTTTTTTTTGGTAATTTGCATCTCATGCAGACCATATCTGATCGAGGGAACTTTGCGTCACATAAACAGTCTCAGTGAAAAATAGTTATAAACCGTGCTCTGTGAAGCCTTACAGCCACAGTAACGGGTCACTGCTTATGAATTATAAGCATCCTCGAGTATGTTATGTGCATAGGACGAAACCTGAGAACTCTTTTGACATCTGCGATTTGGTCCCATTTTAGTTTGATCGTACGCCCGAGGTCCCCAAATCGGCTTGATGTTTTTCACAATACCTACCTGAACAAGTACGGTTGTTGATGCAAAGCATCAATAGTCAAAGGGCGGGCCAAGTTATTTATGAACTTATGAGGGAACCGGATGTATAAAGAACATTAACATTATAGAGGAAAATAATTTATAATGACTAGATTTGTATCATTTTTGTAGAAATGAAAAAAATATCGGAATTCTAGGCGCAAGCTGGAGACTTCGAAATCTCTTGGGTGCGAAGCTACTTGGCTACGCATCAGTTTGGTTACGAACTAGTTTGGTTACGAAGTCTCCTGATTTCATTCTATACACATAGTATTTTTTTTCTTTAGTAATTTTCCTTCCTATACTGAAAAATATACTTTATGTCCGCTTAAAATATTTTATATATTTGAAAACTTCATGCTAAATTAAAATAAGGAAGGCACAATTTTCCGCGGCAAAGGTAATGTACCGGGCCAACATTTATATTATAACCAATCAGAATAGAGAATTATATTCAGTCCGGCCTCAGGATTTCGAACATGGCCGTCCGGACTATGAACATTTCGAAACAGCTTCCCATATAGGCGTGGCCTGAGGGCCCCGCCAATAATGTATTTAAAAAGAAAATTGAACCAGAAATGTTGGTCAGATCCTAACCGGCTTATCTCCTTCAAACGATATTTGAAAGGATTTTCATTCATATTTGCCTTTATCCGCTGTTTATGCTGCTGGTGGCTAATTTGGCCGATACACAATGGTGCAAAATACCGGGAAAAAGATTAAAGCCCTAGCACAGGGGTACTCATATGAGAGTACTCAGCGAGGGCTATCCAATAAATACCAACATGACAGTTTTAATGGATTCCAAAAATATTTTCATCCTTGTGCTTTGAACGAAAGTAATCTCAGCATTAGAACGGTTAGTTACATTGCTGGATTAAGGTCGCAAATGGCAGTTGCGTTACTGAACATCCAGTGACAGACACATTTTTCATGTCCATACCAATTCAGTGAATGGATAAGGGGGCGTTCACCCTTTGCCAAATACCTGCACGTAACGTTACTCACCTACTTTTTGCTCCTGCCTCTGACACTGCGGCTTTATTAGAAATACCTACCATTCCTTGATCCGTAAAGGATTCTGACCTGATTAGTTTGGTACTATCTTTATAACCTGAGCATTTCTAGAGCAATATTTCAAGTAGAAATGTTGATCAGAAACCAACTGAGATTTCTCTTTCAAATATTTCGTGAATTAGTGCTCAAGTACAGAGATAATTTAGAAAGTGTCATTCGTCCCGACGACACTTTTCAAGATCAGTAGGTATGAATGACGGGTTAGACCATGAAAGTTAGAACTCTCGTTCTTGCTGTCAGCCCATCTTTCAGAATAGGATTCACTACACGTAGTTCCATTCATGTCAGGTTTAGTCGCCCAGTCATAGGACAAAGCATGTACTTGTATGCCCTCAAATTGTGTTGATCTCAGATACTTTTGCAAATAGTTTTGCTATACTTTTTTTGCAATACATGTCAAAATGACATCAGCCGTAGTTCTCACAAGAGGAAAAGTTGACACTCATTCACCTGGAATAAGGAGTAGTTTCATGTATCTATGGAGTTTTCTTTTCTGTTAGGTTTCAATGGTGCGACCTTGCACTTTACCTTACGTACTTATGGAGCGCACGAAAGTTCTGTCGCATTAATGAATATTTTCACGTCAACGTCACATTTTGAGTAACATTTGACTCAGAAGTATTGTACTTGTGTGGTTTTAATTCCTCCCCTCGTACTTTAATTTTTTTATGAATTGGGTTTAACCCATTAATGCTCACAGCTGCCAAAACCAGCCTGACAACTTCGATGAAATCTCTCAAGGGAAAGCAGAATTGAGAAAATATTTGAAGAAGAAATGTTAATTACAACACTACCAACAACTCTTCTTCAAATATTTTGTAAATTAATTTTCAATTCCAAAGTTATCGTCAAAAGAATTTGAGATCCAGGCGATACTATCTAGTTGAACTCCAGAAATTGTCATTAAAAGGTTTAATTACTAGTAGGTTAATTTTAGACAGTCTTTGCCAATTTTGATTGCATTTCTCTCGCAAAGGCATATCTTCGAAACAAAGGATGTGGAAAAATATTCATCAGAATTCAACGGCAACTACACTATCCTGAATGTATGCTCTATCATGAAGTTTGGTCAGTATCACAGCTAGCCCCTGTAGTCGGTATGCAGACATGCACTGGAAATTCACATTGAGTTGGAGTGAAATGATACAGGGGTCAAACTTTCACCTAGCAGCTTTGACAGGGATGATAGGATTTGCTTGAAACTGCAACGGGTTATCTCTAAGATATCCTTCTATCCAACCATGAAGTCAACTTAGCTGTTACTTGAGCTGTTTTGAAAAAAAAATATTGGGAAAAGCGGAGGATTGTATTTTTCTGGGACGCCCTGTAAAAACGGCGTAGCGTGGGCTGGTTTTGTATTTCGATGTTCGTCACTTTTTCTTTCAAATCGCGGCGATATGATATATATCTTTCATATCGTTGATGATGATGTTGTCGCTTTCATGTCGCGGCTAAGTCGTGCCTAGCCGGTTGTACACATTTTTCAGTCACTGACCTTTCTACATGGAGATAAAAGATCTTTTGAAATACAAGAACTCTGTTGATTGACAGCGCTCTCTCTCTCTCTCTCTCTCTCTCTCTCTCTCTCTCTCTCTCTCTCTCTCTCTCTCTCTCTGCCCATCTCTGACTATTACTCACATGCGCATGTTGTACAAAACAGTTGAAGGAGAAAGATTTATAAGAATAAAACCGACAACTTTCTTTCAAATAGTTCGTGCTGTTATTCTGTATTAGTTTTTTTTTCTCGCAGTATCACGTCTCCAGACGATCCTTTTCAAGCGCGACTACAGGCGAATGAGCGCACGTATTTAAAAACCTGCAAGTTATTTTGGAGTAAAATCAGAATTATATATTTGGGCGTTTCCGCAGATGGATATTTTGAGTGTTTAGACCAACTAACTGGAAGAACTATGAAAAGGTTGCCGAAATTGGATGTCAGACAGTATTATACTAAAGAATACATACATACAAAAGGCGTTTTTTTATTGACGACAGGCTGTCTCTACTTTGTTGACATACTTTCGTAAGTAAAATTTCCAACGAAATCGTGTGCTGTAAGGTTTTATCTTGCACTAGGCCCAGAAATTCCCCTGATTCTCAATAACATCGGATTCTCCTCTCCTGGCTGTTCAAACACTTACACAATTCTCTTAGAATGCGATAACTTTCTCCTAGAGAACATAGAGGACAGATGGTCAGAAATGTTAAATAAAGAAATAAGTTTATTTAAAGTAGAAAGATCATTTGAAACTCTGGGGAAAATACCGGTTAATCCCTATACAAAATATACTCTCTTCAAACTATTACATGCTAGAATTGTGACAAACCAAAAACTGGTAGAAATGAAATTACGTGAAGACCCAAGCTGTCCTTATTGTTGTCCTTATTTGTTAAGTTTCTGAAACTATTTTGCATGCATTCGTAAACTGCCCAATGGTCATAAACTTTTGGAGAAAAAAATTGAAACGTGGTTGCAAAGGGTTGGGGATTTACACACAAAGATCGGAGACATTGAGAAAATTTTCGGGTGCAACACTGCAGAAAGTATCGCAAATCGAATCATAGTATTTTCAATCCGGGTGATATACCAAAAAAAACACAGCTTGGTTACCCATATCACTTAATAAGATGTAAAAAGACTGCTAGCCAATCAAATGATGCTAGAAGAAAGCCTGTCCGTGACAAACAATAGAGTAATAGAATTTGAGGTCTGGCGACCGGTGTATTTAGATCTGTCCGAATTTTAAATAAAAAATCCCCTATGAGAACTTTCTCTCTCTGTTGGTGAAAATGGGACTATATGTACTGAAAACACATGTATTTGTATTTTTGTTATGCCTGATTTGACTTATATAGAAAATAAAAAACAGCACTTGTTGCGAAATAAAAAAAAGGTTTTATCTTGCAGGAACTCCAAATTTTCCCTACAGATGCCCTAGCCTAGTATATTTAGCAGATATGTATTGCATTTATAAATCAAATCTACCTTTATTGATCAAGAGAACCTCATTTGAGGTAAAACACTGTAAAATAGAAACTGTGTTTATATCGAGGTTAGTTCAAGCAGCCAAGATAAAGAAAACTTACATTTGAAACACCAAGACCCCAGGGATTAGAGTTTTTTCAAGTGATTTAAGCGAGTGGAGTATGTCACACCTGCACCATTGTATAGAAAGGGGACAGGCGTGCTAAACTAGGAGTTGTCTTATTTTGAGTGTGTCACCAGCATCACTGCCTGAATGTCGTTATAAAGATGTCAAAGGACAATGCCACCGTGGATGCGAACGAATTTTTGATACCTAGGATATAATCTTTCTGTAACGTGTTACCTCGAAGTCACTTTTGCAATAAGAAAAACGCCCCGGTTCTTAAATGTCAGATGTATTATATTGGGCAGGTCCGAGAACCGGTTTTGCGTTAGGAATGTAATCCATTACATCAATGTCAAGGGTTCCCCTCACACTTTTCGTCTGGATCTTTATCACTTTTGAAAGCATGTAAGTAGTAAAGCATAAACTTCGAAATATTTCGAGAAGAGTTGTTACCAGAATTCCTACTGAAACTTCCCCTCCGTATAATCTAATTTGTAAAAAGGGCGTTCTTTAAAAAGTTATCCAAGTATATATATGCAGGCCAATGGGCGTTACTGGCACGAATGGGTTAACTGACCTTCTGATATAAGCATGCATATATATATATATATATATATATATATATATATATATATATATATATATATATATATATATATATATATATATATATATATATATATATATATATAATATATATTATATTATATATATATATATATATATATATATATATATATATATATATATATATATATATATATATATATATATATATATATATATATATATATATATATATATATATAAATGTGTGTGTGTGGGTGGGTCTGTCTTTTTGACACCTTTTCTACCATGCTGCGGTTAGATCAAGGCTACATGTACACAGTTGCTTATAGTGGAGGTAATTGTAGTACGGGGGCAACACACTATCTAGCCCATAGGAACTCAAGCATCGAGTAGGATACGAACCCGGGCAATGGGGAGGAATAGTCTCGTCGCTTTATGACCTAAGCTGTTGAAAGCCACGTAAAAAGCCATTCCTTCCTTCCATTCCTCCCATCTATGCTTGTATATAAGGAAGGAATGGGTTTGTGATATAAATATATGATAGAAACTCGGAATCGGGAAGATATTCCCTTCTCATCGTGAACAGTTCCAAGGGTTTTTTCAGTTGCAGAAGAACCATAAACAGCCCTCCACAACGCCGCACATTTATTTAGCGACCAGGCCAACCCGCTAGGGGAACCAGCAAAGAATCGAACCTGCGAACTCACGCTTGGGAGCCAGGCATCGTAACCACTACGCCAAGGAATATCCCTCTGCTTGTATATACATACACTTTATAGACTGCAGATCACATAACTGAAAGTATAACTGATATAAGTGGTTAAAATAGATAACAAACAAGAGGTAGTACACCTTAAAATACGGAATATCCCCTGGAACAAAAAGAGGTAAATTATAACTAGAAACTAGAAAGTATCTGATGGAGCATTATCGACCTGAACTAAACTCACAGCTCTCCTTTAAATATTTGTTTTACACAAATTTTATGGCACTAAATGGCCTTTGTGTGCCGATTTGCCTTTAAGCAATCATTCATTCATTTTTGATCCAGGTCCAGACGAAACGTTTTCAACAGAGCCCCAAGTATGAGGGTCTGCCCTGATGGCCGGGTAGTCTACGGTGTTGCCGCTTCATATCTCTCACCACTGCCCGGTTTCAAATCCCATTAGGGGCATGTGAGAAAGTTGACAACAACCTGGAGCTAGGTCATGATTTTCGCCGGGCACTCCGATTTCCCTAATTACAAACAACTGGCTAGGCACGACTTAGCCAATATATGACGAAAAATCAAAATTACCAAGAGCAAATAGGCTATTCAACACGTCAGAGATACGAATAATGAAACAATAGGTATTTTTATTCTAAAATACCGATAAATGGCACCGGTACTTTACTTAGTGCCTTTGTATCGAAACTTCGTTATATCCAAAAAACTGTCGGATTGTATAATAACTTTCAAATATTTTGATGGGTTGACTGTCTTTTATTATCTTCAGGGACGTCCGCAAGTCCGGGATCGTGTGAAGAAAGTTACAACGAACAGTTCGGAAAACTTAAGATGGTCATCCGTCAAGTTTCGCGCACTGGAGTGTGCAGGTAAGGCAGTACTCTCTGGCCATATACTGTATAACTGGTTAATTTAGCGTGGTTTTTAATTTGGCGTTTTTTTTGGCGAATGCCCATCAACGCCAAATTAAAGATCGCATAAAAATATGTCTACATGAATATGGCGTTGTTCTGACTGCTCCAGACGCCAAAATAAATACAGGGAAAATACTTTTTTGAAAAAAACGCCAACTTAAGTACACGCCAAATTAACAGTTATACATATATTTTGCCTTAGTATTATGAGCGATGTTGACTGCTCACCGACTCAAACCGCTGCCCATATTCAAATCATGTTTAAGGGAGTGTGAGAAAGTTGCAGATGACTCAGGACCTGTAGTATACAGACTCTGAACTGTACTGCCAAATAAGAACTACTCACCTAGTTCATTTATAAATAACAAATTCCATGCAAAAAAATCACTCTTTTCCAATATCAGAAATTCAGGTGATTTTCCAAATCAGAAATTCATTTTCCGAAACTGAAATTGGAAAATGAGTTTTGGATATCAGAAAACAAGCTTTAATTTCCGATATCGGAGAATCATTTACAAATATCGCATATTCATAAATCAGCTGAGTTTCTAATATTGATAAATCATTCTACCTTTGCATAAGCTCCACCTTTTGAGAGAATTTCATTTTCAAAATATCAATACACAACAGATATATTCAAGGTGATAAGTCATCTATTCATAACTATTTGGACATATTTTTCAATTACTTTCTTCCTAAATAGACTTAGCTTGAGTGTTTATACACAAATTGACTAGATATAAATTGACTAGATAAAATTTATTTATGAGACAGAAACTTGGTTCTTACCGATGAACAAAACAGACAAATAGCTCAAAGTGTTGATGATTGCCAAGCTAAATTCAAGTGTGTTTTGGAGAAACTTATAGGATTTGAGGATAAATAATTGGTTGGTGAGGATTTAGCCTTAACATGGTTGAAAACGTTATGGTAATTCAAGACCTATATTCCAACATTTTTCTTTTGTAACAATATCTCATCAAAAGAGAAAACAAACAAAAGAGTTTGTACTCCTCAAGAAACTCAGAACTCCTTCCTACATATGGAATGCTACCAATACTGTTTAACTGGTTAATTTTGCGTGGTTTTTAATTTGGCGTTTTTTGGCGAATGCCCATCAACGCCAAATTAAAGATAGCATAAAAATATGTCTACATGAAGATGGCGTTGTTCTGACTGCTCCAGACGCCAAAATAAATACAGGGAAAATACCCTTTTGAAAAAAACGCCAACTTAAGTACACGCCAAATTAACCAGTTATACAGTATATGATTAATTAAAAGCATATCATATGCATGTATGGCTAGGAACGCATACCCGTACTCGGGTACCGATAGGTATCGAGATTCGTTTTGAAAAAGACTGGCATTAAACCATTTCGTTGAGAACCGGTGCTAAAAGGCACCAGTTTGTTTTTGAGCACTGTTTCGTTTATACAAATAAAACAAGTTGTTACTTTCTAGCCCCACCACGGACTGTTGGTACGATGATGCATCGTTACCTGATTCCCGCAAAAAGAGTTCCTGACAGCAATCTTAGGTTCTGTTCCCCAATTCTACTATTGGTTATTGTCATAGAATTGAGGAATAGAATCACACATTCTAACGATTGAAACTCGTAACAAACCTGTGAAATAAGTACTGTTGCACTGTTAACGATACACTTGTATCGTTTCGCCAGTATCAGTATTGGTATTGTACCCGGGGGGGGGGGGGGGGGCACTTGGGTATTTAGGGGGCGCATACGCTCGTTATCAAAATTAAAAAGTACCCCTAAAGCACTGATTTCTGGCCGAAAAAGCACCCTTATTTTAATAAAACGCTGATTTTTTCCACTTTATAAACACCCCTTCTTTTATCAAAACACTGACATTTGATAAACGGGAACACGTATTTTAACTTAAGATTTTATAATCCTCTGCGTGTTTGGCGGTAACAAGTGGCGGCAGCAAACTCGGAAGCCCAGTCACTTCGGGAGTCACTCGGCGTCAGAGCCGCGTATATTTCGTGGATTGTAAGAGGATTTTGACCCCCATACTTCGTACCTGGGTACAAAAAAGTAACCTTCTTTTACAAAATCGTGGACATGCGGAGGTTTTAAAAAAAGACCCCTTCCTCCGCGAAGTACGTAACGCGGGTGCGGCCCCCCTCTGTACCTGAGTGCCCCCCCCCCCCCCCCCGGGGTATTGTACCGTTTCGTGTTAACAGTATGCAACCCTATGCATGGCCAAATTTGGCAAACCTTCATACCCAGTTACGTGAATAATGAACATGTATGCCTGATTATAAGGGCTGGGCAGCCAGTGACATTAGGCCAACCAATTCACCACTGGAAATATTAAGTATCAGAAAGCCAATAAACGTCTAATAAATTAATTATATCTAGTCAATTTCTATCTAGTCCTTTTGTGTATAAACACTCAAGCTAAGTCTATTTAGGAGGAAAGTAATCGACAACTATGTCAAAATAGTCATGGGTGTATGTACAACCAGGCCCTGGCAGACGTTCGGTTGACTGGTGAGGGAATTGGATGTCTGTTCTGTAGGTGGTCTGTTACATATTTGCATTTAATTCCAGCGCCAGTCGACAGGATGCAAGCAGGGTATATCAGTTGATTCCCTACTTTGAACCGCAAACCAGGTCATGCGCAAGATCTGCCCATTTTTATTCCAGCCATATATTCGTCCAAGTTAGTACAGATTGATATCCTTTTCAGTGCCTTTGACCCCCTGAAAGCCCATTTTACGGCAGTGCTAGCGGGATGTCCAGCAGAGAGCGAGAAACTTCTTAGACGGTACGAGAAATCCAGAGAATACGTGTGTAGTAAGTGTTATTATTATTATTATCATTATTATGTATAGTGTTATCACTCTTATCATTATTATCATCATTATTATTAAGTTGTTTTTGTTGTCATTATTATTATTGTTATTATTATTATTCTTATTATAATCATCTCCATTATTGTTATTATCATTTTTATCATTATTATTATTATTATTATCATTATAACCATTATTGTTGTTATTATTATTATTATTATTATCATTATTATTATTATTTATTATATAATAGTAAATGTTATTGTTTCTATTATTGCTAGTAGTAGTAGTAGTAGTAGTAGTAGTAGTAGTAGTAGTAGTAGTAGTAGTAGTAGTAGTAGTAGAAGTAGTAGTAGTAGTAGTAGTAATGACATCTCTTCTTCATCATAATCATCGTTCTATCCCTGTTAGCCGATTGTTCTATGGCGTGGCCACTAGCTGCATCCCACAACTGTCCGTGTACCAATCCGGCCCAGGGCATGTGAGAAAGTTACCAGTAACCTGGGCCTCAGCTGTGAATTTCCTAGGTTCTCTGTTTTCACTCACAACGGACCGGTGAACATTTATCCTGTTAATTTGGAGTTTCGTTTTTCGTCACTTTTTCTGCCATATTGCTGCTAAGTCGTGACTAGTTAGTTATACATGGTGGAGGAAATCGGAGTACTAGTACGTTGCGAAAACCACCGCCAGATCCCAAGTCACTGGAAACTTTCTCACATGCCCCATTTGGAATTCGAACCCAGGCAGTGGTGAGAGACAGCTAGTCGTCAGTGGCAAGCCTCAGACCACACGGCCATCAGGGCAGGCACTTGTCCTGTTAATGAAAGAACTATTGACAATCAAAATTTGATGTGATATTCTTAATGTTGTGAGACCATGTGTGCATGCCAGATGCACTAAAACTTTTTTGTTACTTTCAGGATGCGTTGGGAAGCTACGAAACTGTAGCGACGAAATAAAAACTCACGAGCATTTCTGCCAGTAAGCGCCGCCTTTTGGCGGGTTATATTATTACATATAAGATGTAACATGTTGATCATTCCTGTTTCGTTGGCCAGTAACTAGGTAGTTTTGAATAAAAAAATCGCCTGCTCCAAAATGATAGGTGTTTTAACCTACCGCTGCTACCTCTTTGCCATTCAAAACTGACAGGGCTGCGCCTGTTGGGCCTGTTCACTCCCATCCCATAATGCACCGCATAATCCCGCAGCCGCCATGTTGGAGGAGAAAATAAATATAAACATTTTTTTATTTTTCAAACATTTTTATTTTCCTGCGTGCCGGGCAATCACGGCTATGCCAATGTCATCCTACAATTTACAAATATATCAGGTTTTGCAGTATAAGGGAATATATGTGACAAGAAAATTGTACAAACAGTATAATAAATACTTTGAATATAGTGTAAATAAACATGCTTACTCCAATGGAACATCGGGCCATTCTATCAACCTAAGCTGGCAATTTAAATGAAAACTCTATTTCAGTGCTAAAGATAAAATGAATTTGAAGTATACACACATTGTTCCCAACTTAACTTATTTGATACGAGTGGTGAAAACCTGGAATAGTAACACAATCTGGTGTATTTGTGTATTTGGTACGTACAACATTGGAACAGATGAATGAATGGGTGTTTTAAGCCACATCGACACACAAAGGTCATTCAGTGCCATAACATATTAACAGTGGTCCTTTGTCATTGTTGAAGAACAAAGACAAAGCATAATTATTGTATGTGAAAGAAGAAAAAGAGGTAGGGGAAGAGCTCTTCTGATCCAAAGAGGACCAAGTGATATTTTAGATGCAGGGTAACCATAGACAGATCCACACATCCTCCTTCTTTTATAAGGCGAGCAGGGTGCCCACCAGCTTAGGGTTCCCGGTATTTGCCACCTCCTATTCCACACCAGAACAGATGAAAATCCTCATAGGATTAGATTAAAACAGACAATTTGCTTATGAACTGATGAGAGTCTAACATCTTTACCAAATTTTATCGCGTATAATACGTTGAAAATATGAGAAAGTGTATCCACCTTTAACATCGCCAGGCATGGCATGTCAGAATGGGTCACTTCGTGTACACTTTTTGACATATGTTTATAACACCAGAAAAGGGCTGGCCATCAGTCAGATATACTTGTTCCATTTCGATACTGCAGAATAGTTGCCCAGAAAAAAGGATAGTTTAATGAACAGTAAAGTTCTATTGATCAACTTACACTGATTTGAATGTTTGTAGAAGCTCTTATAACCAAACACTGTGTCCATGACAATGATAAGGGTTTTGGTGCATACATAGAGCTAGGCAAAATGTTTTAGTTTGTTGTGTGCTTTGTCCTTTCAAATTTAGGTTTTTGTATGCATTTCCTTCAATCTAAAACTGTTCATTGTTTTGTGAATATTTTTTACTTATTGATTGCTTTGCTATTGTTTTCAACAATAACAAAGGACCATTGTTTTACACAAATTTAATGGCACTAAATGGCCTTTGTGCCTTTAAGCAATCATTCATTAATTCATTCTATACCAAGGCAAGTAGATAATGAACTTTCGTCAATATGTAAACATCCTGAGAAAGTATCAGGCAACCTTGTAGTATTGGCAAATATCATGTAGTGTTTTCTAAATGTGCAATCACTCCTGACAAAAGTTTCCCAATATGTTGCTCTA
The DNA here is from genome assembly GCA_963942565.1 of Maea johnstoni. Classification (NCBI taxonomy): domain Eukaryota; kingdom Metazoa; phylum Annelida; class Polychaeta; order Spionida; family Magelonidae; genus Maea; species Maea johnstoni. Next base: position 31,456,415 of record OZ012699.1, read on the forward strand.
AGTAACACAAATAATGTGACGAAAAGTCAAGGACAATCATTTTCCAAAATTAAATAGTGATTCAATATTGCGAAGACGGACTTAATAAGAAAAAATAATGAAGTATTTCTTGCCACACAAACACGAAATATATGAAATATATCTCAGAATTTAAAGATATATTGAGCCAAGTTTCCTGATATAACACAAAATGTCACATTGTCTAAGGATCCGCTCAGAGAAGGTACACACTCAACCTTTGTGCTGTCATAAAGGGCAGCAGATTTTCCCTCACAAAAGTATTATGGAATTATATTCATGAGAAGTCCAGTAGAAACAAAATTGTTACAACTAAGTTCTGAGATTTATGATATAGGAATGGCTAAATCTATAAAAAAAAATTACCAAAATTGTTTATTATTATTACTACTTCTGAAATTTATTCATCACCATTGTGAAATTAGAATTTCAAGAATTTATAGTTTCTTTTGAAACAACCTTGTATTTAACACTTATGATCTGTTCATTGTTTTGTGAACATTTTATTCAATTATTGCTTTGTTATTGTTTTCTACAATAACAAAGGACCATTAATTTACTCATATATTATGGCACTAAATGACCTTTGTGTGCTAATGTGCCTCTAACCCATTAACGATCAAGTTCTTCCTGAAATTGTTGTCTGGACCTATGATACCTTTGAGTATAACGTTGGAATTAATAGTGATTTTGCAAAATATTTGAAGGAGAATTGTGGGTAATGTTCTAATTAACATTTCTCCATCAAATATTTTCCTAACTTTGCTTTTGCCTTCATGATTCTATCACAAATTTTCAGGCCACTTTTGGCAGCTGTGAGTATAAATGGGTTAAGCAATCATTCATTCATTTGGGATACCTGATTTCTGAGAGTATTGTGGAATACACACTTTATGTCCATGGTAGTACAGACAAACCACTCGTATTTATCATTTTCGGAAGTTTGAAGAAGCGGCCAACTGTTCAGCTTATATAGTTGACACTGAGTGCCAGGCTTACAAACCCTTTGTGAATAAGATTCTGAAAAAGGGAGAGGAGATCTTTGAGGGGACTTGCAAGAAAGGTAAGTGGTAAATGTACCCCAAGGAAGCTGTGATATATGTTATACACCCGAGGTGTTAGCAGGCAAAGTCCAGAAAACTTAAAGGATATTGTTAGCTATTCAGATACTTCATGCATATGTAATTTTCACACTCATGAATATGTATGAGCCTGTGACATCATCACTTTCTGTGTATGCTATCATGTGACTGTTTTTCCCGCTCTTTTGTATTTGAACTATTGTTAGTCTGAAATAAACCAGGGAGAAGTCAACACAGCTAAGAGATTGTTCTGTCTACTTTATACTGACCTAAACCCAACATGGCAACAGGTTATGGGCCCAGGACGTCTAGGCCAGTGTTCAATGGCAAAGAAGATGGTTATGAGTTGTGGGAAATCAAGTTTTTAGGCTATATGAGGCTGCAGAAACTTGTGAATACAATCCTGCCTGCTGACAGTGGTGGTGTGGCAGCTGAAAACCTAGATGCTGGCAAGAATGCTGAAGCCTTTGCTGAACTTACGCTGTGTTTGGATGACAAGAGCCTCACACTGATATTTCGTGATGCTAAGGATGATGGTAGGAAAGCCCTTAGTATACTTCGTGGACATTATTTGTCTTCAAGTGAGACTCGTGTTATTGGACTGTACACTGAACTGACCTCCCTGAAGAAAGAAGATGGAGAAGATCTTACTGACTACATGCTTCGTGCTGAAACTGCTGCAGCTATGTTAAAACAAGCAGGTGAGACTGTATCAGACAATTTAGTTGTAGCAATGATACTGAAAGGACTCCCTTCTGAATATCAGCCTTTTGTCACTGTAACTGCTCAAAGACGAGAACCTCACACACTAACCAGTTTCAAGCAGGCACTAAGGACTCATGAAGAAACTATGAAGGTATGTGAGAAGGACAATAACACTGACAATGTGATGTTTATGGGCAGTCAGAAGATAAGATGTTATGGCTGTGGACAGCTTGGACATAAGAGGAATGAGTGTAGAAATGCCAAACAATCTTCTACATCAAACATTGGGAGTGGCCCTCAACAGTACAGAAAATGGTGCGTGCATTGCAGGAGTAAGACTCATTACACATCCCAATGTCGGAGGAAGACAAATGTGGATGCAGCTAAAACCTGCGAAGATCAAGAACACACTTATTTATTTAAGGTGACCGTTGAGACCGTTGATCCCAAATATTGTGACACTGTGAACTCTTTGCTAGTCGACACTGGAGCTACAACACACATTCTGAATGATGAAACCCTGTTCTCCTCTTTTGATTCTTCATTCGAGCCAGATAAACACTTTATTGTACTTGCTGATGGTAGTTATGTAAATGGTCTGGCTCAGGGTAAAGGGAGAGCAAGAGTGCAGGTTGTAGATAGCAGTGGACATATCAATGATGCTGTACTTGAAAATGCTTTGTTTGTACCGAGTTTCAGACAGAGCATATTTTCAGTGCAAAGTGCTACTCAGCGTGGATCAACTGTGGAATTCAGGAAAAATGACGGTTTGCTGAAATGTAAAGATGGTACTACATTTAACATTGTGAAAAAGGGTCAACTTTATTTCCTTAACAGTGTTCATATGTCAAAGTGTGCAACAAGACCTCTTCAACAATGGCATGAAATCATGGGTCACTGTAATGTTAAAGATGTGTTGCAGTTAGAAAGAGCTTCTGAAGGTATGAAAATTAGTGACACTGAAATGGCCGACTGTGAAACTTGCATTAAAAGCAAAATGATAAATCAAAGGTCCCGGTTACCTGATGAAAAAGCAACACAACCTTTTGAATTTGTTCATTGTGATTTGTCAGGACCTGTGAGTCCTACTGCAAAAGAGGGGTACAAATATGCTATTTGTTTTGTGGATGACTATTCAGGTTTGACTACCATTTACTTTCTCAAAGGTAAGGATGATGCTGTCAGAGCCACAAAGAAGTATTTGGCTGACATAGCACCATATGGGGAGGTAAAGAGAATGCGGACAGACAATGGTGGTGAGTTTATATGTAAAGAATTTAGAGATCTCATGGTAGAGAAACAAATCAAACATGAAATGTCAAGCCCTGAATCTCCACATCAAAATGGTACTGTGGAGAGGCACTGGAGGTCCATTTTTGATATGGGCAGATGTATGTTACTTGAATCTGGGTTACCAAAGTATTTATGGACATATGCTGTTATGAATGCATCTTATGTGAGGAACCGTTGTTTCAACCCTCGCATTAAGATGACTCCATATGAGGCAGTAACAGGCCTTAAGCCCATCATCAGTAGCATGCATAAGTTTGGAAGTCCATGTTTTGCTTATGTCACCCAACATAAGAAACTAGATGCTCGAGCAGAGCAGTGTGTGTTTGTGGGTCATGACCGAGAGAGTCCAGCATACTTGGTATACTATCCTGATGAAAACAAAATCAGACGAGTTAGAATTGTTCGTTTTACGGACAAGCCTGTGACCAAAGTGCACAAGCCTGAGATGTATGTTGAAATTCCCTCAAAGAATGTAAATGATCAACAACAGGTGAATGTTTCTAGTTCTGATGAACATGAGAATGCATCTGGAGGCACACCACCCACAGAAGATAAGGGTGAAGTCAAACCAGTCTTACCAGGACCTAAATTGGGTGACAGTAGTATCAGTGACTCATCGCAAGATAGATACCCAAAACGTGAGAACCGGGGTATTCCTCCACAGCGGTTTGAAGATTATGTACATAAGTCTGAATGTGGGTTTACTGTGGATTATTGTTACAGAGTTGGTTTTGTACCTGAAACATATGAAGAAGCAATGCAATGTGAGAATACTGATGAATGGTCCAAAGCAATGGATGACGAAATTGGTTCTCTCATTGAAAACAAAACATTTGAGGTAATGGAATTACCTGAGAACAAGAAGGCCATTAAAGGAAAATGGGTATATGCATCTAAAATGGATGCCAATGGTGAAACTAAATGTAAAGCAAGATACGTAGCCAAAGGTTTCACTCAACAGAGTGGTATTGACTATGAGGAGACATTTTCTCCAACTGCTAACATGTCAAGTCTTAGAATGCTCATGCAAGCAAGTGTAGATCAAGATTTAATAGTACATCAACTTGACGTGAAAACAGCATATTTAAATGCACCACTCGATTTTGAGATATACATGGAGCAGCCCAAAGGTTATTCTGAAATCAATGAAGGGTCACATTTAGTTTGGCGGTTGCATAAATCTCTTTATGGTCTTAAACAAAGTGGTCGAAATTGGAATTTTGTCTTGAAGGAGCATCTGACTGAAAATGGATTTGTTCAGTCAGAAAGTGACTCATGTCTGTTTGTCTGTCACAGACCTGAAGGTGTGGTATATGTTCTGTTCTGGGTGGATGATATTATGGTCGCTGCCAGCACTGAAGATTTACTTGAGGAAACAAAGAAAAGGTTTGCCTCTAGATTCAAAATGAGAGATCTAGGTCCTCTCAAATGGTTTCTGGCTATTGAGTTTGAAAAATCAGAGAAGTGTATACGGGTGTCACAGCGGAGGTACTTTGAGAAGATATTAACAAAATTCAACATGCAAAACTGTAAGCCTCGCACTAAACCCTGTGACAACGGCTTGGACAAGGATGTTGACGAGTCTCCTTTATTGGATGATCCCGAGCAATACAGGGAGATTGTGGGCAGCCTTATTTACGCCATGTGTTGTACACGTCCTGATTTGAGTTACACTGTTACCAAACTAGCCCAGAAAATGTCTAAACCAACCAAACAAGATTTAACTGTTGCTAAAGATGTCTTAAGGTACATAAAGGGTACTATCCACTATGGACTATCCTTTGTGAAATCTGATGAAACCAGCACAGTATTAGGATTTTGTGATGCGGATTGGGCAAGTTCCTCCGATCGACACAGTATCTCTGGTTATATTTTCCAGATGAATGCAACAGGAGGATATGTGTCTTGGAAAAGTAAGAAACAAAGAACTGTAGCATTATCAACATGCGAAGCTGAGTACATGGCTTTAGCTCTGTGTGTTCAAGAAGCTATTCACTTGATTAGACTGTACAGTGATTTGTATAGTCAAAGTTGTCTCCCTGTTGAAATAGGGGTTGATAACCAGGGAACAATTCTGTTAGCCAAAAATCCTGTAATGCATCAAAGAACCAAGCATATTGATGTGAAATATCATTTTGTCAGAGAAGAGGTGGAACAAGGGAACATCAGTCTGTTCTACATCCCGTCTGCTAGGAATGTTGCAGATGTATTTACAAAACCTCAGTCTAGAAGTCGAATTCACCAGTTAATTAACCTTAACAATTGTGAAAATTAGGGGAGGTGTTAGCTATTCAGATACTTCATGCATATGTAATTTTCACACTCATGAATATGTATGAGCCTGTGACATCATCACTTTCTGTGTATGCTATCATGTGACTGTTTTTCCCGCTCTTTTGTATTTGAACTATTGTTAGTCTGAAATAAACCAGGGAGAAGTCAACACAGCTAAGAGATTGTTCTGTCTACTTTATACTGACCTAAACCCAACATGGCAACAGATATCGCATACACTACAGCTTCTGAGGGGTCTCAGTCTCTTACAACTGTATGTTTATATATATATATATATATATATATATATACACACATATATATATATATATATATATATATATATATATATATATATATATATATATATATATATATATATATATGTATATATATATATATATATATATATCCCTTAGAGAGAGAGAGAGATGCATGCTCACGTACATAACAAGTACGATAAATACATAGAGAAAATGATTATAAATATGTAATAGTCATTAATCTTTACATTAAACTTTTCCATTTCTCTTTATTCCAGAAAAATGTGACAAACTGTTCCAGCGTGACGCGAAGTTAGGAGAATGCTACCTCAAGTTCAAAGCCACTGTTCAGAAAGATAAATGCGGGTATGTTCAGTGTTTACTCAATAATCATAGAAGTAGTTCTTGCAGCAGCAGCTAGATGTGTAAAAAGGAAGGAATGGGTTCACAATGAAAAAAAATTAAATGCTGGATAAGGAAGGAAGGAATGGGTTTTAATGTCGCTATCAACAGCTTAGGTCATCTCGTGAAGAGATAGAAACCCGGAACCGGGAAGAAATTCCCTTCTCTTTACAAATAGTCCTGAGGGGTGTTTCTGTTGCATAAGTACCATGTACAGCACTCCACAATGCCGCACATTTATATAGCCGCCAGGCCGAATCGCTTGGGGATCCAGCGGAGACTTGAACCTGGGAACTCGCGCTTGGAAGCTAAGCACCATAACCATTAGGCCACTGCAAATTACTATTTAGAGTAGTAGTAGCAGTAGTAGTAGTAGTAGTTGTAGTAGCAGTAGTTGTAGTAGTTGTAGTAGTAGTAGTAGTTGTAGTAGTAGTACTCCTCTGCTTCTACCTCTACTTGTTGTAACAGGGTTGTCCATTTCTAAATATTAAGTTGCACAATCCTGTGCTCAATAGGACATATTCACATTAGAGCACCATCCAACAGACTTGGACAAATGACAGCTGGGGCCCCTATTACTGCTGGAGCAAAGCATGATATAATAGCTTGTTTTCTAATGTTTATGTTCAATTTATGCTATTCAAATAACTTTCATTTGGTGGCAGGTTGAAAAAGTATGTCCTTTGTACATTAGTAAGGATTACTGTGCAAAGGAAGTTAAATAGATTTGAGCGTGACTTTTTATTTTCTATTTCAAAGGTCTGATCTATTCCAGCTGTTTCTAAGTTCTTTCAACATTACCAATTATCAATGTTATTTGACCTCTTCATTTTGTTCTGCAATTCAAAATCAATTAACATGTTATGGTTCCCTAGGAACATTCTGTCCTGCTTTAATAGGAAGCATGCAAGTTCAGTTCAAGAGTTTTACCATTTCCTGCCATCCTCCTATCATATAGCTGATCAAGATTCTGCTTTATTTTACATCATTATCTGTTGAGAGATGGATGACTTTCAATCAGAGAGAGTGCCTCAACTTCAGCAATTTCTAAAAATGTGTGGTATTTTAACCAATGGTTTGAGAAAGCCAACCTTGGTATCCTGACAGGCTGTAGTTGCTACTGGTATAGTACCTGATGGACCTTTAGAACATCTTGAGGAGCAGTACTGTAGCAGCCAAGTTAGAGACAGGGATGCAGACTCCCTCACAAATCCTGGTCTCCTGTTAAGCACAGTGGACCCCAGTACTTTTCCATTGATAAATGTATTGGGTACCTACAATTACTATATGAAATTTCACAACTATGACCATCTTTTAATCCTCATTATGGTTATTAAGAAAATAATCAAGTACTGTAGAACACACATATGACGCGTGTCCCAAATATAGCGAATTGGAGAGTTTTCGCATCATAGCGTATCTTTATGTTAGCGACGGTAACCGCCGTTGACAGCACCAAAGTACAGAAAAGAAGTACAGCGTTTTATATATAGCGAAGCGGAACCACACGCTATGTACGCTATATATAAACAGACGTGTAAATTGTGTGTTAGAGAAAAGTAGTAAGGTGCTAGGGAAATGCCTGCTCACTCCAATACAGCCAGTAGTGGGACTGCCAGGCATGGTAGCACAATAGGGGGTTATTCGTCCCAGCAGCCTGTGGCCACAAGCTGGCTTTTGTGAAGCTTTCCTACTGGCTCAACACTTCGCCGGTCATCGTTTGACTGTCAAACATATCTTATTTGTCTGTGTTGAGACTGTGTTGTGTCCAGAAATAGACATTTCAATGTAAACAGCTTTCAGAAACTCTTTGAAAAGATTCCACCAGACAGCTTATTTACATGAGATAGGTCTGTTTTTTCAGATTATGAAATATTTTAAGAATTTTGTTTCTTTTGAAACAACCTTGCATGATTAACTTATACTTTGAAACTGTTCATTATTTTGTGAGCATTTTTATCTATTCATTGCTTTGTTATTGTTTTCGACAATAACAAAGGACCATTATTTTTATTCAGTTTTTATGGCAGTAAATAGCCTTTGTGTGCTGATGTGCCTTTAAGCAATGATTCATTCATTCATTCATTGGACGGTCATTTGAAATTCATGTTTAGTTGCATTTAATTCCACCAAAACGCACTTCAGGATCACTCTATTTATCACGAATATTGGAAAATGTAAATATTTTTTCTATTCCATTTTTCTCTTTTACAGAGCTTCAAAGCTTTTCCTAGCGTGTGGAAGGGAATACACAAAAGACTGCAAGTATTTGACTGATAAATTCGGGAAGAAGTTGGATCGCTTCGAGGCAGTTCTCAAAAAGAAATGCCCAGGTAAAACCTTATGTAAATACTCAAGTGTTACTCTTTATATAATTACGTAAAAAAGTATCTACATATTTACAGTTCTACATATATTCCATTCATGCATAAACATACATATACTCAGTTCCTGCACCAGTCGACCGGACGTCTGCCAGTGCCTGGTTGTACAAACACCTATGGATAACATGTCAAAATATAATCCAAGAAAATCAATTACCTAGGTAGCTTGCTAATCAAAGCTACATTCAGTTGTGATGGTAATCCATGCATCCAAACCCAGGAAACTGGGTGTCGTGAATTGTGCCAGGGCTGCAGATGCATTTAGTGCAGGAATTAAGTGTTGGCACTGTACCTACCTACCTATTTACGTGCATACATAATCTACATCTATCCAGGCACAGACATATGGGTACAGAGGGGGTTTGAGGGGTTAGACGCCGCTAACCCCCGCCTCCTCGACCCCTTACAGTTCAAAACGATATTCTTCCTCTTGTGAATTGTCACTTTCACTGGTTCTGCTTGAGATCAATGGAGCAGAATGGGGTACAAAGGAACCCCCTACCAGAGACATATAAAACTCCTGAGTAAATGTATGTCTTTGTCCCTACACAGAAGTGTGGATGCACCAGTCCTATCAAGGTCATTTACCGACCAGGTGTGAATACTTAACCCTTCCGATGATCCATGACGCTACTTTCGTCCAGAGCACAAGGATGCAAAGATATTTGAAAACCATCTAAACCCTGTAATGTTGGTATTCATTGGATAGCATTCACTAAGTACTCTCAGATAAGTACCATGTGCCAGGGTTTCAGTAATTTTCCAGGTTGTTTCCATTATTTTGTATTGGTCAAGGGTTAAAATGCATGTGAAGCAGAAAGACCAATGACATCGACTCTAAATATTTTAAACAAGCAGGGTTTGCATTCGTAACACGCAATCGACTTTACTGCCACTGGACACTTGATACCAATAAGGATCAAGGTAACTTTGCATGATCTAGACAAGAGCAAATAGTGTTATGGATGCACACATGCATGTCCGGGATGCATGTATGCAAACAGAAATATAAATGTAAATGCCAATGCATATTAGATTCAACTAATCTTAGTATTTGAAGGGATTACGATCGGTTTATTTCACCCACACGCGTTGTACATACATACATACATACATACATACATACATAGGAACGTACTTAAATACTGGTGCATACATATATATATATATATATATATATATATATATATATATATATATATATATATATATATATATATATATATATATATATATATATATATATATATATAACACTTTACATAGACACGAAGATCAATGTGTGCGTGTGCTTCCATTTTAAAGAGAAAACTCCTCATTTCTTCATCAAAACATGCCCAATAATAACCTGATAAAACACACACACATGTATATGTATTACGTACGTACGTGTACGCACACATACACACGCACATTTATATATATATATATATATATATATATATATATATATATATATATATATATATATATATATATATATATATATATACACACATATATATATATATATATATATATATATATATATATATATATATATATGATATTTATATATACATATATATTTATATATATATATATATATATATATATATATATATATATATATATATATATATATATATATATATATATATATATATATATATATATATAAATACATACACAATCCTTTCTATTTTTCAGCTTCTGATGTCAGGGGTTTTGACCTGATTCGAGGATTTGGCTCAGTGGATCTATTTGGCGAGGAGGAAGAGAAGAGCAGTGATTTCAGCGACGATGCCCTGGATGAAATGATGCGAGATTTCGCAGAGCCCGCTGAAACCCGCGAGACTGGGAACATTGCGAGTCTGAAGAAACTGATAGATTTGCTGAAAGAAATGGATGTGAAGAACTGAGGTTTGTATCCAAACTCCGCCTTGTAATATTTTCAATACAATCTTGAATGAATAAAGGAATGAATGGGGTTTTAGCTTAGATATATAAAAACAAGTGGATATGAAACTAGCCGGTCAACCTGAACAGGCTGGCTGCGGCCAATAGCCCAAAAGTCGTGTTCTAGCTGTGCATATTGGTGCGTAAGTTTCTCTGTAATGTAAATGGTACGAGAGCCCTCATTGGTCTTGTTCTCCTAGTGACTTCACCCTTATGCCAGATTCGAGTCCCCTGGCATGGTCAGGCTTTCACTCTAGCGCATTTAGTAATGTGTCTCTCGCTACATATCCATTCTTTTAATTATCTAAGATTTTACGTTGCTTTCAACAGCTTAGGTCATATTGCAACGAGATAGAAACCCGTAATAAACTGGGAAGAAATTCCGTTCTCTTCACGAATAGTTGCAAGGGGTCTTTCAGCTACAGATGGGCCATAGACAGCCCTCCACAATGCCGAACATTCATATAGCGACCAGGCCAACCCGCTTGGGGATGCAGCGGAGACTCGAACCTGCAAATTCCGCAATCTTGAGGGAGTTGGAATCTTGTTTTATCATCACCTATTTGTCATAAGCCAGTTCATGGGTGTACAATTGTCGCGTTCTCGCACCAGTGTGCGACAGAGTCTTAAAACCGTGCATTAGGCAAACCTCTTTAAACACTTTTATATTCGGCAACTTTTCTGGTAGCAGAGGAAGTTGAGTCAACGTGACGTTTTACCTTATTCTTGATATCGATTTGATCTTAAAACACAACAACTCAATTCTTTTATCATCTGCCGATTGGTCCATGCCTTTATTCATGATAATATAACTAGAGATATACATAAGCCAGGAAGATAAGAAAATCCTAGATAACGAGATCGACAATGTTGTCGGTAAAAGTGGCGCTACTTCGACGCCTATTAAACAACCGGTAACACGAAAACCGGCGCCGAATATCGTAGCCGAGATTCTGGCAGAAAAAAACATGGCTGCCGGCAGCCACTCCTCGTCGTCCTCCGAGTCGACTAGCAGGGGATCCAAACGTAAGCGGAATGCTAGTAAGCCTACCGAGAACCTCTGGCATCCAGAACCTCTGGACTGGCATGATGTGACACTGCCTTCTGTCACAGACAAACCCACCAATCCACCTGACTTTAGCAAACTCATGGGGATTGATAACAGGTTTTTCACTCCTGATGTTGTCAGGAAGATAGCCGAGGCCTATGATAGCCTCAATAAGTATTAGAACATGCACTCCGGGGTACATGCACAGACTGAGCTATGAATAATTATTTTCAATATGTATAAGTTTATTTTGTATAATGACTTTTCAGTTAGTAGTTTTAATTTGCATATCTCCATATCACCAGAGGTGCATATCTATGCAAAGGGTTATTGTTCTATACAATCCTGTGGATATTTTACTATCTGTGCCAAGTTTGACATAGACATTTCTTGTTGTACCAACTCTCAAGTTGTATACTATAATCATCACATAAGACCTATCGTGCCTTATCTCTATCACATGTCTGGACACTTGTCCAATCTTAATTGCATGAGGTACATGCATATATCTAATAACACTGTGTTTGTTTTATGTATATTCATCTATGGATGTTTTATTTATTACAGGACCATAATTGGACAACCAATTAACATTCTGTGCATTTTGAGTACCATAGAGGACCTATCGCATGCTGGGCCTACAGTACTCCCTAGTGATTCTATTGATCATTTTGACAATGTGACCCTCAGGATTCAGAGACTTACATATGTATGTATAATTCCATTATTGCCATATCACCTGATTAATGTCTTCCAGCATAATATACCTGAGTTGCTACCCCAGGATTATGTATGTTCTCCACCAGAGGTGGATGATTTTTATTTGTATGCAAGTATGAATACCAATAATAACAGTTTGAATTCCAATTTGGAAACACTTGTTGTTAATCTATCATCCCACAAACTGTCAGATGATGAAATCAAGGTACTTAAAAGGGGTTTAAAGTTTTGTCCCACCCCAGGGGAACCGAACTTTGGTGACTTAAGGGATGATCTCAATAAGTTTCACACTAGGTTAAGACGACAACTATTCTTCAGCACTCTGCCGGAGAAAGATGAGGAAGATGGTAGGCCATCTATCCCATCACAAGATGATGACAGAGATGGTTTCAGTCATCAAAAATTTAGAGAACCTTCTAAATGGAAACCCCCACCAGTTGTTCAACTGGAACTCTTTTTTAGACAAAATGAGATGGACCTTTTGACACATAATGTCCCTTCCTACAGACATCATAATCTGTCCAAAGGTGAACAGGCAGCTATAAAATCACTTTCCAACAATAGATCTATTGTCATTAAACCCGCCGACAAAGGAGGGGCAGTAGTAGTCCAAGATGTCTTAGACTATATAAGCGAAGGGATGAGACAACTCTCAGACCCAAAATTTTATATTGAGACCCCGGAAGATCTCACCAACACACACACTTGTGATATAAACACTTTCTTGAAGAAATTGCTTGATGATGATCAAATAGACGATAAATGTTATGAATATTTATATGTTAGCAAAGAGAGGACGTCCCTCTTTTATATGCTCCCAAAAATCCACAAAAATCCCAAAAAGCCCCCAGGGAGGCCAATAGTGTCGGGCAATGGTTGTCCGACAGAAAGGATTTCCCAATTTGTAGATTTCTTTCTACAACCTACCGTTAAACTTCTTCCGTCTTATGTTCAAGACACCACTCACTTTCTTAAGAAATTACTTAGGTTAGACAGACTACCACCGGATAGTCTGATAGTCACCATGGATGTTTCTAGTTTATATACAAACATCCCTAACGCTCAGGGCATTGAAGCTGCCAAATTAGCTCTTCTGGCAAGTGGCCAACATAACCGAAAACCTTCTATTATGAATTTATGTACACTTTTAGAAAAAGTTCTGACTATGAATAATTTCTCGTTTGCTGGCAGGCAATTCCTTCAGGTTGGAGGCACAGCTATGGGCACCAAAGTGGCGCCATCTTTTGCCAATACATTTATGGGCTGGTTTGAAGACCAGTTTGTTTATACATACCCAAAGCAACCTCTACTTTGGGTGAGATATATTGACGATATTTTCCAAATTTGGACACATGGCATGATTGAATTTAGAAAATTTGAACAACATTTGAACAATGCGGTTGAATCAATTAAGTTTGAAACTGATATTTCCAATAAAGAAGTACATTTTTTAGATGTTACTGTCAAAATTGAGGATGGCCTCATTTCCACCTCACTCTACACTAAACCTACAGACGCCCATAACTATCTTAGTTATAAATCTTGTCACCCTAGGAATTGTAAAAAGGCTATACCTTATAGCCAATTCCTAAGGGTGAGGCGTATTTGCAGCAATACAGATGATTTTGTATTTCACAGCAGGAATCTTGCAAGATATTTCTTAAAAGCAGATTACCCGGCTGACCTCATTCAAGAATCTTTTGATAAGGCTTTTCAGAAAGACAGGCACATACTCATCCACCCGCCCCTGAAAGACAGGACTGTGGACAAGGAATTTCCTGAAGAAATCTTCCTTATTAGCACCTACCACCCAGCAGGTGGTTTTCTCAACGACATCATCCGGAAAAACTGGGACCTCCTAGACCGCTCCAGCAGCACCAGACCAATCTTGAACTGGAAAATTACAAAAGGTTTTCGAAGACCTAAGAACCTAAGGGACCACCTGGTGAGAGCTCTTTGCATTAATCCTATGGATGTCCAACAGGACAGACGTTCCAATAACCTGAAAAAAGGTAAGCCTAAAAAGCGTTGTTCACGCCCAAACTGTAGATATTGTCCCAAATTAGTTAAAAAAGGATCCATCAATAGCCCTATCACAGGGAGAAAATACAACACAATTCGCAATTGTGATTGTGAGACTAACAATATTATCTATTGTATCTCTTGTACTCGTTGTCATAAACAATATGTTGGTCATACAAAACGCACCCTCAGGGAGAGGATGTGTGAGCATTTTAGATTTATTTCTCAAAATAACAATACCCACAGTGTGGGTAGACATTTCAATACAGAGGACCACCGTGGTCTATCTGATGTGGAAATTTTTGTTTTGCAATTTGGAAGGAAAGATCCAGACTCAGCAGAGTCACTGGCCATTAGATTAATTTTGGAATTAATGTGGATCCATAGACTTAGATCCACCACCCCTATGGGCCTCAATGTTTTCGACTAAGAAAATGATGATGCCATATCTCACACAATCATGTGATCTTTTGGGTTATAACCCCTGTTTTCCTGTCATTTGTTGTATTTCTATAACCTTATTGATTTCAGCTTGGACACTGGTCAAGCGACCATAGTGTTTATTTTCTCTTGGTGGGCGTCTTGAATTTATTATTCTCCTAGTACTTTTACACACCCTGATGCAGGCATTAAGGGTGTGACACTATCCCAACTTTCGAACCCATTACAAAATTTCATTCAATAGCACTTAGGGTATCTTGTAGATGCCATTTTAATTCCATCTCTCATACATTTCGACCACTCTAAAATTCAATTTTTTGGACTTTTTACCTCTGATGATTGTCTGTAGGCATGAAACCGCTCTTACGGGGGTTCACGTGAACCCCTCCAGAGGGAGCCACCGACTGGCCCCTCGAACTCCACTTGTTTACCTTGACTACCCGCGTGGGACCAAGGAGACACGTGAATACGTCTTTGTTGTTTCTAGGAACGCCCGCCAGTTGATGACACAACAATGTCATTAGCGGTCAGGTTTTCTTCTTGTACACCAGAGAAAATCCGTCGTCTTCTGTCTTTTCCCCTGTTCTTCCAAGATAAGAAAATCCTACCAATTCAGCTCTAACACCAGTCAGACACCATTGTTATGCAAATTAGCACTTGTCAGTACACCAGCCTCCCCTGGCATCAATTCCTCTACATGGGTTATTCAAGGGTTATTTTTATCTCTGGTATGGGGGAGGATGTTGTTGTGATATGTGGGTCACAGGAAATGATGATAAATAGGGCAATGCACATGCTCAGTTGAGTACCGAAAGAAGAGTGGGGTACTGAAAAGAGCTAATTCGCATAAAAAAGCGTCCGATTCGGCGAATGGTGTATGAGCTACTAGCAAAAGTTGTTTATCTCCCTAGGTTAGGTATATCTCTGATATAACTGAATTGGTAGTGCCACCTGGTGACGTTTGTTTCAAAAAATTGTCGCATAGCGGCCACCAAAAGATTCTATGCTCCAGGACTAAGACACTTGCACACCCCTGCAGTTATATAAGTGGTCATGGAAACTGGATCACCCAGGAAAACACGGCCAGTGGTGAATAGACAGGGCTTGAATTGAGGGTTGCTCATCTAAGAGACAGGGTAACGTCAGTGGCAATGCCTTTGACCAATCAGTTATAGGGGGAACCCTCAAGCTTGGAGGAGATCTCACTAAAATAGTAGATGATTATTCATATGTATGTACATATCATTGTATGTGTGTATGTATATATGTATGCATGTATGTAGATATTATTATATGTATGTATGTACATTTTATTGTATGTATGTATGTATGTATGCATGCATGTATATATGTATGCATGTATGTACATATCATTGTTTGTGAGTAAGTACATTTTATTGTATGTATGTAATACTATGTAAGCATGTATGTACATAGCATTGTATGTATATATGCATGTATCTACGTACCAGTGTTTATGTGTATTCATGTATGAATGTATGCATGCTCGTGTGTGTGTATGTGTGCATGCATACATGTATGTTAGTGATGTATGTATGCATCTCCAAAGTGTATCTATACGTACATGGAGTTTTTATCCTTTTATGATTGTGTATTTTCAGTTCCAACGATATTGGAAGCTAGATGACGTCATTAGAGGAAATGACCATTTGACCACCACACGTACGTGACCAGACCAGCTGCTTAGACACCTAGCCATGCCTTGTACACTTCGTATCATCAGTGATTAGATATTACTAAATATAAAACTGTAATATTGCTTTTTAAGTCATCTCTGATACGAATTATTTTACTGAGTCAGTTTCAGCATTAAATTCAAACCTGAATAGGAGGGAACCTTGATTTGGAGGCGAATTAGTTTATCCGAGTGTAACTTTGAAGAAATCATTGTCACATACGTTTCGTACGAAAGATAAACCACATTGTGTTTTACTTGAAAGAAATTCTTATTGAAATTAAGACAGTTTCTGCATCAATTATATAAATTCAAACCTGAATAGGAGGGAACATTGATTTGGAAGCGAATTAGTTTATCAAAGTGTAACTTTGAAGAAATCATTGTCACATACGTTTTGTACGAAAGATAAAGCATATTGTGTTTTACTTGAAACAAATTCTTATTGGAAGTATTTCGCCGAACATTGAAAAGAATTCCTGATGAAATATTTATCAAAATATCGTTTTGCTATTAAGATATTTCCATATAATGCCATGACATCAGACGATGAGTACGTTGAAGATGCAGGATTGATTGCCAGCGAAATGATAAGACTTTGGTATCATTGATTATTGATTTGTGGCGCAGTGTCACAGTTTATAATACTTGATATGTGATAATACTCAAATGCGCCATATCTCTGTGAATTCTGACAGACTTACCTTATATCTTCCTTGATATCTCAAACTGAAATATATTGACTAGTACTGCTCAAGAAATAATGCTATGCGCGGACTAATAAAACAGACTTAGATGCAAGAAGATCATCCTAGTTGTTATTATTCACTGAACAATAAATATATATACATATATATATATATATATATATATATATATATATATATATATATATATATATATATATATATATATATATATATATATATATATATATATATACATGGCCACCATCATCAGCGGCCATAATGCTAAGATCCTCAACCCTGCGCCTACAGAAGATCCACGCACATGCAACTGCAAGAGGCCCGACACTTGCCCACTAAGCGGCAAATGCCTAACCAAATGTGTCGTGTACAAAGCCACTGTCACAGCCCCTCCCAAACATGTTCGCCACTATTATGGATTAACTGAGGGCCCCTTCAAGACCTGCTACTACAACCACACCCACTCATTCCGAAATAAGAGCTGCAAGAACGACACCGAACTATCTATCTATATATATATATATATATATATATATATATATATATATATATATATATATATATATATATATATATATATATATATATGTGTGTGTGTGTGTTTTGCAAAGTACAACTTCCCATACTTTACACCACATCATATGAAATTTACGGCTTATTATCAGCCAGTCATGTCCATTTACCCGAACAATACATTCATCCAACATTCTCTCCTCGGTTCATATATAACTGCCATCAGAAAGACGATTCGGCTGATCCTTGCGATTCAACGGTAAATTTGTGTTGGTCATGAATATGAATTGTCTAATAAAAGGTAAGAGATAATACACATTCGTTACCTTAAAAATAGTATTCCTATTTCATCGAGACAAATGTCTGCACTCACCAATATAAAAGTGACAGTCATCTTCATTTCAGATTTACCGCTAACCCATATACACACATTGAGTCATCTCTGGCTATATATACTACAGATTTGATTTTTGCCGCTTCATATCTAAATAAAAAGCTACAATTTCAAAAATTTTGTGAATAATAAATGGGAATAAGTATCTGCCTCGAACAGTGTTGAAATTTGCAAACATTAGCTAATTAGCTAATTAATTGGTGGAAATTTCAAATAACTTATATTTGGTGGTGAATCCTGAGCGTTCCGTCATACACTGTAGGCAGACGAGGCTCTATTATGACTTGGGCCCAGGATGACTTATACTTACCTGGTAGAGGAGCTAACTGTCATCAGCAAGGCGATTTGGCCCAAAGTGTGGACGACTCAATTGTAAAATCATGTGGTCATGAATATGAATTGTCTAGAAATAGGTAAGATGAAATAGGAACACCATTTTAAAAGTAACGAATGTGTATTATCTCTTACCTATTTCCCAGTCTGTTGTCCCACAAGCAATTGGACAGGAAGAAAACCCCAATTCGCCACTTACATTTTAGGCCGGAAAAAACAGATTTATCATGCTTTAAGTGGGGCAAATACCTGGTGTTTTGTATTCACGATGCCTACTGGTCACGCTGGCTAAACAGTCAAAGGCGGCGGGGCTACCTCTTTTTAGGTACCAGGGGTATTCCGCTGGAAAATTTATTTATATTTGTATGTTTATTGACTGCACTAGGTTACAGAATCACACATATTCAAAAACATATGATATAGAAAGAAAAACATATATACATAACCGGACACGGGATCATCCTGTATCATCAGAGCCTTACAATTGCTTAGTCGGAAATGGTATATTCAAAGACGAAGCCTCCAAAGGCCTGCCTCCCAAGACAGATTCAGATGCCATCCTTGGCGAATAGATGGCACTACGGTATTCCAGGGTGGGTGGTTGAGGTTCTACGTGTACAACACCCTCGTGTGGCAATTGTGTGAACTAAGCAACACAATAGTCCACATACTAAGGTCAGTGTGAGCATCATTTTATAGGGTAGTAGTAGTAGGATAAACGCAGAAAAATGCCTTGTAAAAATTGCAAGATTACTGGCAAGATAGACTGGGTCCCTAGTTGCTGATTAGTTAAATCTTATGCTGCTGATAACTTTTGCCAATACAAAATGATGCAAAAAAATATTTTTAAAAATGACTGAAACCCTGGCACACACGGGTACTAATATGAGAGTACTCAGCGAGACCTATCCAATGAATACCAACACAACAGGGTTTAGGTAGTTTTCAGAAATCTTTGCGTTCTTGTGCTTTGGACAGAAGAAGCCTTACCCTAACAAGGGTTGAAGCACTCACATCTAGACCGTACAGTGCTGACATTTAATACCTGCACTAAATGCGTGGGCAGCCCAGGCTTAATACACGACCGCACGCCCGATTGCCACCCAGTTTCTAGGGCATAGATGCATGGATGAGCTCAAAAATGCACGTAGCTTTCATTCGCAAGCAACGTGGGTCATTGATGTGCTTAGCTTATTATTTATAACATTTTCCATGGGTGTTTGTACAACCAGGTATTTGCTGACGTTCGGTCGACTGGTGCAGGAATTAAATATCTGTACTTTACACGTGATCTGACAAATATGCAAATATCTTAATAAAAAACAATAGTTTAAGAAATATTTGACTGGAAGTTTTTTTGTTTTTATAAATTTAATATTCACTCTCAAATATTCTTCAGTACTATTTGGTGTTCGAAGTTACTAGACGTAGTACACAGTTCTACCATGAGATAAGAGAATTTTCTTTTTATTAAGGTCTCACCCATAGTTGAATAATACATACATTGCATGGTAAAAGAAATGACTGTCAACTTTGAACTACGAGAGACCATACACTATGAGCAAAGAAGAGTATACAATATTAAAATGAAAATATCATATAAAATCATTTCGGAACACACCTGTTCTGATGTTTAGCATTTTAGAATTTGGAATTTGGAATTTCGTTTTTCGTCACATTTATGCCAATTGTGGCTAATTCGGGACTAGCCAGTTGAAAATAGTGGAGGAAACCGGAGGACCCGGCGAAAACCACCGCCTAACCCCAAGTCACTGGCAACTTTCTCACATGCCCAGAATGGGATTCGAACCCAGGCAGTGGTGAGAGACAGCGTGCAGTCAGTGGTGGCGCCTTAGACCACACAGCCGTCAGAGCAAGCCCTAGAATTTTAGAACAGGTTTTGGCACTAGAGTATAATATTACACTTGGACAGTAAGAACACCTATATATTAATATGTGTATCATTTAAATAATTAAAATATGGCAAGACTTTGCAAGCATCATGCAAAAGGTTTTCTCTATGTACTTTGAAGTCAGGTGCAAACAGCGCAAAAGAAAGTATTCTTCATTTCCGTTTCCGTTTAAAACAATTTAAGCACACTCTTTCTTCACTTAGAACCTGTATATTGTTACTTTTCTCCAAGCAACCTGTTTCAGTATCAAATGAGCTACCCCACTGAATTGATCAACCAAAGTACCCCCCCCCCCCCTCCCTCAATAATAGCTGATTGCTCAATCCCTCCTCCCCAGGTTAAGCAACAACCATAGGAGAACATCACTGGTTGTCTGGCCTGCCAAGGACACACACCTGAGATTTCCTCTCTCTCTCTCACATGCCTTCCTACCTGACACAGTCTTCATCTGAACTCATGGCTTCCAAGTGCTCACTTCTAGCCTTCACCGTGGTCTGCCTGGTCATTGCAGGTAAATTTCATATTTCTTGAACTTCTAAAAGGAAAGCTTAGATATACGTAAGAAATATCTGTATGCTGCAAATTGCATATTTAAAAAGAAATCACCCAAAACGTTCCTAATTCTTTGTGTTCATAGTGGTCTACTTGGTGCTATTTGCAAGTAGATTTTGAAACTTTTAAAAATCTTGTTAGAAATACTTTAGATCTGTTCTTTCTTATTCTTCTCTTTAAGCCTTATCATTTTCTGTATTCATAGTTGTCTGCCTGGAACTAACTGTAATTATATTTGATAATTCTTAAAAACGAAAAGAATCTGAGAAATTCTTAAGAAAATCTCAGTCTTATTCTGATTGCTTGTTGATCTTTTTGTAGTCTGTTTGGGGATCATTGATGGTGGATTTTGAATATCGTAAAAAAAGTATTTGAAATCCTTAAAGATTGTAAGAGTTCCTGAGGAAGTTAACTTCTAGGTGCTGATTAGTGGTAATTCTTAAAAATTCAGGAATATCTTGAAAATTCATTGGTAAAACTGTCTATAGCTGCTGATTAAAGGTAAATCTTCAACAAATATCTGACGTGCTAATTACAGTAGATTCTTGTTAACATGTAACCCTTAAATGTCTACCTGGTGTTAGTTATCAGTTATTCTTTAAAAGGTGTTTACCTGGTGCTAATTACAGGTTATTCTTGAAAAGGTGTTTACCTGATGCTAATTACAGGTTATTCTTGAAAAGGTGTGTACCTGGTGCTAAATATAGGCAATTCTTAAAAAGATGTTTACCTGGTGCTAATTACAGGTAATTCTTGAAAAGTTGTTTACCTGGTGCTAATTACAGGTAATTCTTAAAAAGGTGTTTACCTGGTGCTAATTACAGGTAATTCTTAAAAAGGTGTTCACCTAGGGCTAATTACAGGTAATTCTTAAAAAAGGTGTCTACCTGGTGCTAATTACAGGTAATTCTTGAAAAGGAATTTACCTGGTGCTAATTACAGGTAATTTTTAAAAAGGTGTCTACCTGTTGCTAAATATAGGCAATTCTTAAAAAGGTGTTTACCTGGTGCTAATTACAGGTAATTCTTAAAAAGGTGTCTACCTGGTGCTAAAAAAAGGCAATTCTTAAAAAGGTGTTTACCTGGTGCTAATTACAGGTAATTCTTAAAAAGGTGTCTACCTGGTGCTAATTAAGGTAATTCTTAAAATGGTGTCTACCTGGTGCTAATTACAGGTGATTCTTAAAAGCTGTTTACCTGGTGCTTATTACAGGTAATTCTTAAAAAGATGTTCACCTGGTGCTAATTACTGGTAATTCTTAAAAAGGTGTCTACCTATTGCTAATAACAGGTAATACTTAAAAAGGTGTCTATCTGGTGCTAATTACAGGTAATTCTTGAAAAGGTGTCTACCTGGTGCTTATAACAGGTAGTTCGCACAAAGTTGTTTACCTCATGCTCATTACAGGTAATTCGTGAAAAGGTGTTTACCTGGGGCTAATTACAGGTAATTATTAAAAAGGTGTTTACCTGGTGCTAATTACAGGTAATTCTTAAAAAGGTGTCTACCTGATGCTAATTACATGTAATTCTTAAAAAGGTGTCTACCTGGTGCTAATTACATGTAATTCTTAAAAAGGTGTCTACCTGGTGCTTATTACAGGTAATTCTTGAAAAGGTGTTTACCTGGTGCTAATTACAGGTAATTCTTAAAAAGGTGTTTACCTGGTGCTAATTACAGGTAATTCTTAAAATGGTATCCACCTGGTGCTAATTACATGTAATTCTTAAAAAGGTGTTTACCTGGTGCTTATTACAGGT
This sequence comes from Maea johnstoni, assembly GCA_963942565.1. Taxonomy (NCBI): domain Eukaryota; kingdom Metazoa; phylum Annelida; class Polychaeta; order Spionida; family Magelonidae; genus Maea; species Maea johnstoni. The sequence goes on from OZ012699.1 coordinate 31,478,874, forward strand.
AATTCTTGAAAAGGTGTCTACCTGGTGCTAATTAAGGTAGAACCCTGCACGATACACGAGTCATTATTTAAACTTGAATATCACAAAACTGAGTCTAATGAAGACAACGGCACTTGTGCTATTGTAGAGGTTACATCTCATAGTTGCCGAATAATGGTAAATTTTTCAATAAGTAACTATTTTGAGGTAATGCGGCGCCCAGGGCCAGGCCAGGACGTTGGCAAAGGCCTGTGATTGAGCAAGACTAGAGAGTGTGCCCCTTTGCGGGGTTGTACACATATGACCTATTATCTATACCAATGTAAGGTTACTGCATGACAACAAGGTTTTTTGGGCAATTTGCATCTCGATCAGACCATGTCTGATCTAGGGAACTTTGCGTCACTTGAGCTGTCTGAGTAATAAATAAAGCTTACTATTAAGCCTTACGCCCACAGTAACGGGTCACTGCTTATGAATAACAAGCATCCTCAAGTTTTTTTTCATTTTTTGTGCATCGGAGGAAGCCTGAGAACTCGTTTGGCATCTGGGATTTTGTCCCATTTTAGTCTGATCGTGTGCCCGAGGTCCCCAGATCGGCTTAACATGTTTCAAAAATATCTTTCTGAAAAAATATGTTTAAAAACTTTGAACCAGAAATTTTGTTCTGGTCCTAACCCACAAATCTCCCTCAAATGATTTTTGAAAATATTTTTCATTACTACTAAGTGATGTCGCAAATGGCAATTGCGTTTCTGAACACCTTGATAGACACATTAATCACGTCGATATCACCTGAATGGATAAAGGGGCGTTCGCCCTCTTGTCAAATACTTGCCTGGTTCTCAGTCTGAGTTAGGGATAATGCCCCCACCACTATATGTACTAAGTAGGATTGATGTCTCTATCAAACTATAGATGGCAGCACTGTTTCCATGTGTTGCAGTTGTGATACAGACTACAGCTCAAGTGTGTCCCCTTTGAGGATTTATTCAGAACTAAACCTGGAGAGAGATCATTTTAGATCAGTGAAAGAGCCAGATATGACAGACTTGAAGCAAGTCTTGTCAAATACCTGCACGTAACGTTACTTACCTAATTATCGCTCCTGCCTCTCACACTGCGGCTTTGGTAGAAATACCTGCCATTCTTGGATCTTTAAATCATTAAAGGTCAAATGAAGATGTACCGAAAAAGCAATAAATAAATGCATACATAGATTACTTGACGATCCTTATATACATATATATATATATATATATATATATATATATATATATATATATATATATATATATACTTTATTGACTGTAGAGTTCTACAAAATGTACACATATATTTGAACAAAAAACAGAGAACAGTATTAAAAAAATAACTTTAAATAAACACAAGGTTAAGACACAGTAAAGGAACATAGATAATGAAAACTAAATAGTCTAACTGAAGGAAATAGAAAGAATAAGGAGAATCTTAAAGAAAGACATATACACATGTAAGAGATCTAAAATTTACAGGACAGATAACTCAAGAACTGGAGCTCATCTTTCATGTCTTTTGAGCATCTTTCCAAGACAACGTGTGGGTGTAGGCTATTTGCTTTAGTGCGCTTGACTTTCTGGTCAGGGGTCCGTTAAATCAGACAAAAACGGTAATAGATTAGCATACCCCTATACGCTGGTTTAGAACATAGTCATATATTCCGTTTATATGTCTACCTGATATACACCATAGTTTGACCATTACATTGTTATAGTTATTATCAGGACACTTTCATTAGATACAAATACATCTTTGATGTCCTGGTGTGACGCCAATTCCTCAAACATATCATTTCGGAGGTGCTGCGTATCTGGTCATTGCATAATGACGTTGGAAGCGTCTTCCACTGCATAAAGGTCACATAATGAACATACTCTACTCCAAGGGGGAAGACCTTTTAAACATATATCGTCGCATTTGAGTGATCTAGCATGGCACAGAATCCGGGCTAAATTTTCACATATTTGTATCATATTTGGAAATTTGTTTGATGGTGTCCACCATGTCAGATACCGGGTTTCTGGCTTAATTCTCAAGAGAAGGTCTAACTCCTTATGTAGCCTAGCTTTTAGGCTCCACAGAGTATCTTCAAGAGACCAGGCTCTATCCCAGAGCATTTAATTCTGTACGAATGACAGACCGCTGTTGATTTAAGTACTAGATACTGTTTATTACTAGTTGTTAGTGTGCTCGATGCGGTCTAGTTGATTTGAACATAACAGGTATTTTCTGGCTAGTGCGTTTTTTACTAGGCAATCTGTTTTCGACTTGGTAGTCACACAGAGGTGAGTGCCCTGTTCCGACGTGCAGTAAAACAGCGGCTTACCCAATCCATTGTTTGACGTGACCGAATTGGTCTTTTTCGTCACGCCGTCGCGTCACCGCAGAGTGAGAGTAATTTACGGCGAAATTAGAAGTGAAAAATTCGGCCGCAAAAAAAATGTTAATAGCACTGCGGAGTAATTTAAGACGAAAATTAGAGGTGAATAATTCGGCCGTGAAAAAAATGTTGATAGCACCGCGGAGTAATTTACGGCGAAAGGGATATTGTAGAAAAGGGTTGGAGAAACATTTACACCATTTGCATTAACAATTGGTAGGAAGGTCATGAATTATTTTTTAAATGTTTTAAAAAGAAGCATTTCTCACATCAACTGCTCACAAACAGGTTTCCCTTTTTCATTACAAAATCAGGCAGCATTGGGATCAACATTCAGATATTGATGAAAGGAAACCAGTAAAGTATTTCTGAAATGAGGTATAAAAGATAATTCTTAAAATGAAAAAAATTATCTAGAATCCTTACCTGTTTACGTTCCCGTTCCTCAATCCTTCGTTTGCGTCCAGTAGTCTCTTCCTGTTTTTTGTAGCTAAATATAGTTGGGATTGCATTCTTCTTCAATCTCTTTTTCTTGTGCAGACCCAGTTCATGTTTAGTGTTCTCATATGAATCAGGTGTAAAATGGTCTGAACAAATCCAAACACAGTCCCACTTCAGCTGCCTTTTCAGTTTTAATGCAGAAATCCATTGTTTCCTTCTTACAACATCCTTAGGTATCCGATGAAAACTTAATCCTGAGGTTCCACAGTAGCTATAGCAGCCATAGGCTGAGCAGTATTTTACCATTTTTTTTATCTAAAAACACTGCCCATTCAAGGAAACTACCTGAACATGCACCTTGCCCAATTACTTTTCCTGTATTTCCTGTACTAAAGCAGCCAGTGAGGGTGCCAGTGAGGGTGCCAGTGAGGGTGCTGTTATCCACTCACTGTATGCTGCACCTCCTGCTGGGGTTGCTATGGGGACCTGTTGCTATACACCAGCAGGAAGGGGCTTAATACACAAATTGCTGTTTAGGCCAAAATTAGCATGGGAGAATGGAAATGCAATCAGGAAGTGATTATGTGTAGTATAAAGGTAGTTCAAACAAGTTTTTGTACGAAACCAAAGCCTTCCTTTAAACTCTTCGAAATGGCTTTGTTTGAAGACCAATAAGTGTCCTACGTATATCTGGTGTTCCCCTTACAAAGGTTTTCAAGCAGCAAGGATTCCCAGCTCGTTGGATTAAATATATAGGAATACTACAATAACCTTTGCTTCTGAAAAACAACTTTTTTTGAGAATACCCCAAAACACAATTTTACACCTACTCAAATCCTTTGTGCAGACAGCTTTCTCCTGTTGACACAGGTAGGCTTACGAGGTTTGCATGCATAACACGTGACAGTCAACATATGATGTGACTAGACTCATACACATGATACAGCATCAGTGGTCCTTTATAAATACTGTAAATCACTTAAACAGCATCAGTGGTCCTTTATAAATACTGTAAATCACTTAAATATGACATGAACATTATAAAGCGCAATTACGGTACTGCCCTGGATAGCGTGATCTAAGTATAGCGGAGAACGGGAACAGCAGCAGCAATTTCAATTAAGAATTTAATAAAGACGGGGCTTTTATAATAGCGCATATGGGCAAAGCGCTATTATCGCTATCTTATTGTTCCTGCTATACTTTAGTGATTTACAGTAATAACATTATGGGTGGAATTACAGGTAATGCATCAAAACCTCTTGGACAATCCGGCGTTATCCCTCAAGCATGGTCTTCTTTAATGCCTCAAGAAATCACTAAAGAAGTAGGGCCCCCAGCAGAGACCCCCAAGGAAAGCATGCTTAGTCCATGCATGGAAGAACAGGGAAAAAGACAGAAGATGACGGGCAGACATTTTAACGCAGATGACCACCGGGGTCTTTCTGATTTAGAAATATATGTGTTGCAATTTGGAAAGAAAGATCCACACTCTGCTGAGTCTCTGGCTATAAGATTAATTATTCTGGAATTAATGTGGATCCATAGACTGAGATCAACTCCTCCCCTGGGTCTCAATGTTTTCGATTAAGAAAATGATGATGCCACTTCTCACACAATAATGTGATCTTTCAGGTAATAACCCCTGTTTTTCTGTCACATGCTTAGTCCATGCATTCTCTGATTGTCATCAAAGGCCAGAAAACATGAAAAAGCTCCAAGTTGGGGCTCCAACCATGAAACGAATGTTTTATAAATTTCAAACCAGGAGCTTATTAAAAATATGCTCTATCCATGCTTTACTGGTATTTCCACATTGTGATGGGCAAATGAACTGACTATGCTTCGTTTAAAGACATGCTAAACATTTGGTTGGTGCCAGGCCAAATGCATGAGCAAACTCAACAGGCGAGCTTTAACCCTCATGCTGCTGGTGGCCAATTTGGCCAATACAAAATGATGCAAAAAAACTGAAAAATGCCAGCTTTAATAGGCCGTCTGCAATACATTCTGAAATTCCCAAGATCGCGATCAACCTTAACTCATGCGCTGTTGCCGACCTTAACCCAGACCCTACTGGGCTAATACATACCAAAGTCGGTTTGTTTATATATTATCATGTCAGTTAAGTCATATGTGTATTTATATTATACGAATTGATGTAACTCGACAGTTTAGTTCGCGTAAAATTTACTTAACTGTATCCTTTAAACCACAGCAAACTCTGTCCATTTTTCAGGTTAGAAAAAACGTAATTAATCTTGTGATTCTTGTTTGAGTACTTTGGTATCATTTCCTTTCACTTTCTGTTTCAAGTTGTTTATCTAAAAATACGATTTGTAACCTATATGATTTTGTACTATTTTACTGTGCAGTCAATAAACATACAATGCAATACTGGTATATATACATATAGTGTATGTATTTTATATATATATATATATATATATATATATATATATATATATATATATATATATATATATATATATATATATATATATATATATATATACATATATATATATATATATACATATATATATATATATATATATATATATATATATATATATATATATATATATATATATATATATATATATATATATATATATATATATATATATATATATATATATATATATATATATAAACTTTTAACAATTTTTAGTTACCCTATCTCTGTAGTGATCGGGAAAAGTAAAATCTTATTTACCCTCCCTAAAAGACGGTTTTGAAAATAAAGTTTTTTATTAGCTCTTTCACACTTGGTCCATCGTAGTTCTCTCCTCCGGATATTTTCACATCTATGATGCGCCAGTAAACACGTCAATAGATGACCTCCCAGTATGACGGGTTAAGGCAAGATTGTTAGATCTCACGTTCTTACTGTCATTCCATCTTTCTGAATAGAATTCAATACACGTAGTTCCATTCATGCCAGACTTAGTCGCCCAGTCTCAGGACAGAGCACGGATTTGTACGCCCTCAATTCGTGTTGAACACAAATACTTTTGCAAATAGTGTTGTTATTCTTTTTTTTTTTACTGATAAAGGTCTAAACGACATCAGCCTTAGTTCTCACAAGAGTATAGGGTGACACCTGGGAGAAGTAGACAGGGAGTGGGCGCTGGTCATGAATCATCAAATTTCGCTGCCTCTCACTATCTGACCTAGATAGGATAACATCCCCCAGCCAGCCAGTCAGCCAGCAGGGCACAGATCACGTGACCAATACAACCCCAGGCCACAGCGCGTAACTCGAGGCGCAGATGCCGTAGAGGCTAGCATGCAGTACCTATGGGGTTGCGGATCAAGGGGATGTACTTCTCTGGGTGACACATATTCACCTAGAGTAGTTTTAGATATCCATGGAGTTTGCTTTTCTGTTCGATTTCAAAAGTGCAACCTTGCACTTTTTCCTTCTCACACGTGGAGCGCAGGAATGTTCTGTCGCATTAGTGAACATTTTAATTTCTACGTCATATTTTGAAAAAAAAATGATGGAAAATTGTTGGTTTGATAACCCCTCTCTAAGTACTTATTAGTTATTTCATTTTTTTGGACAAATTGTGTTTAACCGATTAATGCTCTCAGCGGCCAAAAGGGAAAGCAAAACTGGGCTATGAAATCTCTCAAGGAAAAGCAAAACTGGGCTATATAATCTCTCTCAAGGGAAAGCAAAACTGGGCTATGAAATCTCTCAAGGGAAAAGAAAAGATGGGCTATAAAATCTCTCAATGGAAAGCAAAACTTGTCTATGAAATCTCTCAATGGAAAGCAAAACTGGGCTATGAAATCTCTCAAGGGAAAATATAACTGGGCTTTGAAATCTCTCAATAGAAAGCAAAACTGGGCTATGAAATCTCTCAATGGAAAATCTCTCAAGGGAAACCCAAACTGGGCTATGAAATCTCTCAAGGGAAAACAAAACTGGGCTATGAAATCTCTCAAGGGAAAGCAAAACTGGGCTATGAAATATCTCAAAGGAAAGCAAAACTGGGCTATGAAATCTCTCAAGGGAAAGCAAAATTGGGCTATGAAATCTCTCAATAGAAAGCAAAACTGGGCTATGAAATCTCTCAAGGGAAAGCAAAACTGGGCTATGAAATATCTCAAAGGAAAGCAAAACTGGGCTATGAAATCTCTCAAGGGAAAGCAAAACTGGGCTATGAAATCTCTCAATAGAAAGCAAAACTGGGCTATGAAATCTCTCAATGGAAAACAAAACTGGGCTCTGAAATCTCTCAATGGAAAGCATAACTGGGCTATGAAATCTCTCAAGGGAAAGCAAAACTGGGCTATGAAATCTCTCAAGTGAAAGCAAAACTGGGCTATGAAATCTCTCAAGGGAAAGAAAAGCAGGGCTATGAAATCTCTCAAGGAAAGGCAAAACTGGGCTTTGAAATCTCACAAGGGAATGCAAAACTGGCCTATGAAATCTCTCAAGGGAAAGCAAAACTGGGCTATGAAATCTCTCAAGGGAAAGCAAAACTGGGCTATGAAATCTCTCAAGGGAAAGCAAAACTGGGCTACGCAAAACTGGGCTATGAAATATCTTAAAATCTCTTGAAATCTCTCAATGGAAAGCAAAACTGGGCTATGAAATCTCTCAAGGGAAAGCAGAACTGGGATATGAAATATCTCAAGGGAAAGCAAAACTGGGCTTTGAAATCTCTCAAGGAAAAGCAAAACTGGGCTATGAAATATCTCAAGGGAAAGCAAAACTGGGCTATGAAATCTCTCAAGGGAAAGAAAAGCTGGGCAATGAAATATCTCAAGGGAAAACAAAACTGGGCTATGAAATATCTCAAGGGAAAGCAAAACTGGGCTATGAAATCTCTCAAGGGAAAGAAAAGCTGGGCAATGAAATATCTCAAGGGAAAACAAAACTGGGCTATGAAATCTCTCAATCCGGAAGCAAAATCGGAAAAATATGTGACGACGATGAAATGTTACTTAAAACACTACCAACGACTTTTCTTCAAAAAAATTGTAAAATCACTTTCAATTACAAAGTTTTTATCAAACGTGTTTGAGATCCAGGCGATGACTTGTGGAGGAACTCTAGATACTGTCATCAAAAGGTTAAACAATCAGTGGGTTAAGGGACAAGGGACACATACTGCAAGGTATGGTTAGAAGTAAGGAAAGACGCAGGGGAAAAATGGAAAACATGGGACGGTAAAACTTGAACATAGGCTTAAAAAGGGGCGGAGCCCAGCCCATGACATGATATAATATTTACCAAGGAGATAAAGGGGGGAGCAAAGGGTTTTATACTAACATTAAGTTGGGCGGATAGCCCCTTTAACAAAAATTCTCCATGCATATGTCAAGAATCAACTACATACCAGATAATTACAAACATAAGGAAAGGGCACGTGCCTTAAAATAGGATCCCTGAATTGCAGAGGCTTATCAAAAAGGGAGAAAAGAGTAGACATCTTTGAAAAATTAAAGAAAGATGGCTACGATATTATAATGCTACAAGATATCCACTGGGATAAAAACACAGATTTAAGAGCTAGGCAGGAATGGAACTATATAATGATAAGTGCCCCAAATACTACTGTATCTAGAGGCACTGCAATTCTATTTAGAAATACGTTTGAATTACCAATAAAAGACAAGATAATTGATACCAATGGAAACTTCTGTATAACGGAACTGGAATTGCATAATAAACTATCAATTGTAATATGCTCATTATATGGGCCAAATATAGACAATCCGAACTTTTTCCAAAATATAGAGAACCATATTCTGAAATTTAACAATCCAATAGTAATTATAGGAGGGGATTGGAATGCCACTCTTAACTTCAAGATGGACAACACAAAATATGTGAACCATAACAACCCCAGAAATGTTAAAGCAATTAAAAAATTAATCAATAACTTAAATCTTCAGGATGCATGGAGAGTCGCTAATAAGGAAAAAAGGAAATACACATGGAGTCAGGGTATCTCAGGAAAACAAGCAAGACTGGATTATTTCCTAATAAGCGAAGAATTATTATCTATAACAAAAAACTTTAAAATAGGAAACAAATATAGGACAGACCATAGCATTATCTCGTTTGAGCTCACCATATCCGAGAATAAAAAAGGCCCTGGGATTTGGAAATTTAATAATGATCTCTTAAAGAACAAAGACTTTATTAAAATGGTAAAGAGAGAAATAAATATACATAATTGAATATATGCTGCTACACCATACAACCCAGATTACATTGAGACAGTCTCACATGGATTCGAAACTATGATAGGTCCACGTCTCTTTTGGGAGACACTATTAGTAACTCTGAGAGGGGAAATTATAAGGTTTGCAAAAAAACGAAAACAAGAGGCAAGAATAAGGGAAATAGAACTAGAGAATAGAATATCTGAGTTAAACAATAGAGTCAACTCAGGTGAATATACCCAAAAATTATACAATACTTTAATACAAAAGAATGAGGAATTAATAGAAATACGAAAACATGAACTTAATGGCATGTTAATAAGATCAAGAGCCAATTGGCTTGAATATGGAGAAAAGCCCAGTAAGTTCTTCTTAAACCTGGAAAGTAAACACACCATAAATAAAACAATAACCGAATTAGAGACAGAAAAAGGAAAAATCACTAGTCAACCTGAGATACTATTAGAGGTCAAAAAATTTTATGAGAATTTATACAAGAAAAAAACAATTAAAAATCAAACGGACTACAACCCTAATTGTGTGCCCAAAAAAATAAGTGATTTAGATAAAGAAAAATTAGAGGGACCGATTACAAAGGAAGAACTAGATAAAGCACTAGGAAATTCAAAAAATAACAAATCACCCGGCCTAGATGGGTATAGCCCAGAATTTTACAAATATTTTTGGCCGCAACTAGGAAATTTTTTCCTAGACTGCATCAATGAAAATTTTAGAAAGGGTGAATTAACGGTAAGTCAGTCTCAGGGTGTAATTACATGCTTGCCAAAAGGTGGAAAAGCCAGAAATCAGCTGAAAAATTGGCGACCCATATCTCTGTTAAATACTTCATATAAACTTATTTCTCTGTGCATCACCAATAGGATCAGACCACTGTTAAATAACATTATTAGTCCAGAACAAAAAGGATTTCTAACAGGCAGATCAATATCAGACTGTTCCAGAATGATATATGACATAATAAACGAAACAGAAATACAAAACATAAGTGGACTGATCCTATTGGTTGATTTTCAGAAAGCTTTCGATAGTTTATCGTGGGATTTTGTGGATGAAGTTTTGGATAGTTTTAATTTTGGCCCAAATCTGAAACAGTGGATTGAAATGTTCCAAAAAAATTCAAACTCCAGAATAATACTTAATGGTCACCTGTCTGAACCCTTCTCCTTGGAGAGGGGATGTAGGCAGGGAGATCCAATATCGCCATATATTTTTATACTATGCTCAGAATATCTAGCCCTAGCTTTTAAAAATGACAAAGATGTGAAAGGTATAAAATTAAAAAATAAAGAACATAAACTCTGCCAATACGCAGATGACACTTCCATTTTTCTAGAAGCCTCTGAAACCAACTTAAAAAACAGCCTAAAAATACTAAATTGGTTCCATTTCAAGTCAGGTCTACAAGTAAATATTACAAAAACAAAAGTAATTAGAATCGGAAACATTAGGGAGACTGATCGTAGATTCTGCCGAGAAAATGATCCTGACTGGGTCTATGAATTCACCGCATTAGGTATAGAATACAACATGAAGAGACTAGATAATATAACTGAACTCAATATCCAGCCCAAAATAGAAAAAATGGAAAAAACATTAAAATTATGGGGTTTTAGGAATATCACCCCAATGGGTAGAATAACAATACTGAAGAGCTTAGTACTGTCACAGATAACGCACATACTCCAAGCACTCCCCACCCCCGAATCCCAACTACTAACTACAATAGAAAATCTTTGTTTTGACTTTATCTGGGGAAAAAAGCGCCACCAGGTCAAAAAAGACACGGTGTATAAGGATATCGGAGATGGAGGTTTAAAAATGCTGAACATGGCTGAATTTGACTTCAGCTTGAAAATTACTTGGTTGAGGAAACTGGTTACCACAGATACTGATTGGATGGAATTTCCATTAAAATACAATATTGAAAAACTGATTTTTACAGAAGAAAAGCAACACAAAATTATAATAGAAAAAACAAAGAATAAATTTTGGAAAAGTGTAGCTATTGCTTACACAAATTGGTACGCTACCTTTAAAAAAGTCATAGATATTCCAATAGAATATATCCCTATCTGGGGAAATAAGCAAGTGAATATACCCTTTAATTCAGCCATGTTCAGCAAAAATATATATTATATGCAAGATCTTTTCTCCCAAGATGGAAACATGCTAAGTCAAACAATGATAGAAGAGCAAAAAGGAATAAAAATACCATTTACTGTATATTTTGGACTTAAAAAAGCAGTCCCAAAAGACTGGAAAAATTACATGTCAAACTATCAAAAACCTTTGAACCTTGAAATGCCAACAAATTTAGAGTGGCTTACAAAAGATAAAAAGGGAGGACAGAACTTGAGAAAAATCTGGCAGAAAAATAGAAATAAGGATATTCCAATTGGTCAGAGCAAATGGAATGACGAATTAGAACTTAATAATGAAGCCAATTGGAAATCCTTATATACTATGTCGGATAAATGTAAATTGAACATCAGAAGTAAATATTTTCAGTACCAAGTACTACATAGAACAATTATAACAAATAGGAAACTATTACAATTTAATATACGCCAAGATGAAAACTGTGACAACTGTGGCGAAATCGAAACTATAACCCATTTACTATATAACTGTACCACCACTAAAAGAATATGGGCATCCGTTTTGGACTGGATATCACCATTGATAAGAGATGAGATATATAGTGACAAAATATCAATTCTCATAGGAAACACGAAAAACACTATTTTGGTGAATTATATATTTATTATATTAAAACACGAGATATACAAATTCAAATGGAAAAAAATACCATACAAATTGATTTTCTTAAAGAGATCTTTAAAAAACTACATGAATATAGAATTATATAATGGTAGAACAGTAGGTAATGAAATGAAAGTGTTGGGGAAATGGTCTCCTCTAATGAATGACTTGAATAACGTACAATAATATGTGATATATTTGTGAACCTGACAAGAGATGATATACTGTATTGTTTTTGACATGTCTATGGAGAATAAAATTATAAAAAAAAAATCAGTGGGTTAAATTTATCAGACCATCCGTGCCAAGTTTGATGACATTTCACTCACAAATGCACATTTTGGAAAGAAAAATAGGAAGAGGAAAAATATTCATGAGAATTCAAGCGACAACTACACGTTGCCGGCTTCAAATATATCCTAAATGTATGCTCTATTATGATTTATGAAGTTATCAATTCATTACAGACGCAGACACTATATGTCAAGATCTCCAAGCGTGAATGGGTTTATACTACAAAGGCGTGGGCTGGTTTTGCAATTTCAATTTTCGCCACTTATTCTTTCATATTGTGATTTGAATTTTTGAATTTTGTTTTTCGTCACATTTATGCCAATTATGGCTAATTCGTGACTAGCCAGTTGTAAGTAGTGGAAGAAACCGGAGTACCCGGCGAAAACCACCGCCTAGCCCCAAGTCACTGGGAACTTTCTCACACGCTTCATATTGTGACAAGGTTTAGCCAGTTGTACTTATTTCTAAGTCACTATGACTCTTCAACTTACAGATGAAATATATTTTGAAATACAAGAACTCTGTTGATTCGACTCTCTCTCTCTCTCTCTCTCTCTCTCTCTCTCTCTCTCTCTCTCTCTCTTATGACACCTCCTCACATGCGCAAGTTGTGCAAAAACAACTTTCTTTCAAATATTTCGTGATGTTATTCCGTATTTTTCCCACGTATATCACGTCTCCAGACGATCCTTTTCACGAGCGACTACAGGCGAATGAGCGTACGTATAAAAAAAACTGCAAGTTACTTTGGACTAAGTTTGGAGTACAATCAGAATTTTATAAGTGCCTTTCCACAGACGGGTATTTTGAGTGTTTGGTCCAACTAACTGGAAGAACTATGAAAAGGGTGCCGAAATTGGATGCCAAGCTGTATTATACTAAAGAATACATAAACACAAAAAGGTTTTTTTTTATTGATGACGTCATTTGTCAAAGCCCCTTTTAATGTCACTATAAAGATGACAACGCACAACGACACAAAAGGGGCGAACGAACTTTTGATACCTACATGTACGATGTAATCTTTGTGTAATGTGTTACCCCGAAGTCGCCCCGGTTCTTAAATGTCAGATGTATTAGATTGGGCAGGTCCGAGGACCGGTTTTGCGCAAGGAATGTAATCCATTACATCAATGCCAAGGGTTCCCTTGACACTTGTCGTCTGGATCTTTAACACTTTTGAAAGCATTTAGGTAGTAAAGCATAAACTTTGAATTTTTTTCGAGAAGAGTTGTTACCATAATTCTGACTAAAACATCCCCTCCAAATAATTTGTAAAAAGGGTGTCCTTTAAATAGTTATCCGGGTATGATGCAAGCCAGTGGTCGTTAATTGCACGAATGGGTTAATTAACCTTCTGATATTAGCATACGTCCAAGAGTAATATATATATATATATATATATATATATATATATATATATATATATATATGTATATATATATATATATATATATATATATATATATATATATATATATATATATATATATATGTATATATATATATATATATATATATATATATATATATATATATATATATATATATATATATATATATATATATATATATAATGTCTTTTTGACACTTTTTCTCCCATACTGCGGTTAGATGTAGGCTACATGTAGATTGTTGCTGATAGTGGAGAGAATCATATTACGGAGGAATGCACCATCTAACACCAAGACACTGGAATCTTCCACTCACGATTCGAGTAGGAATCGAATCCGCGCAAAGTGGAGGAGTGACGAGCAATATAGGGCAACAGCCACTCGGCCATCGGAGAAGGCCCTCTTAAGCTTTTCAGTTACCGTATTGTTTGTAGCAGGTTCGATTCCTGCAATTAACCCATTATTTATTCAGTATGCCCACTTGTATGGGAATATTATGTAGTTGATGGAGGGAATCGGAGTACCCAGGGAAAAAATCACAGCCGTACTCTTAGTCACAGGATACTCCTACTTATTAATCCAATCATGTTAAGATATCTGCCGTGGTCTAGTGGTTACGACTCCTGGGTTCCAAGCGTGAGTTCGTAGGTTCGATTCTCCGCTGAATACCCATCAGCGGGTTGGCCTGGTCGCTATATAAACGTGCAGCGTTGTGGAGGGCTGTCTATGGCCCTTCTGCAACTGAAAGACCCTTCGGACTATTCGTGCAGAGAATGGAATTTCTTCCCAGTTCCGGGTTTCTATCTCGTTCCAATATGAACTACGCTGTTGAAAATGACGTAAAAACCCATTCCTTCCTTCCATCCTTCCTATCTATGCTTGTATATAAGGAAGGTATGGCTGTTTACGTCGACGAGATAGAAACCCGGAATCGGAAAGAAATTCCCTTATCATCACCAGGGGTTTAGTTGCAAGAGAACTATAGACAGCCCTCCACAACGTCGCACATTTATATAGGGACCACGCCAACCTGCTAGGGGATCCAGCGGAGAATCGAACCTACGAATTCACGCTTAGGAGCCAGGCATCGCACCCACTAGGCCAGGGCAAATCCCTCTACTAGTTTATACATATGTTTTATTTACTACAGATCACATACAAAGTGTACAATATACAGTTATGTAAATTGAAAGAACATAACTGATTAAGAAAAGGAATATCCCCTGGAACAAAAAGAGGCTGGTAACTAAATACTAGAAAGTATCTGATGAAAAATTATCAGCCAGAACTAAACTCTCAGCTCTCCTTCAAATATTTGTGAATTCTTCTTATTTTCAAGGTTTTGATAGATCCAGACGAGACCTTTTAACCCATTAACGCTCAGAGAGGCCAAAACAGGCCTGACTATTTTGGCAATATTTCTCTAACAAAATAGTTTTCCGGAAAATAATCGAAGGAGAAATGTTAAAGAGAAGTCAAACAACAACTCCCCTTCAAATATTAAGTCAGCTTCTGCTTTATTCCCAAGTTATTTTAAAAAGTATGAGAGTAGCAGACAGTACATTCTAGGGGATCTCTGAGTGTGAATGGGTTAAACAGAGCCCTAAGTACGAGGGCCTGCCCTGATGGCCGTGTGGTCTACGGTGTTGCCGCTATATGTCTCTCACCACTGCCTGGTTGGTATCAGGACAATATCCCCCCGGACAATATCCCCCCGGACAATATCCCCCGGACAATATCCCCCCGGACAATATCCCCCCAGGACAATATCCCCCCGGACAATATCCCCCCGGACAATATCCCCCCGGATGATATTTCTAGTAAAACATGTTTTAGTAAAAAATGATAATAATAATTCCAGTGTTTTGAATTTTCCCAAAACATGTGTTGGTGAAAAATATATATATTTTTTTTTTTAAATTCCAGTGTTTTAAATTATCCTAAATCGTGTGCTGGTAAAAAAAAATTAAATCAAAAAAATAATTGCAGTGTTTCAAATTATTCTAAAAAATTTTTTTCAAAAATTCAAAAAAAAAATAGTATTTTAAATTATCCTAAATCAAATGCCGGTAAAAAAAAATTAAATTGAAAAAAAAAATTGCAGTGCTTCAAATTATTTTAAAAATCTTTTTCAAAAATTCCCAAAAATAGTATTTTAAATTATCCTAAATCATGTGCCGGTAAAAAAAAGTTGAATTAAAAAAAAAAATTGCAGTGTTTTAAATTATTGTTAAAAAATATTCAAAAATTCAAAAGAAATTTAGGGGGCTTAAATTATTCTTAAAAATGTATAAGTACAAAAAAATTTACTAACACATGTTTTAGGATAATTTAAAACACTGGAATTTAAAAAAAATAAAAAATTCTACTATCACATGTTTAAGGATGATTCAAAACACTGGAATTAAAAAAAAGATATTTTTTTTTTAAATTTTTTTTTGAATTTTTGAATAAAATTTTAGAATAATTTAGAACACAGCAATTATTTTTAATTAATTTATTTTTTACCGGCACATGATTTAGGATAATTTAAAACACTAATTTTTTTTTTGAATTTTTGAAAAGTTTTTTTTAGAGTAATTTAAAACAATGCAATTTTTTTTTTTATTTAATTTTTTTTTTAACCGCCACAGGATAATTGAAAAAACACTGGAATTAAAATTAAATTTTTTATTTTTTTTACCAACACATGTTTTGGGATAATTTAAAACACTGGAATTATTTTTATTTTTTTTACTAAAACATGTTTTACTAGAAATATCATCCGGGGGGATATTGTCCGGGGGGATATTGTCCGGGGGGATATTGGGTCGGGGGGATATTGTCCGGGGGGATTTTGTCCTGGGGGGATATTGTCCGGGGGGATATTGTCCGGGGGATATTGTCCGGGGGGATATTGTCCGGGGGGATATTGTCCTAGAACCGCCTGGTTAGGGGTATGTGAGAAAGTTACCAATGACTTGGGGCTAGGCAATGATTTTCGCCGGGTACTCCCGTTTCCTCGATTATATACAACTGGCTAGGCACGATTTAGCTGCGATATGTCAGAAAAGATGACCAAAATCAAAATTACCAAAAACGAATAGGTAAGTCAACACGCCAGAGATACGAATAAGGAAACAATAGATCATTTTTATTCTAAAATACAGATAAATAAATGGCACTGGTATTCTATTTAGTGCCTTTGTATCGAATCTTGGTTATATCCAAAAAAAAAAACATGTTGGATTGATATAAATTTAATGTATGTTAACTTTCAAGTTTTTATTTGGGTTGACTGTCATTTATACTTTTCAGGAACGTCCGCATCGCCGGGATCATGTGAAGAAAGATTTGACGAGCAGTCCAAAAAACTAGGCATGGCCACTGAACAAGTCTCGCTCAGTGGAAAGTGCAGGTAAGGGCACGTCTAGTTGATTATCTGTTTCCCATGTCCCGACCGACCCTATTTTTGGGCCCGACCCTAAAAAAAAAAATAATAATTTTTTTTTAACTTTCCGACCGACCCTGTCCAGAGGAGCTTTTTTTCTTCTGAGAACTGCATTTTGAATGAAATAAATAAAAAAAAGTCTGAATAATTTGTTTTTGTTTGTACACTGTATGTAATGTGAATGTAATGCGAATTCAACATTTTTCAAATCTGCACAATTTTCTGTATGAACAAGCTGAAGAATAATACAGAGGGAAATGTGTCTCATGAATATCATGTACACATATTTGTACTTCTTGCCATGGCATTGGCAGCATTTCTGTCACAAATAAAGAAATTTGATTCCCTATTATAGGTACTTCTGCCTTTTTTTTCCTCTTTTTTTTTTACCCGACCGACCGACCCTAATTTTCAGTACCTTGGACATGGGAAACAGATAATCAACTAGACGTGCCCTAAAGACATTATACAGACTCTCGCCATATATTTTTGGATGAAAGTTTTGCCTTAATACTGTAAATCACTTAAGTATAGCAGGAACAATAAGATAGCGATAATAGCGCTCTTCCCATATGCGCTATTTAGGCGGGTGGCCAAATGTCAGAATTATACTTTTGATGGCGTTTTTCGTTACAAGTCGTCATCCATGCTTATTCATCTCTACATAGGGTGGGCTTTAGCGTACGGGTGGATGACATGTCTGCTTTTGCTTCATAAGGGAATTTTGGGGCATTTTATGCAAAAAATCACCAAAAAAGTATGTTTTTTGGGATTTCCTTCTAGAAAATTCATTTTTCGAGATAGAAACTCAAAACTTGCTACAAATGTGTTCAAGAGGATGCTTTTGATCATAGAACATGTTGCGTTAGTGTGAATTCAATGAACCCCCTGCTGTGAGTGATTTTGGGGTAAAAATCATCAAAAATGAGTGATTTTTGTAATTTCCCACAACTTGAATGTCACCCTGTGGACTATTCCAAACTCACAACTAAATAGTTTTGGTTTAGAAAACTACCCAAGAAGGTGTAGATACAGAAAGTGAGTTATGTTTGAATATTTTCATGATATGCTACGTTTTGGGGCACTTTACAGAAAAATTGGCATTAAAACTAGTGATTTTAGGGATTTGCTTCTGGAAGGTGCAATTTTCATAGTAGGAACTTGAAACTTACCACAAATGATTTCATAAGGATGTCTATGATTATCAAATGGTTTGTGTTAGTATGAATGTATCTGACCCCTGCTGTGAGTGATTTTGGGGTAAAAACCTATAAAATAGTAGGATTTTTGTAATTTCCCACGAGTTGAATGTCACCCTGTGGACTATTCCAAACTCTCAACTAAATAGTTCTGGTTTAGAAAACTAACCAAAAAGGTTTTGATAGACAGGGTGAGTCATATTTGCATATTTCATGACATGCTACGTTTTGGGGCATTATACAGAAAAAAATGGCATAAAACAGGTGATTTTAGGGATTTGCTTCTGGAAGGTGCAATTTTCATAGTAGGAACTCAAAACTTGCCACAAATCATTTTATAAGGATGTCTATGTTAATACAATGTTTTGTGTTAGTATGAAATGTATCTGACCCCTGCTGTGAGTGATTTTGGGGTAAAAACCTTTAAAGTAGTAGGATTTTTGTAATTTCTCATTTATTTGAACAAAGGTTTATTATATCTTATTCCAAGTTTCTAAACTGATATTGTTGTTACAGAATATTAACTAAGAACGGGCATATAGGGAAAATTAGTTATGTTTGCCAACCTATGACTTGCTAAATCTGGGGTGTTTTACTGAAAAATCGTCAAAAGCATGCGTTTTTAGGAATTTGCTTCTGGAAAATGCTGCCTCCAATGAAGATGTATAAAACTTGCCACAAATATGTTCCCATTGATGCATATGGTTGTAGGATGTGTTGTGGTAGTTGAGATTAAATGTAGCTCCTGCTGTGAGTAATTTATTGGTAATATCCTTTAAAATCATGCATTTTTTTTATTTTCCCAGGCTTAACCTGTCAACTTAGAGACTATATGCGAATGATTCTAATTTCCCAAATTTGCCAAAGAAATCATTTAAGAATGTGTTGGTGAAGGAACTGGGTTAGGTTTACTAGCTTTCAATGATAAGCTATTGTTTTGAGCATTTTATGGAAAAAGTAATGAAACGTGAAAACTTATAGAAATGTGATTTTTGTAGGCTCTATATTTCTATGGAATTTTATCATGCTAGATTTTGGATCATTTTGCTGTTCATGATATAATGAGAGATGGATAATTTTGATAGTGCCTATGTAGCAATCACAGTGGAACCTGTGAACATGGAGCACTCATGAGAAATTAAGAAGTGCTCCACGTATGCAGGTCTCTGACATCACAGGACATGCAGATCAAGAAACAGTGTCATTGAATTAGCATCAATATCAATTTATGGTAGAGAATAGTAGCAGATCTCCTACTACAGGTGAACTTGGATATGACAGACCACTGTACGACAGATTTTTGCATATGACAGACGTTATGCTATGTCCCAGTCCGATGCATATCAAGTATTCGTCATATGTATACAACAGATTTTGCATATGACGGACCAATTTTCCTGGTCCCATTGAGTCTGTCATATCCAAGTTCACATGTATTACAATCAGAGTCTAAGGTATATCTCACTCAGTTACATAAGTATCATTCTGTGAGATCTTATTTCATTTATAATTTAATATACATGTGAGTCATTCAAGTATGAAAAACTAAACACCCACATTGATCTTTCAAATCCCAGTCACTATGTGAAAAAGTTGCCAGTGACTTGGGGTTAGGCAGCAGTTTTTGCTGGGTAATCTGGTTTCCTAAACCAATCTCAACTGTTAAGTCATGACTTAACCATGGTATGGCAGAAAAAGTGATGAAAAAACAAAATTACCAACTCCCAAATATGTGTTTGTTCCTTGATCCCAGATAGGGCATGTGAGAAAGTGATCACTGACTTGGGGTTAGGTGGTTTTCACTGGGTTACTATAGTTTCTTCCATCACTAACAACAGGTTAGTAACCCGCTAGTTACAATTTAGCCTACATATCGCAAAAAAAAGAGGATAATCGAAATTCCAAATTATTGCATGAATCAGGATTCATTTTGACTCCTCCCCATTCATATCTTCATCATACTGCTCTTAATACTTCCTATTCAGCAGATTGTAGGTTGTCGCTGCAAAAACACTGCACAATTAGGACCACATCTTTTGTCAGTTTGCTGCCTATAGATTAAATGCCCCCACTCTCCTAGCACAAAGCTTTGGGAAATTGGGCTCCTATCACGTATGGATAAACATCACCAAAATATTCTAGTAGCCAGTGATGGACTACTTGTCCACAGCATTTAGTAGCCCTTTCACCTATTCCCCTTATAATAAGTAGCCCATGAGCATATTATGAACTTTGATAAGACTTTCCTAAATATACAGTACTTAGCTCAATGGACCTACAGGCCCATTGTTTAAGCAGCCCTTCCATTACTTTTTAAAATATTTGTATAGTCACAGGCTACAGGGTTACCTTGCGCTGTTACAGTATGAAGGTACAGCTCTGAAAATGCTCTATGTACAGAGGTAACCTATCAGGTTCCACTGTATATTATCCTCAAATACAATTTTCCACCAAACAGACTCAACAACTAATGAATGATTAAAATCAGTTCTATTTTTTGATACTTATATCAGAATATCAATGCAGCTTGCATTAGCTTGGTAATACATTCTTCCTGTTCCAACACATCTGAGGTAGCATTACAAGAATTAATAGTCAAAGTAATGTACATGTGCATATATACTCATATTAGTGATGATATTACTAGTACTTTTCAGATTCAGTTTCTGCATCTAATCCCCCAAAACAGTAATCACCCGATTATATTTAGAAGGCTGGGCTTTTTCAGGAACACCTTCCAGCATTTCTTTCTTCTCAAACTGTTTGATAACAATGTTGTTGTTGATTTTGAAATTTGTCATCATTAAAACCACTGCAAGGGAGTATTTCCTGGTCATCAACTGGCCAGTGCCTTATATTATGAGGCATTAACTCAGGAAGAATGCTTTATAGCACTCAGAAAAAAAGCTTGATTTTTCTTTAAGTGTGATGAATGGGTAACATCCTCGAGGTAAAGCCACGTCTTCATAAACCACTATTTTGTGAAAAGACTATTTCCTGTGTTTTCATTCTTATAGGGGTCTATATAGGATCATTTTTAATAATGAAACACCACATCTACCTGTGGCACATCTTAATTGTTGAAATGCTGAATGGCAAACAGTGATACAACTCCCATTAAAGGCCAATGTAAATGCTAAAAAGGGACTATTAAATGACACATTTCTTAATATTTTACCGCAAAAAGGTGAAAAATTATGCATGAATGTTAGATTGATCTGTGATAACAACATCTCTATAATCACAGAAATCATAATGAATATTATTGTACCAAATTTAAATTTCACCATGAAGTTTACTCTCTCTAGAAGCAAATCTCTAAATTCACATTTTTACTTTTTCTATAAAATACCCAAAACCATAGCTTATCATTGAAAGCTATAGTAAACATAACTGAGTTCCATAGTCAACACATTCTTAGGTGATTTCCTGTGGCAAAATTGTGAAATGGTCTCCAGGTTGACAGTTAAGCCTCAGAAAATACAAATAAAATTGCATAATTTTAAAGGATCACCCATAAATTACTCACAGCAGGAGCTACTTTTAATCTCAAAAATCACATTTCTATAAGTTTTCACGTTTCATTACTTTTTCCATAAAATGCTCAAAACAATAGCTTATCAATGAAAGCTAGTAAACCAAACCCAGTTCCTTCACCAACTCATTCTTAAGTGATTTCTTTGGCAAATTTGGGAAATTAAAATCATTCGCATAGTTGACAGGTTAAGCCTGGGAAAATACAAAAAATGCATGATTTTAAAGGATATTACCAATAAATTACTCACAGCAGGAGCTACATTTAATCTCAACTACCACAACACATCCTACAACCATATGCATCAATGGGAACATATTTGTGGCAAGTTTTATACATCTACATTGGAGGCAGCATTTTCCAGAAGCAAATTCCTAAAAACGCATGCTTTTGACGATTTTTCAGTAAAACACCCCAGATTTAGCAAGTCATAGGTTGGCAAATGTAACTTATTTTCCCTATATGCCCATTCTTAGTTAATATTCTGTAACAACAATATCAGTCTAGAAACTTGGAATAAGATATAATAAACCTTTGTTCAAATAAATGAGAAATTACAAAAATTCTACTATTTTAAAGGTTTTAACCCCAAAAACACTCACAGCAGGGGTCAGATACATTTCATACTAACACAAAACATTGTATTAACATAGTCATCCTTATAAAATGATTTGTGGCAAGTTTTGAGTTCCTACTATGAAAATTGCACCTTCCAGAAGCAAATCCCTAAAATCACCTGTTTTATGTCATTTTTTCTGTATATTGCCCCAAAACGTAGCATGTCATGAAATATGCAAATATGACACACCCTGTCTATCAAAACCTTTTTGGTTAGTTTTCTAAACCAGAACTATTTAGTTGAGAGTTTGGAATAGTCCACAGGGTGACAGTCAACTCGTGGGAAATTACAAAAATCCTACTATTTTATAGTTTTTTACCCCAAAATCACTCACGGCAGGGGTCCGATACATTTCATACTAACACAAACCATTTGATAATCATAGACATCCTTATGAAATCATTTGTGGTAAGTTTCAAGTTCCTACTATGAAAATTGCACCTTCCAGAAGCAAATCCCTAAAATCACTAGTTTTAATGCCAATTTTTCTATAAAATGCCCCAAAACGTAGCATATCATGAAAATATTCAAACATAACTCAATTTCTGTTTCTACACCTTCTTGGGTAGTTTTCTAAACCAAAACTATTTAGTTGTGAGTTTGGAATAGTCCACAGGGTGACAATCAAGTTGTGGGAAATTACAAAAATCACTCATTTTTGATGATTTTTACCCCAAAATCACTCACAGCAGGGGGTTCATTGAATTCACACTAACGCAACATGTTCTATGATCAAAAGCATCCTCTTGAACACATTTGTAGCAAGTTTTGAGTTTCTATCTCAAAAAATGAATTTTCTAGAAGGATATCCCAAAAAACATACTTTTTTGGTGATTTTTTGCATAAAATGCCCCAAAATTCCCTTATGAAGCAAAAGCAGACATGTCATCCACCCGTACGCTAAAGCCCACCCTATGTAGAGATGAATAAGCATGGATGACGACTTGTAACGAAAAACGCCATCAAAAATATTTCTAGAGCTCTTTTAGGGATTTGGCCACCCGCCTAATTATAAAATCCCCATCCTTATTAAATTATTGATTGAACTTGCTGCTGCTGTTCTCCGCTATACTTAGATCACGCTATCCAGGGCAGTACCATAATTGCGCTGTATAATGTTCACGCCATATTTAAGTGATTTACAGTATTATGAGAGATGTTGACTGCTCACCGACTCAAACCGCTGCCCATATTCGAGTCATGTTTAAGGGAGTGTGAGAAAGTTGCAGATGACTCAGGACCTGTAGTATACAGACTCTCTCTGAACTGTACTGACAAATAAGAACTGCTCCCCTAGTTCATTTATAGATAAATGAACTCGTGACTAGCCAGTTGAACACAGTGGAGGAAGCCGGAGTACCCGGTAAAAAACACTGCTTGGATGGGTGTTTGTACAACCAGGCACTGGCAGACGTCCGGTCGACTGGTGCGGGAATTGAATGTCTGTACTGTAGGTGATCTGTTTTTTTTTATCTACATTTAATTCCTGCACTACTCGACCGGATGCGAGCAGGGTATATCAGTTGATTCCCTGTTGTGAACCGCAACCCGGTTCATGCGCAAGATCTGCCCATTTTTAGTCCATCCATATATTTGTCCAAGTAAGTACAAATTGATATCTTTTTCAGTATCTTCGACCCACTGAAAGCCCATTTCACGGCAGTGCTAGCAGGATGTCCATTTTTGGGCGAGAAACTTCTGGCAGCTTTAGCGGGAACCAAAGAATACGTGTGTAGTAAGTGTTATTATTACCATTATTATTATCATCATCATTACTATTATTATTATTATTATTATTATTATTAGTAGTAGTAGTAGTAGTAGTAGTAGTAGTAGTAGTAGTAGTAGTAGTAGTAGTAGTAGTATCATTATTGTAAGTGTTATCACTATTATTATAAGTATTGTTAGTATGTTGTTGTCGCTGTTGTTGTCATTATTCTTATTCTTATTCATGTTATTATCATTGATATTATCATTATTATTATTATCATTATTATTTTTATTTATCTATGTTGTTGTTGTTATTATTATTATTATTATTATCATTATTATTATTATTATTATTATTGTATATTTCATTGTTTCTATTATCGCTAGTAGTAGTAGTAGTAGTAGTAGTAGTAGTAGTAGTAGTAGTAGTAGTAGTAGTAGTAGTAGTAGTAGTAGTAGTGACTAGCCAGTTGTACACAGTGGAGGAAACCGAAGTACCCGGTTAAAACCACTGCTTCTGGCAACGTTCTCACATGCCCTGGGTGGAATTCAAACCCAGCCAGTGATGAGAGACAGCTTGTAGTCAGTGGCAACGCCTTAGACCACACGGCCATCAGGGCAGGTCCCAATCCTGTTAATGAAAAAACAAGTGACGATTGAAATTTCAAATTAATCATCATCATCATCATCATCATCATCATCATCATCTTTACTACGTGTGGTCTAAGGCGCCGCCACTGACTGCACGCTGTCTCTCACCACTGCCTGGGTTCGAATCCCGGCATGGGCATGTGCCAGTGACTTGGGGCTAGGGCGGTGGTTTTCGCCGGGTACTACTTACAACTGGTTAGTCACGAATTAGCCACAATTGTCATAAATCTGACGAAAAACGAAATTCCAAATTCCAAATTACTACAAATAGGGCCTGCCCTGATAGCCGAGCGGTCTAAGGTATTGCTACTGACTGTTCGTGGTTTCTCACCACAGCACAGGGTCTAATCTGGTTCGGTGCATGTGATTAAGTTGCCAGTAACTTAGGATTAGGCAGTAGTTTTACCTATGTTTTCCGTATAACTCCAATTCACTCACAACTGACTGGTCAAAAATTATCCTTATAAGGACAAAATAACGGCGAGAACATAAATTTATTACAATATAACTCTTATTTCTTTTTGGTCATTTTAATGCATTTATAACAACGTGTCAATGATGAAATGAGGATCAATGATAAAATGAGGGTCAATGATAAAATGCTCTTTTATTTGATCAGCACCTAACGAATCAGATTTGATTTTTTATTTTGGTTTAAACTACTATTTTCTATTCAGATAACATGGACCAAAATCCAAAGCGTTGGTCATGTTTTATCTATGTTATTATGTGTGAAAGAAAATGCGTATTTTATCATGCATACCGGTATTTGGTAAAATGTGTTATTCTAATAAAGATGTTTTGATTATTGGGGCTTTTAGAAATTAGTTTTAACCCTTATGCTCCTGGCGTCTAATTTGGCCAATACAAAATGATGAAAAAACCTGGAAAATGACTGAAACCCTGGCGTATGGTACACGTCTGAGGGTACTCAGCGAGAGCTATCCAATGAATACCAACATGACAGGGTTTAATGACTGAAACCCTGGCGCATGGTACTCGTCTGAGTACTCAGCGTGAGCTATACAGTGAATACCAACATGACAGGGTTTAATGCCTGAAACCCTGGCGTATGGTACTCGTCTGAGGGTACTCAGCGTGAGCTATACAGTGGATACCAACATGACAAGGTTTAGATGATTTTCAAAATCGTTGCGTCCTTGAGCTTTGGACGAAAGTAACCTCAGCATTGGAAGGGTTTATTAAAGATGATTCAAATTGAGACCAACTTTTGGCACAGCGGATTTAACATCTGTAATTATAGCTCCAAAAGCCTAACTTTAGTTTACTATTTATATCAAGTTCATTCAATTAATACTACTAAGTGGGAATCACCTTTTACACATTCATATCTTGAGTGTACAAATGAATTAACGTTTAAGATTCATTCATTTCGATTCATTCAATGAATACTATTAAGTGGGAATCACCTTTTACACATTCATATCTGAAGCGTACAAATGAATTAACGTTTAAGATTCATTCATTTCGATTCATTCAATGAATACTAGTAAGTGGGAATCACCTTTTACACATTCATATCTGAAGCGTACAAATGAATTAACTTTCAAGATTTATGACTGAAAGATGATATTCCTGTTTAATATAACAGTTCCTCTTCAAATATCTATCAGATATCACGTTATTTGATTAGCCCTGTTAGAGCTAAGAGGTCGACATCCTTGTGTTCTCGTTACTTGGTCTACTATAAACATCTGACAGTAGATGGCGTCCAAAAACGCTCGCGAGAGCTATTTATTTGATGTGATATTCTTAAAGGACAATTTCACCACTAAGTCATTAGCAGTTACCTTACTGCTAATGACTAATAGTTGCACCAACAGCCTGCTTAGTGGCTATTAACTGGCTAAGATGGCCGCCCCCAGTGCTTCTATTTTGTGTCTATTAAGAGGTGTTTGAACAGCAATATACTTCTTGTATGAAGGTTGGCACTGGTGGGAACTTGGGTTTAAGTAGAGAATACCATAAGAAACTATTTGGACCTCTGTTTTATACATGGTGGAATTGTCCTTTAAAGTTGTGAGACCAAGTGTGCGTGCCAGATGCAATAAAACATTTTTTCTTACTTTCAGGATGCATTGGGAAGCTACGAGCCTGTGGCGATGAAATAAAATCTCACGAGCATTTCTGCCAGTAAGCGCCGCCTATTGGCGGATTATATCACTACATATAAGATGGTGCACATTGATTGTTCCTGTTTTTTGGCCAGTAACTAGGTAGTTCCGAATACAAATCGCCTGTCCCAAAATGATATGGTGTTTAACCTACCGCCGCAACCTCCTTGTCATTCAAACCTGATAGGGCTGTGCCTATTGGGTAGACACTGTATCCGCGCAGTTGTGAAATGAATGACGTCATGGAAACTTGTGAGTGGAATCCCCTAAAATGTCACGTGACGGGGAAATACCTCCATGAGCGGCGGGGCGATGGCGGTCCCAACGGCGGCAAATGTAATCTGATTGGGTTGCGAGGGAAGGGTTCTCATAGTTTTATCTAGGTTCCGTTCACCCCAACCCTACACATTTAAATCAAACGTGTGTGTGTGTGTGTGTGTGTGAACGTATGTGTGTACGGTAAAAATATGAGAAAGTGTATCCACTTTTAACATCGTCAGGCATGGCATGCCAGACTTGGTCACTTTGTGTACACTTTAAAAAACATATGGTTGTAACACTAGAAAAGGGACAGGCAGAATAGTTGCACAGAAAAAGCAAAGAACAAAGGACAGTTAAGTTCTATTGGACAATTAAGAATGATTTGAATGTTTGTATGCTTTTGTAATAGAAATATTACAGTTAATAAACATATATATATATATATATATATATATATATATATATATATATATATATATATATATATATATATATATATATATATATATATATATATATATATATCCCGGGGGGGGGGGGGCACTTGGGTATTTAGGGGGGTGCATACGTTCGTTATCAAAATTAAAAAAAACCCTAAAGCATTGATTTCTGGCCAAAAAAGCACGCTTATTTTTTTTTCACTAAATAAACCCCCCTTCTTTTATCAAAACACTGACATTGGATGAACGGGAACACGTATTTTAACTTAAGATTTTATAATCCTCTGCTTCATTAGCGGGAGCAAGTGGCGGCAGCAAACTCGGTAGCCTAGTCACTTCGGCAGTCACTCGGCGTCAGAGCCGCGTATATTTCGTGGATTGTAAGGGGATTTTGTCCCCCATACTTCGTACCTGGGTACAAAAAAGTACCCTTCTTTTACAAAATCGCGGACATGCGGAGGTCTTAAAAAAGACCCCTTCTTCCGCGAAATACGTAACGCAGGTGCGGCCCCCCTCTGTATCTGAGTGCCCCCGCCGGGATATATATATATATATATATATATATATATATATATGTGTGTGTAGAAGCATTTATAACCCAGCTCTGTGTCCATGAGTATGATAAGGGATTTGGTGCATGAATTGGGCCAAGCAAAATGTTTTTAGGTTTATTGCTGGCTTTGTCCTTTCAAATTTAGATCTACATGTTTCCAGAGTATTAAGGTTATCAAACATACCATAGCTTCAAGTGATAACTCTGAGTGTCCACATTATTTTTCTAGGTTCTCCACTATACACCTTTTCAGGTTCGCCCATTGAGGCGTTGTTGACTATGACTCGAACTATGACAATGTGCAAATACTTTTCTCTGGGGGGAGGGGGTCGTGTGGGGGCAGAAGAAACTGGATATAGTTGTATATATATATATATATATATATATATATATATATATATATATATATATATATATATATATATATATATATATATATATATATATATATATATATATATACATATATATATATATATATATATATAGATATGGGGTCAGATATAGACAGAAAAAAATGTTTCATTTTCTATCTTCAAAAAAAAAAAAAGAAAAAAATTACAGTTATGAAAAAAAGTCATCCGAGTCGGCGAATTGAACCCGTGTCGTCCACGTGAGAGCCGGACAATTAACCTCTAGGCTACGAAGCCAATCCTTGAATGGGTGTCGAATTTATAACACTAAGTACAAATGTCGTACCAAACTGGAAGTTGGTCGGGGCGTTCTCGAATCATGTTTATCATTTGTTAAATACAAGACCCCCCCCCCCCCCTTAGGTAAACTTGTGATTTCCTGAGTAACTGATAAGGTGCAAAGTGGCCGTGCTTATGCTCCTTTAATACAGAGTCGATCTTTCCCCATGCCACTCTCATGACAGGCCTATATACGCTGACCGTCGTAGAGCCGAGTCTGGTCACGACTGCATAATGAAAAGTGAATATTTGCAATTCATAAATAAACTATGAAATTCCTCATTCATTTATCAATATTCAATATCAATTATGAATGTTCCAAAATGTCTTTTTTGTCCACTTTTACATGCCATTTTGGTCACCACATACTATCAAATTCAAATAATGAGTGCTCCCTTGGAAGTGGTGAAGGGGGACATCTAGCGGGAGAAGGGCAAACTATGTGAAACAGCAGAGAAAATGAAATTTAAATTTATTTTTTCTGCTTTTTTTGGAAAAACGTTGGAGAAAATAAATTTAAATTTATTTTTTCTGCTGTTTTTGGAAAAACGTTGGAGAAAATAAATTTAAATTTATTTTTTCTGCTGTTTTTGGAAAAACGTTGGAGAAAATAAATTTAAATTTATTTTTTCTGCTGTTTTGGTAAAAAAACGGTGGAGAAAATAAATTTAAATTTATTTTTTCTGCTGTTCACACTTGCACCATCGTATGTTCTTGCAACACAAACCCAAAATATATGAAATATATCTCAGAATTAAAAAACAAACATTGCGCCAACTTTCCTTATATAACACAAATTGTATGGCACTAAATGGCCTTTGTGTGCCGATGTGCCTTTAAGCAATCATTCATTCATTCATTCATAACACAAAATGTCACATTGTGTTAAGATCCGCTCAGAGAAGGTGCGCAATCAACCTCTGTGCTGTCATAAAGGGCTGAAGATTTTCCTACACAAATGAATTACGGAATTATATTCAGGAGAAGTCCAATAGAAACAATTGTTACAGCTAAGAATTGGTGCAGTCTTGACCTTTGTACTATTCAGCACTTGGTCTTTATAAGCCATAGTAGTTAACATCAAGATTGTCCCAACTTCAGATTTAGCTGACAGATTTTTGGTTTTGAAATAGAAATGGCTTAATCTATAACAGCTTACCATAATTGCTATATCATTATTATTAGTTATCAACATTGTGAAATTTATTTATCACAATTGTGAAATTCGGATTATAAGAATTTTAAGTTTCTTCAAAAACAACCTTGTATCTACTACTTATGATCTGTTCATTGTTTTATGAACATTTTCATTTATTTATTGCTTTGTTATTGTTTTCAACAATAACAAAGGACCATTATTTACACAGATATTATGGCACTTAAATGTCCTTTGCGTGCTGATGTGCCTTTAAGCAATCATTTATTCATTCATTTGGGATACAACCTGATTTCTGCAGATATCGTGGAATACAAACTTTATTTCCATGATAGTATAGGCAAACCACGTGTATTTGTCATTTCAGGAAGTTTGAGGAAGCGGCCAACTGTTCAGCTTATATAGTTGACACCGAGTGCAAGAAATACGAAGGCTTTGTGGAAAAGATTATTGAAAAAGGACAGGAGATATTTGATGGGACATGCAAGAAAGGTAAGTGGCAAATGCACCCCAAGGGAGCTGTGATATATGTTATACACCCGAGGTGTTACCAGGCAAAGCCCGGAAAACTCAAAGGTTATCGCATACACTACAGCTTACGAGGGATATCGGTGTCTTACAACTGTATATATATATATATATATATATATATATATATATATATATATATATATATATATATATATATATATATATATATATATATGTATATATATATATATATATGCATACATACATACATACATACATATATCTATATATATTTATATATACATATTAAGTGATGGCTCCTAAAATGAAACGTACTTTTGATCTGAAGAAATGTGCCTAAAGCTCTCACTGAGTAACAATGCATGGATCAAAGGATAAGAAAATTGTTTGCGGCCAGCATCTATATAAACTATATACACACACACCTAATATATATATATATATATATATATATATATATATATATATATATATATATATATATATATATATATATATATATATAAATATATATTCATTAGAGAGAGAGAGATGTATGCATACATACGTACATACCAAGTTAGATAAGTATATAAAGATAGATAGGTACATACAGTGTAGATAGCTACATTTCATTTCATTTTGTTTCATGCAGTAACAAAAATTAGAACCTGAGGTACATCGTGAATATATATAAGTACGTAATAGATATTAATCCATTACAATTAAGTTGTCCGTTCCTCTTTATTCCAGAAAAATGTGACAAACTGTTCCAGCGCGACGTAAAGTTAGGAGAATGCTACCTCAAGTTCAAAGCCACTGTTCAGAAAGATAAATGCGGGTATGTTCAGTGTTTACTCAATACTCATAGAAGTAGTTCTTGTAGCGTAGACATGTTCTTCCAGCAATGCTAATTAATGTTAGTGTATTAGTGGCTTACTGTATTATCCTTCCCCTATTCTAGTGTATCTAGGGAAGTAAAGGGTGGAACCTATTTGACTCTGTGTACGCACTAGATGACCCCGCTGCCATCAGGGTCATTCAGGGTTATCTAGCAGTGCTGGGGCTTGCTTTGTTTATCAACCCACATTCCTCCGTTGTTACGACCCTTTAGTTTACCTGCTCGATGAAGGGCCCCTGTGTAAGATCTATATATGTGATCTAGGATTATATTACTATGTAAAGATTGAAGTACGCATGCTCAAGGTATTATGAGAGACTTCGGGGTGAGTGATCTCGATGAACTAGCCACGGGAGGACGGGTTGCTTTGGGGGTGGCCTGGTGCCTACTATTCTACAGAGTGCTAATATACATGTAAGTACTTCTCTATGTACCTGCCAGGGTTAGGTTATATATGCTCACTGTTAGGTTTTCCTGTATATCAATGTATTCTTAGGTACTTATTAAAGCTTACAATAGTGTATACCTTGTGTTGTCAAGTTACTATAGGTTAACCCATGTCAAGTCAAGCCCTTCAGATCAGTCGAGAACCCCCGTCTTATCTAACACCCTCAGATAGATGGCGTAGCCTTAAAACACCTACGTTACAAAATTGGCGCCCAATGTGGGGCTGATCAGGGTTTTAAACTTGATTTCTTTCTGATTTTTGATAGTTTTCTTTGTTGAGGAGCAACTTTTTGTTAACAATTTCAATATGGCTGCCACTAAGTAAACACACCCCTCCCTATCCCCTGAACCTCGTGGAAATAAGATTAATGCCCTCAGACTTGGAAATTTGATTAGGGGGGCATCATAAAAAGTGGGAGGAGGGGTCGGATGGTTATGGAGTGAGCATACAGAAATTTATGGAGTATTATTAAAAGAAATGATAGTGATGTGAGCACTTTTAACCCTGGTGGGGAAATGGGGAGGTTAGTTAGCACACATGAGGCACCGGCCACCCCAAATGTTAACCCTTTCCTGCCTGTGGCTAAGGAGAGTGATTATGGGGAGTGCCAGTTTTTGAATTTTTGTTCTCCCCCTGGTACAGAGAGGATACCAGGTGTGGGAGTTAATGGAATAAAAATGTTGTTGAATGTTTTTGCAGAGGCGAGATGGCGGCGTACCACAGCAGCATGGTGGTGGAAGGCGCAGAGTGCTCCCCAGCAATTCTTTCGTGAATTCCTGGGTCGAGCGCACTCGTGCCGGAGACCCCAACATGGAATGCTCCCCAAGGATACCCTGGGTTGAGGACAGTAATGGAGGCGCACAGTGCTCCCCAGGGAATTCCTTTGTGAATTCCTGGGTCGAGCGCATGCGTGGCGCGACCCAAACATGAGGTGCTCCCCAGGCAATTCTTGCAGGAATGCCTGGGTTGATAGCACACTTGCAGAGGAGGATAGCCTAGCCACAAGGCTTTGTTATGACTTTACTTTATTATATATAGAAGCCTGCACCTATACTAGATAGGGACGTGTGGCCTTCTGTTGGCCATTTAGTTCCTGCAATTGCCACACGAGGGAGATTACTGGTAAGTGAGCTCCTAGTATACTGCAGTGCCATCTATCCACAATGAAAGACATTTAAAAAGGACCTGGGAGACAGGCTAGGAGGAGTGCTCCCCAGGCAATTCTCGCAGGAGTGCCTGGATTGGTAGCCAATTGCAGAGGAGGACTGCTCTCCAGGAAATTCTTGCAGGAATGCCTGGGTTGAGAGAAAAAGTGCCATGGATAGGACGAGATTATCGGCATTTTCAAAAAAAAAGGAAGGAAAAGCAAGAATGCCCGGGGTGAGAGGAGAAGTGCAGACGTCAGGGAGTGCACGCATGGTGCGGACCACGAAATGGGGGCATTGCTACGGAGGCAACGCCCTGACATTTGGGTGTGGCAGACGTGTGTACTGCTTGACTCTACTGAGTTACCGGCATAATTCCTTCCGGACAGCGAGGGGAGGCAGGTTCAAAGACCTGCCGGGAGAAATACAGAGCCGGTTGGCGCACAGCAGAACCCATTATAGGGTCTCTCATTTCAATGAATTTCATTGTAGAAGTTTTTTTTTTTGTTTTGTTTTCGGCACCCAAAGTCTGGCGTTCCTTCGGGTTGGTCACCCCTAGAGAAGCTAGATCCAAAAAACACACCCAAAGACCGGCATCCCTTCTGACTGATCATCCTTGGGGAGGCTGAGTCAAAACACAAAGGCATCCTTTGACCGGCAACTCTTCGGGCTGACCCCCCCTAGAGAGGCCGAGTCAAAATGTAATTTAAGAAAAAAATAAAACACCATGTGGCGGATAAAGTCGAGTGTAAGTGGAGAGTATGTATGAGGAATATAGCATACTGAGATAAGACGAAGCCGTAGCAAGGTGGCCATTGAGCATATCTACGGCATTGGGCATAGCCTACAGCACCTGGATAAGTGGGCTAGGATTGACTTTGGATCGGACTAAGGCCAAGTCCGTGGTCGCGTGGCCGGAAGAAAGAGTACTCTTAAGCGTGGGTCCGTAAAGAGCCTTGTCCATGGCACGCCAAGGTCGACACCACTATGGAGCTCCAGCCTATACCCATTGCCTTTCATTCACTATTATATATTTCTTTTCTTAAAATTACACTGAGTGCACCGGTACGTCCAAGAAAAATGAAAAATGACTGTGGCAGGTGGTTATGCCCGGAGTCGTGAGGGACGGTAATGGGGCATACCCTGCCAATAGGTCAGAGAACCCCCGTCTTATCTAACACCCTCAGATAGATGGCGTAGCCTTAAAACACCTACGTTACAGTTCTTGCAGCAGCAGCTGGAGTAGTAAAAAGAAAGGAATGGGTTCACAATGAAAAGAAAACTAAATGCAGGATAAGGAAGGAAGGAAGGAAGGAATAGGTGTTTACATCATTTTCAACAGCTTAGATAATATCCCGACGAGATGGAAACCCGGAATCGTGAAGAATTTCCCTTCTCTTTACAAATGAACCCAAAGGGTCTTTGTTTAGCAGAAGTACCATGTACAGTCCTCCACAATGCCGCACATTTATATAGCCCCCAGGCCAAATCGATTCGGGATCCAGCGGAGACATGAACCGGCAAACTCGCGCTTGGAGGCCAAGCACCATAACAATGAAGCCACTGCGAATCCCTATTTAGAGTAGTAGTAGTAGCAGCAGCAGCAGCAGTAGTAGTAGTAGCAGCAGTAGTAGTAGTAGTAGTAGTAGAATTAGTAGTAGTAGTAGCAGCAGCAGTAATAGTAGTAGTAGTAGTAGTAGTAGTAATAGTAGTAGTAGTAGTAGCAGCAGCAGCAGTAATAGTAGTAGCAGCAGCACTAGTAGTAGTAGTAGTAGTAGTAGTAGTAGTAGTAGTAGTAGTAGCAGTAGTAGTAGTAGTAGCAGCAGCACTAGTAGTAGTAGTAGTAGTAGTAGTAGTAGTAGTAGTAGTAGCAGTAGTAGTAGTAGTAGTAGTAGTAGTAGTAGTAGCAGTAGTAGTAGTAGTAGCAGCAGCACTAGTAGTAAGAGTAGTAGTAGTAGTAGTAGTATACTAGTAGTAATCATAGAAGTAGTAGTAGTAGTAGTAGTAATAGTAATAGTAGTAGTAGTAATAGTAGTATTATTATTACTACTCCTACACTACTTCTACTGGTTGTAACAGGGGTGTCCATTTCCAAATTTGAAGTTGCACAATCCTGTGCTCAATAGGCCATATTCACATAAGAGCACCAACCAACCGACTTGGACAAATGGCAGCTGGGATCACTTTACTGCTGGTGCAAAGCATGATATAATAGCTTGTTTTCTAATATATATGTTCAATTTATGCTATTGAAATAACTTTCATTTGGTGGCAAGTTGAAAAGTATCCCCTTTGTACATTAGGAAAGATTACTGTGCAAAGGAAGTTTAATAGATTTGAGTGTGACTATTTGTTTTCTATTTCAAGGGTCTGATCTATTCCAGTTCTTTCGTCATTACCCATATCAATATTTTCTGACCTCTTCATTTTGTTCTGCAATTTAAAATTAATTAACATGTTATGTTTCCATAGGAACATTCTGTCCTGCTTTAATAGGAAGCATGCAAGTTCAGTTGAAGAGTTTTACCATTTCCTGCCATCCTCCTACCATATAGCTGATCAAGATTCTGCTTTATTTTACATCATTTTCTGTTGAGAGATGGATGACCTCCAATCAGAGAAATTGCCTCAACTTCAGCAATTTCTAAAAATATGTGGTATTATAACTAATGGTTTGAGGAAGCCAACTGGCGTATCTCTGTGCCAGGCTGTAGTTGCTACTGGTATTGATGTAGTACCTTTTATTGCTTTGTAATTGTTTTCGACAATAACGAAGGACTATTATTCCATTCAGTTGTTATGGCACATATAGCGTTTGTGGGCCGATGCGCCTTTAAGCAATGATTTGTTCATTCATTTATTTGACGGTCATTTGAAATTCATGTTTAGTTGCATTTAATTGCACCAAAAATGACTTCAGGATCACTCTATTTATTACGAATATTGGAAAATATAAATATTATCTTTTTACAGAGCTTCAACGCGTTTCCTAGCGTGTGGAAGGGAATACACAAAGGACTGCAAGTATTTGACTGATAAATTCGGGAAGAAGTTGGATCGCTTCGAGGCAGTTCTCAAAAAGAAATGCCCAGGTAAAACCTTATGTAAATACTCAAGTGTTACTCTTTATATAATTACGTAAAAAAAGCATTACATATTTACAGCTCTACATGTATTCAGTTCCTGCACCAGTCGTCCGGACGTCTGCCAGTGCTTGGTTGTACAAACACCTATGGATAACATGTCAAAATATAATTCAAGAAAATCAATGACCTAGGTAGCTTGCTAATCAAAGCTAGATTCAGTTGTGCGGTAATCCATGCATCCAA
Source organism: Maea johnstoni (assembly GCA_963942565.1). Classification (NCBI taxonomy): domain Eukaryota; kingdom Metazoa; phylum Annelida; class Polychaeta; order Spionida; family Magelonidae; genus Maea; species Maea johnstoni. The sequence goes on from OZ012699.1 coordinate 31,515,049, forward strand.
CCTTAAGTAACCCAGTGTCAATCAGGCGTGCAGGCATGTATTATGCCCGGGCTGCAGACGCATTTATTGCAGGAATTAAATGTTGTCGCTGTACCTACCTACATATGTACGCGCATACATAATCTACATCTATCCTGGCACACATATATGGGTACAGAGGGGGTTTGAGGACGACAACCTCCCCCTCTCCCTTGTTCTTTTGTTCTTGTAAATTGTCACTTTTCACTGGTTCTTCTTGAGATCAATGGAGTAAAATTATTTTGCTGTTAGAACAAACCCCTTACCAGAGACCTATATAACTCCTAGGTAAATGTATGTCTCTGCTCCTACAGCGTATATATATATATATATATATATATATATATATATATATATATATATATATATATATATATATATATATATATATATATATATATATATATGTATATATATATATATATATATATATATATATATATATATATATATATATATATATATATATACATATATATATATATATATATATATATATATATACACACACATATACACATATATATATATATATATATATATATATATATATATATATATAAATATATATATATATACATATAAATATATATATATATATATATATATATATATATATATATATATATATATATATATATATATATATATATATATATATATATATATATATATATATATACGTGTGTGTGTATCATGCTGATCTTTTCTATATTTCAGCCTCTGATGTCAGGGGTTTTGACCTGATTCGAGGATTTGGCTCAGTGGATCTATTTGGCAAGGTTGAGGAGAAGAGCAGTGCTTTCAGCAAGGATGCCTTGGATGAAATGATGCGAGATTTCGCGGAGCCCGCTGAAACCCGCGAGACTGGCAACATTGCGAGTCTGAAGAAACTGATAGATTTGCTGAAAGTAATGGATGCGAAGAACTGAGGTTTGTATTTAAACTCCGCCTTGTAATATATTGGATACGATCTTGAAATTCAACAGAAAGGAAAATCCCTTCTCCACGAATATTTCCAAAGGGTCTTTTAGTTGCAGAAGGACCATAGGCAGCCCTCCACAGCGCCGCACATGTATATAGCGATTGCAGCAATCTTGAGGCAATAGGAATTTTATTTTATCATCACCTAGTTGTTATAAGTCAGTTCAGGGGTGTACAATTGTCGCTTTTTTGCACCAGCGTGCCGCAGAGGCTTAAAGACTTGCGACAGGCAAACTCCTTTAAACACTGTTAAATTCGAAAAAAACAATTCTGGCAGTTGGGCCAATGCAGCATTTTACCTAATTCTTGATATATTTCATTTCAAAACGCAAAATTTCATTTTATTATCTGCCGATTGGTTCACCGAATTGATGATATAACTAGGGATATACATATCCTAGGAAGATGAGCAACTCCGACCAATTTAGCTCTAACGCTAGTTAGACATTATTGTTATGCAAATTAGCCCTTATCAGTCCATCAATTCCTGTGTACGGATGGAGAATAGGGGTTATTTTATCTCTAGTGTGGGCTGAGGTGTTGTTGGGGTACGTGGTTCACAGGAAGAAAGAAGTGCGCACGCTCAGTGTTGAGTGCCTGAAAAGAGCTAATTTGCATGACAATAGTGTCCAAATAGTGTATGAGCTAGTAGCAAGAGTTGCTTATCTCCCTATCTTATGTATATCTCTGATATAACTGAATTGGTATTGCCACCTGATGACGTTTGTTTTGAAAAATTGTCTATGCCACCAAAAGATACTATGTTCCGGTACTAAAATACATTGAGACACCTGCAGTTTTAAAAGTGGTCAAGAAAACTGGATTACCCGGGGGAAACCACCACCTTACCCAAGTTACTAGCAACTTTCTCACATGACACGGCCAGTGGTGATAGACAGTGCGCCGTCAGTGGCAATTCTTTTGACCACTCAGATATAGGGGCAGCAGACCCTCAACCTTTGAGGAGATCTCATTAAAATGTTATATGGTTATTCAACTAATGGTACATTACTATTATAACCATAAAACACTTGAAAACATTCGTGGCAGATTTGAATTGGGGGATGATGTGGGCAGGAATGATATTTTCCTGGATAATAATAATAATAATAATAATTGATATTTGATATAGCGCCCTTTCCACCAATGTTCAAAAGCGCTTTAGAGTCATTGGACAGTTGTCATGGTCCATGTAGTCAATTAAACTTTCGAAATAGCAATGTTTTCAGCTGTTTCTTGAAGTTTTGCACACTATCAGCAGCATTGATGCTGTCAGGGAGCTCATTACAAAGGCGTGGTGCATAGGCTCAGAATGCTCTGTCACCAAACCTTTTCAGATTAGTGAGTGGTATCTGTAGTAAGTTCTTAGTGGTTGATCTTAGAGTCCCTGTATTAGCTTGTTTGACTAACAGTTCCCTCAAGTATAGAGAGGCACATCCTTGCATGCATTTGAAAGTCAAAAGCAGAATCTTGAACTCAATCCTTTTCCTGATGGGCAGCCAGTGAAGATCTTTTAGAACTGGTGTAATGTGATCATACTTTTTGGAGCCACTAACCACTCTAGAAGCATTGTTTTGAACTTTCTGGAGCCTGCATAGCAGCTCATTGGTGATTCCACAGAGAAGTCCATTACAATAGTCAAGGCGTGATGTCACTAGTGAGACGATGGCACTCTTGGTTGTATCAGTATTGAGAAATCTCCTTATTTTTCCAATGTTCCTAAGGTGGTAATTTGCAGACTTGATAACTTTTGATACATGTGCAGACATATTCATGTTCGGATCAAAAACAGCGCCCAGATTACCGACGGGTTCATTAAGAACTGGTACTATTACACGATTTACGGTAATACTAGGAATGGAGATTTTCGCCCGCATCTGTGGGGTACCCATGACCAGCACCTCTGTCCTGTCTGCATTCAATTTCAGTTTATTTTGAGACATCCATGTATAGATGTCAGTGAGGCAGTTTTCCAACTTAGCTACACCTTCGTCCACTACACGCTGATTGATAGGTTTGATAGAGATATAGAGTTGCGTATCGTTCGCATAAGCATGGAGTGCTAGACCATGCTTTCTTATCAGTATTCCTAAGGGTAGGAGGTAAATCAGGAAGAGCAGAGGGCCCAACACTGATCCTTGTGGTACAGACCATAGGATTTCCTGTGATGCGGAGAATGAATCATCTATCTGAACTCGAAGAGTACGGTCACCAAGATATGAACGTAACCATTCAAGGGCTGGCCCTGTTATACCCAGAGTGCTTTCCTTTCTAGAAAACAGCACATCATGGTCAATGGTATCAAATGCTGCACTTAGGTCAAGGAGGATCAGTATAACAATTCCATTCTGGTCAATGCTTGTAAGAATGTCATTCTGTACCTTCACCAGTGCTGTCTCTGCGCTGTGACCAGGTTTATATGCCAATTGTAGGTATTCATGTAGATTGTTATCTGTCATGTAACTTGTCAGTCGCTGAGCAACCACCCTCGCTAAGACCTTTGATACAAACGGAAGGTTGCTAACAGGGCGGTAGTTTTTTAGTATCTCAGGGTCTAAGGTAGCTTTTTTAAGCAGAGGGGTGACCACAGCTGATTTCATAGATGTAGGTACTTCACTTGACCTCAGTGAAGCGTTAATGATGTCTGTGATTGTTGGAAGCAGTTCATTTTTGGCATCCCTGATGATCCAAGTGGGTATCTGGTCCAATGTACAACTTTCCGAAGGAGATTTACATATGATCTTCCTCCTGTGTTGTGGTTTGAAGAAAACTTAGAGTTGAAGGAGGCTTATCCTGGGGTATGTTCATGTCGATGTTGTCTAAACATTTGAATCATTGTTCCTAACGACATATTTTCCACTTCCCAGCCTAATTTAATTTCTAGATGATCTAACACATTTCATAGACTTTTTATAATTTGAACACACACATATGTTTGTTTGTTTCCCTATGTAATATGTTATGTGGCTATTTACTTGTGAGCAAGTTCGAGTGAATGGATTTCTCTGAGGCATTGCTTGCGTACAGATGTATGTATGTCTGTATGTACATATCAGTGTATGTCTGTGTGTATATTTGATTGTATGTATGCATGTGTGTACATATCATTGTGCGTATGTAGGTATGTTTTATGCATGTATGTATGTATGTATGTATGCATGAATGTATGTATGCATGCGTGTATATGTGTATATGTATGTATGTATGTATGCATGTATGTAATACTATGTATGTGTATGTATGTATATATGTATGTATGTATGAGTGCATGAATGTATGTACACTGTATGCATGCATGCGTGTGTACGTGTACCGGTATATGTATGTATGTAACACTATGTATGTGTATGTATGTATATATGTATGTATGTATGCGTGTATGCGTATCAATAATGTATCCATGTTTTCATCCTTTTATACTTATGTATTTTCAGGTACAACGACATTGGAAATGACCATCTGACCACCACATGTACGTGGCCAGACCAGCTGCTTAGAAACCTAGCCAAGCCTTATGCATATCATACCATCAGTGATTAGATATTACTGAATATAAAACAACAATGCTGCTTTTTCAGTCAACCTTGATACAACATAGTGTTACTGAGTCAGTTTCAGCATTAAATTCAAACATAAATGTGGAGAATCTTGATTTTCAAATGTATGCAAATTAATTTATCCAAGTGTTATTTCGAGGAAATCATTGTCACATATTTTTTCTACGAAAGATAAAACATTTTGATATACTTCAAAGGAATTATTCCGCCGAACGTTAAAAAGAATTCTTGATGAATTATATATCAAAACGTCGTTTTGCTATTAAGTAATTTCCATAAATGTCGCGAAGTCAGACGCAGTGCATGTTCAAGATGTGCATGGCTTAATGAAGCAACTGTCAGCAATGTACTTGTCGGACATCTGTGGATTCAAATCAGAGTGTGTCTTTGGAATTTCGTTTTTCATCACATTTATGCCAATTGTGGCTAATTCATGACTAGCCAGTTGTAAGTAGTGGAGAAAACTGGAGTACCCGGCAAAAACCACCGCTTAACTTTCTCACATGGCAACTTTCTCACATGCCCAGATCGGGATGTATGTACCCAGGCAGTAGTGAGAGACAGCGTGCAGTCAGTGGTGGTGCCACAAGAGCAGGCCCTCAGAGTGTATCAACAAATAGGATATCATTATCTATCAATTTGTAGCACAGTGTCACAGTTACTTGACATGTGATAATACTCAAATGCGACATATTTCTGTGAATTCTGACAGACTTACCTTATGTCTTATGTCTTCCTTGATATCGCAAAGTGAAATGTATTGACTAGTACTGCTTATGAAATAATGCTATTTGCGGACTAATAAAACAGATTTAGAAGCATGAATATCATCCTAGTTGTTATCATTTACAGAACAACATTTATATATATATATATATATATATATATATATATATATATATATATATATATATATATATATATATATATATATATATTTATATCTATCTATCTATATGTTTGTGTGTATATATATATATATATATATATATATATGTATATATATATATATATATATATATATATATATATATATATATATATATATATATATATATATATATATATATATATATATATATATATATATATATATATATATATATATATTATACCCAGTGTTGTGGCCATGTGATAAAAATCATATAGAGTGAAAGAAAAACATCAAACACTGCATCACACCCCTATTGTTTCTTATTGTTGACCTATTGTTGAAGAACATTAGGCCCTCTGTTCTGTGTCCTTTCATGATGTCAGTCCTTCTGTTGCATGGTCCATGACGTCATGACCTAGTTCAAAATGGCGACAGCTCTTTTGGAATCCCTGCTAAGCCCAGGCCGTGTTATATTCACAACCTTCTCTATCGCTGAGTGATGCAGATGTGAGGATGATCGGACAAAACTTGTGTCACATCATTTACGCATGTTGCGAGTTGGCCGCCGCAATTGTGATTAAAAATAAGCATGTAATAAACAGGTTATAGATTTCTTTCTCAATTTTTTTCTTTAAGTATATATAAGCATATAATAAACATTTTTCAAAATGGATTAGGTTGTGATATGGTTATATCATGAGTGGCTGTGCGAAATCATAAACGAGTCACTATCAGTCTGTCCCGGCCCCGCCATTCACTCTTTTTCAAGAAGAATATTGGGTTGTTTGGTATTGTTGTGTTACGGGGGAGGCTGGGTAAAAGTTGCACCCAAAAAAACTGTATTGATGTTTCCTACAGAAAATCTGGGGGGGGGGGGGGGGGGGGCGGGTGGGGTTAAAGGAAACAAAACGAAACTTAATAAAATGAGCCCAAAAAATGTTAAAATTTAAACTAAAATAACACAAAACACAGATGGTCATCTCCTCTAATGACGTCATCTTGCTTCCAATATAGCTGTAACTGAAAATAGATAATTATAAAAGGATGCAAACATTTATGTACATATGTATACATTTTGGATTTGCATACATACATCACACACATACCTGCATGCATGCGTACAAGTAAGTACGTGAGTTTTTACAATCTTTGTATAACCTGTCATGCTGGGAGGTCATTTATTAACGGTTCTCTTGGCGCATAATGTGAAAATATCCGGAGGAAATAACTACGATGGACCAAGTGTGAAAGACCAAATAAAAAACTTTTTATTTAAAAAAACCGTCTTTTATATTTTCCAGATTACTCCAGGGGGAGTATAAATAAAAAAAAATATTTACCCTCCCTATACAGTAGGGAGGTAAATGAATTTCAAGCAATGACTGGTTGCTTGGCTCATTTTCCCAGCAAAGGAAACCAATTAATTTGCGAGAGTCTCAGCAAAGACCACGTGCGTGTCCTAAGTACAAAAAGTAAAACGACTCTATCAATAATGTTAACCCGTATCTATGTATATGTATATCTAACAACTATCGACATTTATATGTCTGTCTGTATTTCTATCTATACATACATTTCTATTATTCACACCTGGTCCACCTGACAATAAAAGCCTACGCAAGGTTTGATGAAATTCTAAATATGAAATTGTAAATGGACTTTTAATTTTAGACGTGAAATTTGCAAATTTAGGGCCGTCGTGAAAAAAATCCACAATTCTAAGATCAAAACGCTATGAAATTTTCAGAGTTGTAAAATTGTTGTAAAAGATGATGAGCGTCGTGAAACACTTAAAAACAGGTTTTGACACTTAAAGAGATTATATCACAGTTGGACACTAAGAACACCTTTTTATCAATATCATTTAAATAATCAAAATAGGGCAAGACTTTTTATGCAAAAGGTTTTCTCTATGTACTTTGAGGTCGGGTGCAAACAGCACAAAAGAAAGTGTTCTTAATTTTCTGTTTCAATAAAACCGTTTTCAAAACAATCTAAGCACAGTATTTCTTCACTTGGGACTTATATGTTGTTACTTTTCTTCCAGCGACCTGTATCTAGTCTTAATCCTTCCAATGCTGAGGCTACATTCATCCAAAGCATAGGCATGCAGATATTTTTGTAAACCATCTAAGCCTTGTCATGTTGATATTCATTAGATGGATCTCACTGAGTGCTCTTAGATGAGTACCCATGTGCCAGGGGTTCAGTCACTTTCCAGCATTTTTGTGTCATTTCATATTGCCAAATTTTGCCACCAGCAACTTAAGGGTAAAGGGGCTACCCCACTGAGTAGCCCAACCAAAGAATCCCCCCCCCCCCAACCATAGGTGATTGCTCAATCCCTCCTCCCACAGGTTAAGCAACAACCATAGGAGAACGTCACTGGTTGTCTGGCCTGCTGGGGACACGCACCTGAGATTTCCTCTCTCTCTCTCATCTGCCTTGCTACCTGACACAGTCTTCACCTGAACTCAAGATGGCTTCCAAGTGCTCACTTCTAGCCTTCACCGTGGTCTGCCTGGTCATTGCAGGTAAATTTCATATTTCTTAAACTTATAAAAAGAAAACTTATGTTCCAGTAGTGTGCCTGGTGATCATTGATGTTAGATTTTGATAATCTTAATAAAATCTTTAAAATCCTTAAAGATTTGTCTTCTATGTGCTGATTAAAAGGAATCTGTTGAGAATTCATTGGCAAAATAATCTACTAGGTGCTGATTAAAGGTAAATCTTTAACAAATATCTGACATGCTAATTACAGCAAATTCTTAAAAATCCTCAGAAATATGATGGTGATAACAGGTAATCCTTATCAAATTGTATAATGAATGAGGGCTTAAAGGCACATCAGCACATTAGGCCATTTAGTTCCATAAAGTTGTTGTTTTTCGTAAAGTGGTCCTTTGCCATAGTTGAAGAACAATGACAAAGCATGTGAAAGAAGAAAAAAGCGGACGAGAGAGAGAGCAGAGCCTTTATATCAAAAGAGGACCAAGGGATCTTTATGATGCATGGTATCAATAGACAGATCCACACATATCCATTTTTTATAAGGCGAGCAGGGTGCCACACTGGCGTAGGGTTCCCCCGGAGGTGCCAACTCCTACTGCACACTGTAGGTGTGCCCCTTGCGGGGGTTACACGGTGCTTAGTACAGGCAATTCTTAAAAATGTGTCTAACAGGTGCTTAGAACAAGCAATTCGTGTAAAGTTGGTAAAGCGCTATTAGGTAAAGTAAAATGGCAGATGAAAACTTTTTAAAAATCATTCTCGAAGTACTCCAGTTGATAATTGATATGCCCATTACAAATGCGGCTCCTACTAGTTAGCATCTGGTCGCAAAATCACATGCCCAGGGGTAAATGCCCCATAAATGACCACTAAGGTCAATCCCTGGTCGTCTGCCAGATGCCGATACACGTCCATACGAAAAGTTTCATGCAAGAAAATTTCATTTCCAAGCATGAAAAGGAACATATTACCATGAAACCATTATGTAAAATAGAAATATGCAAATATGTCAAATTGATTACACTTTCATAAATCATCTGCAATCCTTTCCCATTTCCTAAAAAAATAAAACCATTTCCTTTGCTAGAAGAGACCAATACTCTTCCTATTTTATTTGACTAAATAAAAGCTTTTTAATTTGTAAAAGGCTTATTATTCCACCAGTCGTACGTTTAGTTTAAATAACCTCTTTTACTGATAACATGGCCGTATTGACAAGTATATAACCATTATGTATCCCAAAGATTTTATCAATTTTTGATATTTTTACATGTTGATTTAATGCATCCGAATCCTTTTTGAGGCCTGTGCGAAAGTTCCCAATAGGTGGTTTTCATCGGGATACCGGTTTCCTCCATCACTCACAACTTGCCAGTCACGATAACGTCGCTTTGCTACAGACAATGTGCATATGGACAAAACACCGAATTTCGTCTCATGACATTATGCTTTTTCGCTCTGGCATAAGAATTAGCCATACCTGACCTGCTTTCTTCAGCCTAATTTATGAACCTAACTTTTTTCTACAGAACAACAACGTATGTTACTTGACACGTACGACCGTATTTCTTCGTGTTTTAGGGTGTGTCGCCTCTCTCTTTATTCAGCCCCAGCATGACAGGAATGCAAATTAGTTGACCCATTTATGCCTGTAACAGCCCAAAATGACTTGATTATTTTGGTAATATCTTCATAAGTTCTAGAGTTGTAGAACAATCTTTCAAGGGAAAATGTTGATCAGAAACCAACTGAGATTTCTCTTTCAAATATTTCGTGAATTAGTGCTCAAGTACAGAGATAATTTAGAAAGTGTCATTCGTTCAGACGACACTTTTCTAGATCAGTAAATATGAATGGGTCAACGACCAATGACAAAAGCTCAGAAACTAACCCCTTCACTAGAAATAGTGAAAAGAATATTTTGTAGTATGTTACCAGAGGGATGTTAACACCCTTTCACAAGTAATGTGTGGGTTGCAAAAACGTCTCCCGCCCAAAACACTTCGATAGTAACTTTCAAAGGATCATGAATCTTTGTAAAGTAAGTTTAGTCACACACACGTGAACACACACACACACACACAAACACACACATATAAACACACACATATATATACATATACATATATATATATATATATATATATATATATATATATATATATATATATATATATATGTATGTATGTATGTATGTATGTATGTATGTATGTATGTATGTATGTATGTTTGTATGTATGTATGTATGTATGTATGTATGTATGTATATATATATATATATATATATATATATATATATATATATATATATATATATATATATATATATATATATATATATATATATATATATTACATATATACAGAGCCAATAACACTGCAGCCAATGGAGGCTGTATTGGAAATACAGGGCAGCAGGAGTTCTGATGCGAGACTCCGGCATGCTGTTCTAGGTGGCTGTCAGAAACATCAGACCTCCTGTAGTTTTGGTTTCTATCTTAAATTTTGAATAATACACTATGTGCAAAATTGATTTTTATTTACAAGTCAATATACACATGCATTGACACCAAAGACGTGAATGAGGGTTTAAAGGCACCTCGGCACACCAAGGCTATTTAGTGCCATAAAATATTACCAAAAAGGTGATCCTTTGTCACTGTTGAAGAACAATGACAATACATAATAATTCTATGTGAAAGAAGAAAAAGAGGGAGAGTAAGAGCCGATCCTTCAGGTCCATAGAGAACAAAGGGGTCTTTTAGATGCTTGGTATCCATAGAGAGAACCACACGTCCCCCTCCTTTTATAAGGCGAGCAATGTGCCACACCAGTTAAGCGTTCCCTGGGAGGTCCCAGCTCCTATTGCACACCATTGAGCAAGCCAAGAGAGTTTGCCCCTTGCAGGGTTGTACACATATGACAAGTTATCTATACCAATGTAAGGTTACTGCATGGAAACCAGGTTTTTTGGTAATTTGCATCTCATGCAGACCATGTCGGATCGAGGGAACTTTGCGTCACTTGAGCTGTCTGTGTAATACATAAACCTTTCTGCCAAGCCTTACGCTTATGAATGACAAGCATCCTCAAGTTTTTTTTTAGTTTTTTTGTGCATCGGACGAAGCCTGAGAACTTTTCACATGTGGGATTTAGTCCCATTTTAATTTGATCGTACGCCTGAGGTCCCCAAATTGGCTTGATAGTTTTCAAAATATCTTTCTGAAACTTTGAATCAAAATTGTTGGTCAGGTCCTACCCGATAAATCTCTTTCACATGATTTTAGAATGGGCTTTGCATTACTACTAAGTACTATGATGGATTTATGTCGCAAATGACAATTGCGTTTCTGAACACCTTGAGTGACACATGAAACACGTCGATATCACCTGAATGGATAAATAAGCGTTTGCCCCCTTGTCAAATACCTGCACGTAACGTCACTAACCTACTTCTTGCTCCCTGCCCTTGACACTGCGGCTTTATTAGAAATACTTGTCATTCCTGGATCTTTAAATCCTTAAAGGTCATTAGAAATGTACCGAAAAAGCACTAAAGAAACGCATACATGGATTATTTTACGACCTTTTATTCGGACGGCTGTTAATTTAAGTGCTAGACGCGATCGGCCTTCTGACTGCGCTGCAGGCTAACCGTAGGTGTTAGTCAAGTTCTGTCGCGGCCACAACAGATGGCATTATACTACAGGGAAAATGCTCCTACTCATATGTCGTAAATAATTGGTTTTTGGCAGCGAGTTTATCTATAGAACAGAGCGGCCAAAAACCAGAGTCAGGCATGAGATTAAAATCATGTATTGACTTCATGTCTGGGAAAACTTTTCGCATCTTTTCGCACCTGATTAATCCCAGCCATTGTCGTTACAGGTCAAAGCTAATTACGGCAGAGGTCACGAACTTTTATCTTGTCACGTGCCAGATACGCGTTTTGCCGTAAGCACTGATATTGAAACTAGAGCCTCATTGGCCATAGTAATAGCAGCACCTTGCGCGCCGGCCTCTATTGGCGCTCATCACCCTCTACCATATTTTGCCTAGATGCGCTCTATCGTGCCCAGCGCCACTAACATAAATAACTTTCCACTCCTTTCATCCCTCCTTTCACCTAGCCTCGGATATTCTCTGGATGTGGTCTAGTTGATTTGAAAGTAACACGTGTTTTCTAGCTAGGACGGTTTTTGACACGCAATCCTTCTTTGACTTGATTGTCACACAGAAGTGAATCCCCGGGTCCGACGTGCAGTAAAACAGCAGCTTTTCCCGAATCATTGTTTGACGTGACCGATTACTGTTTTTCGTCACGCCGTCGCGTCACTGTGGAGTAATTTACGGCGAAAATTAAAATTAAAAGGTTGGCTGTGGAAAAATGCAGAGGGCGCAACTAACTCACATTGCCTAAATTTGCCAACCGTTTTACTGGACCGAGTCGGGATTCGAAGTGCCCAAGCACGTCACTGCCCGTAGGGCTTAATAGGTTCAGCATTCTCCCATTCGCCCAGATGGGATATTACTAGGTAATAGGGAGAATCGACGATTACAAATTCGTCGTCAATAACGGTTTATGGTAGGAGTTTATTGATGAAACTGAGCGGCCAAAAAATCAAGTCATGCGTGCGATTGAAACATTGTCTGAAACTTATATATGGGAAAATTTTTGGCATATTTTCGCGCCCGTGTACTTTTAGCTAATATGTCGAAAAAGGGGAACAACTTTACTGTAATTCCGCGCATAGCGAGACAGCGAAATATGTATAGGACGTACACCTACGGCATACTATTAAACTACGGAGATGCCTCATTCTGAGAATATCGCTAAACTGGCCATAAGTTCTTAAATCATGGTACGTGTGTGTTATGAATTCTTCAATTGATATTGTGCACGTACGTTGGCATACCCGTCAGCATTCAACAATCCAAAATCAGGATATATCACTTATCAGGCGGTTACTGCGACGTCTTTTGGTTTCATTTTGTTTAGTTCCAATTCTGGGAGGGGCCAGGTTAGTACTTTTGCTTAAGGAGCGGGCCTTTAGAGTTGGTAATCATGGAAACATATGTTAATAGGATAACTTTAATTTTAGCAGATCACAATTGCTGCATGATAATATTCACACAGTTTTAAAAAACACGCAGATAGCTTTGGAACTGAAAATGTCGTCATCAACAACATTTACATTGTGTGATCTTTCCAGACATTGTGTGATCTTTCAAGATCAAATACTTACTATGTTCAGCATATTATGAAATTCTTGGCTCTTGGCTAGAAAATGAATTTATTCTTGAGGAATTGTGGATGATTTTTGAAAGTTGGCAAATCAGTAGCTAATCTGAAGATTTCTGACCAAGTTATATAATTCATACCTGTTAACATTCAACCATCCAAAATCAGGAGATTTTATGCGGTTCCAATCCTGGCCACCAGGGGTCAGATTAGTTTATTAGTTTAGGAGTGGGCTATCATATTTTACAGGTGTTGGCAAATTGATAACCATACAAGTTTGATTATGAAATAACTTTAATTTTATGTAGCAGATCACACTTGCAGCATGATGACAAATTCCCAGTTATGAGAAACACACAGAGATTGCTTTTGAACTGAATACATCATAATAGTCCATGACCCAGAGGTGGTCAGTATCATATTGGGGGAGGGGGGGGGCAAATTCTGATTAATGTTTTTGAATTCCCCATATTCTCACCTTTATGGTATTTCAGTAACAAATATTTTCCAAATCAGACCTTTTTTTCCGAGGTGAACATAGCTTTAAATATTTACACGATCACTAATTTGCTTTTCCTCACTACCCATATTCCTCATATTTCATAACTAATACATCTATATCCATTCCCCTTGAGACATGGATCCGTGCGCCGGCCTACATATTTTGGCGCACGGATCCATTCCTCTGCCATACCTCCCTAACCTTTGCGCTGTGTTGCGCCCAGCGCCACTAGCTTCATACTACTTTCCATTCCTTTCATTTCCCCTCCTTTCACCTTGTATCGGACTTTCTCTGGATTCAATATTGCGGTACATGTACTTGAAGAGAAAACTACGATGGACCAAGTGTGAAAGATATAAATGTATGTCTAGATAGAAATACGAACAGATGGATAGGTAGATAGATGTTAGATATACGTATAAATGAATACGTGTTTCCATTATTGATAGGGTAGTTTTACTTTTTTGTACTTAAGGACACGCACGTGGTCTCTGTTGCGACTCTAGCAACATAATTGGTTTCCTTTGACAGGAAAATGAGCCAAGCAACCAGTCATTGTTTGAAATTCATTTACCTCCCTTCTGTAGAGGGAGGGTGAATATTTTTTAAATTTATACTCCCCCTGGAGTAATCGGGAAAATATAAAGTTTTGTATGCCTTCCCAAAAGGACGGTTTTTGAAAATAAAGTTTTTTTATTTGGTCATCGCAGTTTTTTCTGCAGTTATTTTCGCATCTATGATTCGCCAGTAGACACGTCCATAGACGACCTCCCTGTATGACGGGTTATACAAAGATTGTTAAAATTCACGTACTTACTGTCATTCCATATTTCAGTATAGAATTCAATACATGTAGTTATATTCATGTCAGGTTTAGTCGCCCAGTCCTAGAAATAAGCATGTATTTGTATGCCATTAATTTTTGTTGATCTCAAAATATTTTTTATAGTGTCATTCCCTCTTTGCGATAAAGGTCTCAACGACATCAGCCACGATTCTCACAAGAGGATAGGTTGACATTCATTCACCTAGAGTAGTTTTAGATATCTATGGAGTTTTCTTTTCTGTTAGGTTTCAAAAGTGCGCCCTTGCACTATAAGTTATAGTATAACCTACTGGCACTATAGCAACTATAGCAACCAAGCCGACCCGCTTGGAGATCCAGCGGTGACTCGAACCTACGAACTCACGCATCGTAACCACCAGGCCACGGCACATCCATCTCCTTGTATATACATGCACTTTTTTTACAGTACAGTACAGGCATTTAATTCCTGCACCAGTCGACCGGACGTCTGCCATGCCTGGTTGTACAAACACCATGTAGCAACATGTCAAAAAGTAAGCCAAGCACACCAATGACCCATTGGCTTGTGAATCATGCAGCTGCTTTTAGTTTTGAGGTCATCCATGCAACTTTGCCTAAGAAACTGTGTTGCAGTCGGGCGTGCGGTTGTCTATTTTGCCCGGGCTACACACGCATTTGGTGCAGGAATTAAATGTCGAAACTGTAGATCACATATAAAATGTACAATATACATTTATGTTAATTGAAAGAACACAACTGATAAAGAACAGGAATCAAAACAAAACATATTTCAAAAAGTATAACTGATATAAGTGGTAAAAATAAATAACAGATACGAGGTAGTAAACCGGAAAATAAGGAATATCCCCTGCAACTAAAAGAGGTTAATTATGATTAAAAATAAATAGTATCTGATGGAGCATTATCAGCCAGAACTAAACTCACAGCTCTCCTTCAAATATTTGTGAATTCTTCTTATTTTCAAGGGTTTGATTTATTCCAGACGAAACGTTTTAAACGGAGCCCCAAGTATGAGAGTCTGCCCTGATGGCCGGGTGGTCTACGGTGTTGCCGCTACATGTCTCTCACCACTGCCCGGGTCTGAATCCCATTAGGGGTATGTGAGAGAGTTGGCAGTGACTTGGGGCTAAGCGGTGGTTTTCGCCGGGTAATCCCCCTTCCTCCATCACATACAACAGGGTAGTCACGACTTGGCCTCAGTATGGCAGAAAAAGAGACGAGAAATCAAAATTGCCAAGAACCAAAATATTTATTAACACGTTATTTTAACTGGACCTGAGAGCATACAGAGAGTCCGTTATACCATTCTCAAGCAACTGAGGGTCAACTATTTTCATTCTAAAATACAGATAAATCAAATTTTGCACCGGTATCTTATTAAGTGCCTTTGTATCGAAATTTGGTTATTTCCAAAAAGAACTGTCGTTTTGATGTAAACTTAACTTAATGTTAACTTTCCAATTTCTGGATCAGATTTAATTGCACAGTGGCAAGATTGCCGGCCTGAACGCTGGGAGGTATGGGGTCCTGAGTTCAATCCCAGGCCGGCGCGAGTAGGGGTTCGATTCCTCTAAAAACTGGGACAACCACCGAAAACCTTCATTTCTAACTCTTTATTGTCTGTCGCCCAATTATAAGGAGAGATTACATTGAAAAGTTTCATATTCATTTTATATCATCTTTCATGCTATCTGTGTTGTCTGCATATACAAAACAGCTCTCTTTATTTTATGTCTGAGCCACCCTTTAAAAAAGGGGTGGCGAACCCTTTAAAAAACAAAAAAAAAAATTCAAATATTTGTTTGGGTTTGACTGTCTCTTTTTTTACTCTTCAGGGACGTCCGCATCGCCGGGACCATGTCAAGACAAATTTGTCGAACAGACAAAAAAACTTAAGATGGTCGTCATTCGCGTTACGCTCACCGGCGCCAAATGCAGGTAAGATATCACAAGGGCGGATCCAGGATTTGAGAAGGGGGGTTCAATTTAATTCTGAAAAGTGACACTGGTAGTGCACCTAAAATGATTTCTGAAAACACCACTAGGGGTCAACTGAAGAAAGCAGAAGGATTAGACAATAGGTTCCATAAGAGCAGGGTTGGCAGTTGTTGGCCTAATTTGAGAAACAATAGCTGTTAATCGTGTCACTAATAGTCCTTGAGCTGACGTTCGAACCCCCGCCCCCTGGGGAATTTTGGAGACCTATATTTCCAAAAACCTTGTAACCTCAGCTGTTCAGATCGGCTTGTCTGCACTTATATCGCGGGTACATATGCCCTGGAGGGCCAATTGAAGGTCGGTACCTCCCTCATTTTAGGGGTGGGGGTGACATTTTCTAAGTGGGGGTGGTATGGACACTTGCAATTCTCTGGGATACTCCAAATTTGTTATGCTGGTCAAATGATCAACAGGTACAATTACCAAATACCTTTCAGAAGCACCGTATTCCTATCCCTCGAAAGAAATTAAAAAGTTTTAAGTAGTCAACTGAGTACAAAACCACCCCATGTTATATACCTAAATTACAGGCAACCTCTTATCTGCTTAATAAAACAAAATATGAGCTCCATTGGTTGTTCGAGCATGATTTTACCAGACTTTCTTTCCCCCTACCCCTATGTTGGAAAAATAACCGAAAAAAGCTTCAAATGCTAAAAGATATTTTTTAAAATCTAAAATGGTCATTTGATGCATGTTTGGTACTAGAAATAGTTTGAATAAGACAAAGATTGATTGGGCTGAAAGAAATGGATTGCCCAGTTGCCCGGGACAACCAAATTTTACCAACTACCGTCTACTGAAAAGGTGTTTAAAGCTATTACTTATGTGAGACTGCAGGTGTTCCACAATTGGAAATAGTCATAGCTAGATTCATATCAATTGTTTTATTTCAGCCCCCCCCCCCCCCTATTCAGAAGGTTATCTATGAGGCCAAAGGTCTATAAACATAGTTTCACTTCAATAAATATAGCAGGTCAATGTTGGTGTGTGGTTTTAAGGCTGTGATGCTGGTGACACACTCAAGATAAGACAACTCCTAGTTTAGCACTCCTGTCCCCTTTCTAACAATAGTTATCTAATTCCTGAGGTCTTGGTGTTTCAAATATAAGTTTTCCTTAACTTACCTGCTTGAGCTGACCTCAATATAAACACGGTTTCAATTTTACAGTGTTATACCTCAAATGAGGTTTTCTTGATCAATTAAGGTTCATTTGATTTATAAATACCATACATGTCTGCTGAATATACTAGGCTAGGGCAACTGGAAGCCAAATTTGGTGTTCCTGCAAGAGAATACCTTACAGCACGCGATTTTGGTGGAAATTTTACTTACGAAAGTAAGTCAACATGCCTGTCCTTTGCGACCTAAATTTTTCGGTAAAGATTTCCACCAAAATCGCGTGCTGTAAGGTATTCTCTTGCATGAACTCCAGATTTGGCTTCCATTTGTGTCACCAGCATCACAGCCTTAATAGCGTCAGACAATCAGGATAGACTGCTGTTGGGGCTTAACCTGCTGGGGCTTATCAACCTGGTAGCCCAGTTGCCCGGGACTATTGAATTTTACCAAAATTTGCTTCGAATCTAAATTATACTGTCAGAAGTCAAGATATTTTGAGAAAGTGACAGTACGTGCAATTTTAGACCTCTTTTGTGACATGATGCTGTTCCTGTTGTTTGCATTCTTCTTGTTTAATGATTTTGACCATTGGACATATGTGAGGGAGTCCCATCCATTATCAGAAGGAAATCATAGCACATTTTTGTGCCACATAGGACAGTTTTGTGCCATAAATCATAACTGCAATTCACAAAGACCAACACACATGGTTGACAGGGAACATTCAAAACATAATACCTGATTTTAAAACACACTCAATAGTTCCTCCAATATGCCTGAATGGGGCACAACAATGGACACCTGTATACCCCGATTCCCAACCCAGATCATGCTCGAGATCTTCTCATTGTTAGTCTATATATTCGTCCAAGTAAGTACAAGTTGATATCCTTTTCAGTGCCTTTGACTACCTGAAACCCCAATTTGCGAGAGTGATGACAGGATGCCCCGAAAAGGGCAAGAAACTTCAGGAGGTCCTCAAGAAAGTCAGAGAATACGTGTGTAGTAAGTATTATTTGTATTACTATCATCATCATCATCATTATGATTATTATTATCATTATTATTATTATTATTATTATTATTTTACTGTACATGTTAATATTATTAATATCATTTTTAGTATTATTATTATGATATTATCATTATTGTCATCATCATTGTTATTATTATTATTGTTATCATTATTATTGTTATTAATTTTATTATTGTCATTATTATTATTATTATTATTATTATTATTATCATTATTATTATTATTATTATTATTGTAAATGTTATTATTATAATTATCATTATTATTATCATTATTAATATCATTATTATTATTGTTATCATTATGAATATCATTATTATTATTATGTTGCTGTCATTATTATTGTTATCGTTATTATTATTATTGTAAATGCTATTGTTTCTATTATCGCTAGTAGTAGTAGTAGTAGTAGTAGTAGTAGTAGTAGTAGTAGTAGTAGTAGTAGTAGTAGTAGTAGTAGTAGTAGTAGACGTTAAGTAGTAGGAATGTCATCATCATCATCGTTTTAATCCCTGTAAGCCTAGCATTTATCCTGTTGACCCTTCCAATGCTGAGGCTACTTTCATCAAAGGCACAAGAACGCAACATTTTTGAAAACCTTTCAAACCCTGCCATTTTGGTATTCATTGGAAAGCTCTTCAGCTGAGTCCTTTCAGATGAGTACTCATTTGCCAGGGATTCAGTCATTTTCCAGTTTTTACGCATCACTTTCTATTTCCCAAATAGCCACCGGCAGCACAAGGGTTAATGAAAGAAAAAGTAACAATCGAAAGTTCAAATAAATTATAATCATC
>OZ012699.1:31539519-31564519 GCA_963942565.1 Maea johnstoni
GTCATTGGACTGTTGATCCAGAAAAACCACACGAACGTTCGGCTTCCATTAGATGCGGGATTAAAACTTGCCATAACACTGAGATTCCTTGGGAGTGGATGCACATACAGACATCTTAAATATGACTTTCGGGTGGGCGCCAATACAATCTGCAGCTTCATCCCTGAAGTCTGCGATGCCATATTCACAGAATTAGCTGATGAACATCTACAATGCCCAAGCACACCGGAAGAATGGAGAATGGTGGCAGATGAGTTTACTCGTTTGTGGCAATTCCACAATTGCCTTGAAGCAGTTGACGGAAAGCATGTGGAAATAAAGGCCCCAGCACGCACCGGAACATTCTTCTTTAATTACAAGGGATACTTTTCGATTGTGCTGATGGCTCTTGCAAACAAGACTGACTCAAGACATTTTCAGTTGTTGTACTTCTTAAGTCTGCCCCCTGTGAGACGTCTCACAGGGGACAGACTTAAGAATCAAACACGAACTCCACGAAACAGGGGCCAGAATAACTTAAGAACTTCCAGAACTCCCCGAACCCCACAAAGTACATAAAAATCGGGGAGTTCTGGGAGTTCTCAAGACTGTCCTGTCGGCAATGAGAATGAACCTTAAGTGGGTAACTGGAGCATCTAGCTTAATTCTATTTTAACATGTTATCCATGGGTGTTTGTAAATGTCCGGTTGACTGGTGCAGGAATTAAATGTCTGTACTGTACCTACATACATACATACCTGCATGATGTTCGATGACAAACCCTATAACCATTTAGGTTAAGGGGGTTGGGGGTTATATAGGGGTTATCTCTTTCTCTCTCTCTCTCTCTCTCTCTCTCTCTCTCTCTTTCTCTCTCTCTCTCTCTCTCTCTCTCTCTCTCTCTCTCTCTCTCTCTCTCAGGCAATCGCATGATCAAGACAAGAGCAGAAGGTCACACGTCATTAAATTATGAATCCACACTTGTTTGCAAATAAAACAATAAATGCCAATGCATATATTATATTCAACTGATATCAGTAGACGTACTTACAGAGTTTATCAACACTCGTTGCAGTGTTGTGTTTCGCGAGTATTCGGTGACATAATTGGTTGCAACATTCACCAGCCATATTATACGTATCTAAATACTTACATACATACATACATACATACAAATGTACATACAAAGACACAGATCAATATGTCCTCATATCAAGACATTCCGAATATTAACGCGATAGAGCACACACACACATATGCATGCACATTCGTAGTCATGTATGTATGTATATATATTTTACCAATCTTTTTCGATTTTTCAGCTTCTGAAGTGAGGGGTTTTGACCTGCTCCGAGGACTTGACTCAGTGGATCTATTTGACGCGGTTGATCAGAAGATCAGTGATTTCAGCGAGGATGCTGATCAGAAGAGCAGTGATTTCAGCGAGGAAGCCCTAGATGAAATGATGCGAGATCTCGCGGAGCCCGCTGAAACTCGCGACACTGACGACATTGCGAGTCTGAAGAAATTGATAGATTTGCTGAAAGTAATGGATGCAAAGAACTGAGGTTTGCATTTAAACTAACCTGGCTCCGCCTTGTAATGTAGAGTACAGACATTTAATTCTTGCACCAGTCGACCGGGCGTCTGACATTGCCTGGTTGCACAAACATCCTTGGATAACATGTCAGAAAATAAGCCGGATACAACAATGACGCACGTGGCTTTCGAATCAAAACTACGTTCAGTCGTGAGGTCTTCCATGTATACATGCCCAGGAAACTGGTTGACAATCGAGCATGGGGTCGTATATTATGCCTGGGCTGTCCACGCATTTTGTGTAAAAATTGAATGTCGTCACTGTATTGAATATGATATTGGAGGAGGAAATTGAAATCTTTTATTATCACTTTTTTCTATAAGTCAGTTCAGGGGTGTACATTCGTCGCTTTGTTGCACCGGCAATGAGCCATTAGAAAGAGTTCCTTATCTCCCTAGCTTATGTGTATCTCTGATATAACTGAAATAGTAGTGCCACCTG
Source organism: Maea johnstoni (assembly GCA_963942565.1). Taxonomy (NCBI): domain Eukaryota; kingdom Metazoa; phylum Annelida; class Polychaeta; order Spionida; family Magelonidae; genus Maea; species Maea johnstoni. The sequence goes on from OZ012699.1 coordinate 31,541,541, forward strand.
ATGACATTTGTTTCAAACGATTGTCGCATAGTGGCTACCAACAAATACTGTGCTTCAGGACTAAAACACCTGGACACCCCTACACTTATAAGTGGCGAGGGAAACTGGATTACCCAGGGCAAACCACCACCTTACCCGAGTTACTGGCAACTTTCTCACATGACACGGCCAGTGGTGATAGACAGTGCGCTGTCAGTGGCAATGCCTTTGACCATTCAGTTATAGGGGCATGCCCTCAATCCTGGAGGTCTCACTAAAATAGTATGTGATCATTCAACTAATGGTGCACTTTTATTGTTACAACCATAAAACAGTGATTCATCATTCTTAATAGATTTGAATTGGGGAATGATGTTGGCAGGAATGAAGTTTTCCTGGATGTTATCTAAACATTCGACTTGAAGCATTGTTCGTAACGACATATTTTCCACTTTCCAGCCTAATTTAATTTGATTTCTAGATGATTTGATACATTTCATAGATATTCTAATATACACACACATGTGTTTACTTATCTAGTATGATATGTGGCTATTTACTTGCGAGCAAGTTTGAGTGGATGTATTTCTCTGTGCGGTATTGCTTGCATGTGTGTATGTATGTACATTTAATTGTATGTATGTATGTATTCATGTCAATGTATGTGTGTTTTATGTATGTATGTATGCATGTTTGTGTGTGTGTATGTATGTATGTGTGTGTGATGTAGGTATGCAAATCCAAGATATATCCATATGTATATGCATGTTTGCATCCTTTTATAATTATCTATTTTTAGTTTCAGCGATATTGGAAGCGAAATGACGTCATTAGAGGAGATGACCATTTGACCACAACGTCTACGTGACCAGCCCAGCTGCTTAGACAATTAGCCAAGCCTTATACAGTACAGACATTTAATTCCTCCACCAGTCGACCGGACATCTGCCAGTGTCTGCCCATGGATAACATGTCAATAAAATGACCCAAGCACACCAATGAGCCAAATCAGAGCTACGTTCAGTTGTGAGGTCATCCGTGCATCCATGCCCGAGAAACTGGGTGGCAATCTGGCATACCGTTGTGTATAATGCCCAACTGCCCTACGCATTAAGTGCAGGAATTGAATGTCGGCACTGTACCTATCATATCATCAGTGATAAGTTATCAATGAATATAAAAGAGTAATGATGCTTTTTCAGTCATGTCTGATACAACATAGTTTTCAGCATTAAATGCAAACATAAATGTGGTAGAATCTTGATTTTCAAATGTATGCAAATTAATTTAACCGAGTGTTATTTTGATGAAATCATCATCACATATTTTTTGTAGAAAAGACAAAGCATATTTTGTTTTACTTGAAAGAAATTCTTATTGAAATTATCCCGCCGGACATCAAAAATAATTCTTCATGAAATATCTATCAAAATATCGTGTTGCTATTAAAATATTTCCATATAATGCCTTGAGGTCAGATAATGCGTGTGTTCAAGATGCGGGATTGATTATCTCCAATGAACTTATTGGACGCCTGTGGATTCTCAAAACACAAATGCAAATGTTAAAAACAGAGTGTATCAACAAAAAAGATATCATTAGTTATCACTTTGTGGTACTGCGTCACAGTTATTCGATATGTGATAAAACTCAAATGCGCCATATTTCTGCTAATTCTGATAGACATACCTTGTCTTCCTTGATATCTCAAAGTGTAATGTATTGACTAGTACTGCTTATGAAATAATGCTATTTGCAGACTAATAAAATAGATTTAGATGCATGAAGAACATCCTAGTTGTAATTATTCACTGAACAATATATATATATATATATATATATATATAAATATATATATATATATATATATATATATATATATATATATATATATAAATATATATATATATATATATATATATATATATATATATATATATATATATATATATATATATATATATATATATATATATATTGCAACCCTAGATTTTTCTGTTCTTTTTTACCCTCATTTTGTTTCGTACAGTTTCCATTTCTAAGCCATTTTCAGAACCTATAATACAACTTTAACAGTAGAAGTTGGGTCACCCACTCAGAAACTATCAAACTTACTTTGAGCATTAGATCAAAGGGTGTGTTACACCTCTCCAAAAAGTTGAGAAGTTTAAGTGAACCATCTTGGAGGAAATTCAGGATGAATAATGTTATGTGAGTTAATAAGATCTGTGAGGAAAAACACAAGTTCTACTTTTTACTCAAAATGACCATAGATCACCTTCCGGGGGCATAAGAAGACATGATTAACAGTTTATTGATATTTTCAAAATTTGGGTTGCACTACCACACCAGGTTTCTTAAATTATGTAAGATGTGCAATATAGTATAATGGACACCATTATTAGAAGTATACCTTTTATTCCAGAAATGCATGATTCAAGGTAAAATTGAATAAATGAGACATAGTACTGTAGTTTGGGGGTAAATATGTATTAGTCAAACATACAACTCAGTATCCAAAATGCCCTAGGTCACTGAAGTTGTCTCTTAATCACCTCTCTCCAATGGCAGTGCCATTCTGGCAATGTAAATGTTGTCTGGACCAGTATTAATTATTCCAAATTGATCCGAATTGTGATAAAAAAGCATCTCTCATCCGTCACATATACAGGTGATATCTTAAGTAGACAAATATGGTTGATATGGCTGAGATACCCTGAGATTCTCTTAGTGTCAAAGGTTTAGCCTGCCCTTTTTGAATATGAGCCTTTCAAAATCACTTCTAAATGAGTTTGCACATGATAAAATGGAACAATATTTGAACTCTTTAACTAAAACAATTAAGGTTAAAATTGAAGTATCAGTTAGGTAGTTATCATACATAGTTTCCACGTTAGTTGACATTTTTCACTGAGAAATATTGAAATCCTAATTACCTGAGCATAAAATTCTTAATCAAGACACACTATAACTACGTTTCATTAGGTAATGAGGCAAATATATAACCTAAGCAAACATTTTACCATCAACAATGGATTGATCAAGTAATAAGTCAACATTGTGAGTTAAATTGGTCCAGCCAAATATTGTTATGTAAATTACACAATACAGGCGAACTTGCATATGAGAGACTCAATGTGACCATATGCAAAGTCCGTCATATACATATGACACATACTTGATATGCTTGGGACTGGGACCAAGCATATTGTCCGTCATAGCCAAAAGTACGGCATTCAGTGGTCCGTCATATGCAAGTTTGCCTGTATACCTATTTGAATCCACGTAATAGAAAACAAGCAACAAACAGAATTGTCTTCATATAACTAGTTCTCAAGTTCTGTAGGACATCTGAGTTCCCTAGATGACTAGGGAAGACACATTCATACTATCTGGTAGGTTCCTATTTACATGGCACGCTTAGAAACATCAACAAATAATCAGTTATAAGCAATGAATCATCATAGTAAACAACTTTGTGGTATGAGAAGTCACCACATAATACTTTCAGTATCAAACATGACCAATGGCATTACTCTATTCATATAAGTCAGACACTAAACTTTAATAAAGGCATGTAGCCCCTGGCTCAAAGTCTGTTAGGTTTGTTACTGTATTCTAACACAGCACAAGGTCCTTGAGGAATGTCACTTCTGGTTAGGCATCTGTTTGCTTGATGGTCAAAAGCTGATCTAGCGAAGTTGGAGGGACTTCCAAAATCTCTTAGATTTCTGTAGTTCATCAATATTGGCAAGTATAGCATACTTCGACACCCAAAGAATGCCATCATATTTTGGCCACTTGAACTTACATTGCTGATCATTGCCATAAGTTGACATGAAAGAAACTTATAAATCATGTTCACTGTCATCTACTCCCCCTCACCATTTTTATGAACTCATCCCCCTCCAGTTTTTTGGCCCACGCATTACAAATACTCAATGACAGCACATATACCTGTTTTTCCTTGGTTCTTGACACCATGTCACACATGTTTGATGCATTCTTTTGAGGGAAAAATATCTTCAGGAAGGTGAAAATAATAACTTTTCACTTACCAAGCACTGTTGGGTGTTCTAGATGGCACATAGGGGTCTTGTGCGTATGTCCAAACAGGCCATCCCATAGTAAACAGCTTAATTTAGTAAACAATGCACTCACTAGAGGTGTTTCTTTTTGTGTAATCTACAACATAGTTATTTAGTTACAATTTGAATATTACCTCCTGGGTAAAGACTAATGTAGCAGATTTTTTCAAGGGTTAAGTATGCATTATGTAACTGTTAAAAGGGACTATATATCCAAGAAATGAGAGTTTATTAGTATTGAAGGTGCGCCGTTAAAAATACTCTCCAACCTAGTGTTCCGAGATGTCTGGGACCTATTTTTGGGCTGTCTTCATTTTTTTGTTTCCTTGTGAGGGCTTAGATGTGAGGTGATGTTTTGAGATGGTAATACTGATGGTAATATTGATTTAATATGGGGTCCATGTCAAAAAGGTTTGAGCGTAAACCACCTAACAAAAATCTGTACCACACATAAATCCTAAAATATGAAAACAATTGGAGCAATGCATGGAGGTTTGACTTTCAGGGTGTCAATTTTTGCTCACGTTTGTTGATCTGCACCAAACGTATTTTGTGGTGCGACGGGAGTGACATCTGGCGCTCTCCTGCCAAACTAATGATGTCCGCGCATCACGTTGCTATGGCAGCACGTGACACAAGGCGGCAGATGCTCACAACGTTTTCGAAAAACAATCATTTGACAGTATGTAGCCGTTGCTGCTGTCACATTCTGAATTCAATTTTTAAATCTAAAAATTCACAATCTTTTATAAACTTTGCGCTACTTGCATACACTAAATCAGGACGAGTACCACAGGACTGATGAGTATTATGAACTACCATTCTTTCATGATATAAAGGACTGAAGTTAGTATATAAATTTTGCTTGTTCTGACATATTTTGTCTGTTCTTTTTAACTTGTTCAGTCCAGACTTTCTTGGTACTTTGTCAGATATTTCATGCTATATAACTACCTTTTTCATGAAATCTAAACAATAGCTAGCATGATAACTGTATGCTTGTTCGGACATAGTTTTGTGAATGGGTTATTGCACCATCTTTCAAACAATTTATCTGAACCTACCCCACTTCAAAATTCAGAGATGTTGAGATTAGACAATTTGGTGAGGGAATTCCACTTATTTGGAAAGAGGGGTACCATGCTCTTCAACCAATCTTTTCAATTACCATATTCTAATTTACAATATATTCAACCTGATCTAGTCATGTTGCAATATGGTTCAAATGACTTAGCTGGTGGTATCACACCTTTGGAGGTTTCTGCCAAGGTGGTTGATTTAGCCAGGGAAATTATCATCAATGTTATATCAGTGCAAAAAGTAGTTGTCCTATCTGCATTACGTAGAAGTGAATCTGAATCTTTAAATGAAAAAATCTACCAATACAATGGTTTGCTTAAGGATTTTTGTGAAGTAGAGGAAAATATCAGTTATAAGTGTTTGCAGGGTTTTTGGCAAGATCCTATTTCTATGTGGTCTCGTGATAATATCCACCCCAATTCTAAATTAGGGAGAAAGAGATAAAATTATCTGCATCGAGTCATCTTCAGCACGATGCCTTCTATTTTGTAACTGCTCAACATATTTGTAAGTCTCTATCACATCATATTATTTAATACATTTTATGATTTATATTGCTCACACCAATCTGATCATGACATTTATTGCTATGTACTTCCTGACAATTTCATCAAATCTTTCTTTACTGTTGTCATTTGTTTTGACACTTTATTTGCTACTTATTTTCAGTGTTCTAGACCACTTGGTCATTCTTTTCACTGACAAACCACTTGGTCATTTTTAATTCACGCACATTTCAGCGTTCGTGACCACTTGGTCATTTTTCATTTCACACACATTTTCAGTGCTCCTGTCCACCTGGTCAATTTATTCGCATACCATTTCAGTGTTCGTGACCACTTGGTCATCTATTTCACATTACATGTCATTGTCCACAACCCCTTGGTCAATTTATTTGTGCATTTCCAGTATTCATGACCACTTGGTCAAATATCAATTCGCATCTATATGTGTATTCATTTATATATTTATTATATTTTCTGAGCACAATATCTTGGTCATACATTTTTCCTATACATTTTTCATAGTCATAACTTTTCTACTCTATCTTATCTTTCCTTTCAAGGCATGCCGCCAGCTCTAGCGTGCCGCCCACCTAAAAGATTAGGTGCCGAAAGTGTGGAAACACTTCACAAACCTGATGTGCCAGATGTATCTGTAACAGAACATGAAGACACATCTACTCTATCATCATCAAAAGCAACACGACTTACCATGACCGACGTCAGTAAGACTCTATTGCAAGTACAACAGCAGCAATTGGTAATGCAGCAACAAATCCCAGATTTTATCAATTCTCAACAACAGCCTGATTACTCGGATCAGACATTAACAATAAATAACTCAGCCACAGCTTCAAGGATTTCTGAAAATCAATTAATTAACTCAACGCGTGCAGCAGCTACAAGCCATTCTGGTGATCATTTAGTGAACTCACCACATGCAGCAGGTACTTTAAATTTCTTGGAAAAAATTGCCAAAGAGGCTGAAAATGAGAATATTGAAGATGACTTGATGATTAGTGATGATGATACGAAATCTGAAGGTGAGTGCCCAGTGCATTTCAATTCTCAAAGACCAGTTTTCTCGGGAGGTCTCACAGTAAGCTAAACAGTTCCTCAAAAAATCAAAGTTAAAATTTGGAAACATAAGTATATAGATTTCAGTGACCTATTGAACCCTCATGCATCACTTGAGGCTTATACGGTATCGCTCAATTCACATTCTCTATTCTCAAAAACGCCTGCCTTAACTTTCCAACAAAAGAATTAAAAGCAACTATCGGAATTTGATCGGAATATTGCTTGGGATAGTTATATGTCCGTCTATCTTCAAAAATTCCCAAATCAATTGGAAAAAATGTTGACTTATCATCAACTTATCCAATGGATGATGTCAAAGCAGGCCAATTGGCAATATTATGATTACCACTTCAGAGTGGATCGAGAATATATACAGTTTGACTGGGAAACTGTACGTCCTGATCTTGATCGAGAGAGATATTCTCATTCTTTTTGTGCCCAACAAAATGCTAACAAATCACAATAGTACAGCAACAAAACATTAACACTTCCCAACCTGTCCCAAAAGGCTATTGTTTTGCCTACAACAGTGTCGGATGGAGATGCACAAAAGGAAATTGTTCTTTTAAACACGCATATCCTGAATGCCAAGGAAAACATGCCAAATTTCAGCATTCAAAATTTGGAAAACAACAAAACACTACCCACACCATTCAAAGTTAAGGTACTTAGTAAATACTTGGAGGGGTATTCTAAAGCAAGCTATCTAATTGATGGTTTCACAAATGGGTTCTTACTAGATTTTGAAGGTCCCGACCTACCTCTGACTTCAAATAACTCTAGTTGAGCCAATAGCAATCCTGCAGCGGTTGAGGAAAAAATTTCAAAAGAACTTTCTTTAGGAAGAATGCCAGGTCCCTTTGAAAATAAACCTTTAGCTAGTTTCAAATGTTCTCCACTTGCAGTTAGGGAAAAACAAGATACATGAAAATATAGACTTTTACACAATTTATCTTATCCAAATGATGAAAAGTCAACATATCTAAGGACAATTCTACAGTCTCCTATGCAACTATAAAAGATACAGTTTCCCTTATACAATCTTTAAGTAAACCAGCTTTTATGGCCCTATCAGACATATCAGATGCTTTTAGAATTATACCTTTGCATCCATCTCAATATCATTTGACAAGATTTTTCTGGAATGTTTTTTTTTTATGACAAGTGCTTTCCAATGGGTTGCTCCTCCTCATGTAAATTTTTTGAGGAGTTTTCAACAGCATTAAAATGAATACTAGCTAACAAATTTGGGATTAAAAATGTTGTAAAAATTTTGGATGATTTCCTTTTCATAGAACCAGATAAAACATCATGTTCTAGGAGTCTACGAAAATTCATTACTTTATGTAATGACATCGGTGTTCCTTTGGCGGATCATAAGACTGTTGGTCTGACAAACAACATTGTTTTTCTCGGCATAGGTTTGGATTCAAATAAAATGTTAGCTTATCTGCCACTTGATAAACTCCAGAAATACACTGCAGATGTAAAGTTTTACCTAGGAAAAAACAAAATAAGTCTGAAAGAACTACAATCATTATGTGGTAAGTTGCAATTAGCCACATCAATTATCAGATCAGGAAAAGCTTTCCTACGCAGGTTATATGAGATTCAGATTGGAATAAAACAACCTTTCCATTATATAAGGATCACTAAAGAGGTAAAGCAAGATTTGCCTCTTTGGCACCATTTCCTCACCAACTATAATGGAAAATCAATCATTCATTTACCATATTTAGGTGATTCTAACACTCTCCACATGTGGTCAGATGCCTTGAAACAGGGTTTTGGAGCAACTTATGGAACAAAATGGGTACAAGCTACTTGGCCAGTAGCTTGGAAACAGTGCAACATTGCAGTATTAGAACTTTACCCAATATATGTCTTCATATCTATGTATGGTCTGAAAATTCAAAACTCGCATATTATTTTCCATTGTGACAATGAAGCCGTAGTCACCATTGTCAAAAATCAAACTTCAAAGGACAAAACAATAATGAATATAATACGCCCTTTAGTATTATTGTTGCTAAAATATAATATAAACCTTCAAACTGAACATATTCCTGGTGTAAATAACATTTTAGCAGATACCACATCTCGTTTTCAGGTCACTCAACACATGCTTCAACTTTATGGCATGCGGCCCTACCAAACAGTTATCCCAACACACCTCACACCAGAAAACTTTCATCTATTCTAAAGCAGATTCTTAATGCGTCAATGTCAAAGTCATCATTCAAAAGTTACATTCGTCACTGGAATTATTTCAGTGAATTCCTACATGGTGTATTATACCAAGAAGTATGTCTACCCATACATAGTCAACACATAGCAATGTTCATTGCACATTTACACACAAAAGATTTACAGCACAGCACTATCAAGTCATACTTGTCTGCATTATCCTTTATTCATAAAGCGGGCAATTTGCCTGATCCAGATAATACTCATTTGGTTCGCAAAAGTTTGATTGGTATAAAAAGCTTACAAACAGTAAAAACATCCATGCGTTTGCCAATTACCAAGCATGTTTTAAAATGCATATTATCCGCAATTCTTTATGTACGTATGTATAGAGCACTATTTTTGCTGACATATTACACATGTTTGAGAGTTGGAGAGGTAGTGCTTGCAGATCAAAAACTACATGTTCAGCAATTCAACAACTTACTCCAGTCAAATCAGATGCTGGTGTTGGTTATGATATTGTTTTCAAATCATACAAACACAGTTAACCAAACCCCGACACTTCGTCTACTTGCATCAAAAGACAAGCCGTGTCCTGTGGATGCTCTGTCCAGCTTTCTAGCAGTGCATTCTTCAGGAGATGGTCAAGTCTTTATTGATCAAAGGAACCAACCAATAACAAGAAAACAATTTAGCAAATTCTTAAAAGTATGCCTACAGATTGAAGGTACCTCTTTTAATAATTATAACACACATTCCTTCAGAATTGGCCGAGTAACTGAATTAGCAAAAGCTAATGCGCTTGAAGCTATCATTAAATCTACAGGGAGCTGGAAAAGTTCTGCTTTTCAAAAATATATTAGACCATCGTATTTCACGTTACCGGAGTAGTTAGTGTCTGAACTGCACTGGGCACTTGTTTCTATGTTTATTTTCTCTTGATGTCTAAAATTTTCCTCCTTCCTCCGTTTTACTTCTCTCCTTCTATGGGCTGCCAGTCATGCTATATTAAATATAGCATTCCTTCTGGCACTCTCTTATGAGGTCAGCCCATTTTCCATTCATTAAATGGGAAAGAGTTGCAGATTTTCTTGATTCTATCTAGCTTTCTAGTAGATTCATGGGAGTTTGCAACTTTTTCTTTAGCTAAATATTTATAATGTATATATATATATATATATTATCATTCAATGCCATCTGCTAATACTTGCTATGGTTTATTAACCAAATTACAGGAGAGTGTATACATGTAATATCTAACATATCTTTTAATTGTTATATTCATAACAATAGGTAATTATTAAGGTACTGTTTATATTATGCATCAAGTGTATTGTATATATGTATATATTTAATCATTTATATTTAATATAATAAACTATTTATAAACCCAATAATTGCCTTTGTTAGTCGTGCCACAAAAATATTCTTGTGCTTATTAGAACCCAAGCTCTACAAGCAGTGTGTGCTTTTGTTTTATTTTCCTTAAAGTTGAAATTTTTTTGGGGCTCACGTTATGAAGTTTCATTTCATTTCCTTTGAGCCTCCCAGATTTTCTGTAGGAAACAACCTAATTTTTTTCTTGAAAAAGAGTGAATGAGGGTCCGGAATAGACTGAGAATGACTCATTTGTGATATCACACAGTCACTCACGATAAAACAAAATCACACCCACAACCATTTTGTAACATGTTTATTACATGCTTATATATACTTAAAGAAACAAATTGAGAAAAGAATCTGTAAACTGTTTATTACATGCTTATGTATAATCACAATTGCGGTGGCCAACTCCTGAATCGTGTGTGCATCAAACATTGAAGAGCATCAGACGAGCAACATGCGTAAATGATGTGACACAAGTTTTGTCTGCTCATCCTCGCATCCGCATCCCTCAGCGATAGGGAAGGTTGTGAATATAACCCGGCCATGATGTTCTGTGAATAATAACAACTAGGATGATCTTCATGCATCTAAATCTGTTTTATTAGTCCGCAAATAGCATTATTTCATAAGCAGCACTAGTCAATACATTTCACTTTGAGATATCAAGGAAGACATAAGGTTAAAGTCTGTCAGAATTCACAGAAATGTGGCGCATTTGAGTATTATCACACATCAAGTAACTGTGACACTGTGCTATAAATTGATATATAATTATATCCTATTTGCTGATACACTGAGGGCCTGCTCTGGTGGCCGTGTGGTCTAAGGCACCACCACTGACTGCACGCTGTCTCTCACTACTGCCTGGGTTCGTAAATCCCGATATGGGCATGTGAGAAAGTTGCTAGTGACTTGGGGTTAAGTGGTGGTTTTTGCTGGGTACTCCAGTTTTTTCCACTTCTTACAACAGGCTAGTCATGAATTAGCTGCAATTGGCATAAACGTGACGAAAACGAAATTCCAAAGACACACTCTGATTTGAATCCACATATGTCCGACAAGTACATTGCTGACAGTTGCTACATTAAGCCATTCACATCTTGAACATGCACTGCGTCTGAAGTCGCGACATTTATGGATATTACTTAGTAGCTAAACGATGTTTTGATATATAATTCATCAAGAATTCTTTTTAACGTTCGGCGAAATAATTCCTTTCAAGTATATCAAAATATGTTTTATCTTGCGTACACAAAATATGTGACAATGATTTCTTCGAAATAACACTCGGATAAATTAATTTGCATACATTTGAAAATCAAGATTCTGCACATCTATGTTTGAATTTAATGCTGAAACCGACTCAGTAAAACTATGTTGTATTAAGGTTGACTGAAAAAGCAGTATAGTTGTTTTATATTCAGTAATATCTAATCACTGATGATATAATATGTATAAGGCTTGGCTAGGTTCTAAGCAGCTGGTCTGGTGACGTTCATGTGGTGATCAAATGGTCATTTCCAAATTCGTTGTACCTGAAAATACATAATTATAAAAGGATGAAAACAATATTATTGATAGGCATAGAAGCATACATACATACACACACATAGTATTATACATACATACATACATATACACATACACACGAATGCATACATACATTCATGCATGCATACATACATACATACATAAAACATACATACATACATACAATTATATGTACACACATGCATACATACAATAAAATATACACACAGACATACACCGATATGGACATACAGACATACAGACATACATACATCTGTACGCAAGCAATGCCACACAGAGAAATGCACCCACTCAAGTAAATAGCCACATAACATATTACACAAGGAAACCATCTAGAAATTAAATTAGGCTGCAAAGTGGAAAATATGTCGTTATGAACAATGATTCAAGTAGAAATGTTTAGACAACATCCAGGAAAATATCATTCCTACCCACATCATCATCATCCCCCAACTCAAATCTGCCACGAATGTTTGTGTTTTATGGTTATAATAGTAACGTACCATTAGTTGAATAACCATATAACATTTAAGTGAGATTGAGGGTTGAGGGTCTGCCCCTGTATCTGAGTGTTCAAAAGAATTGCCACTGACAGCGCACAGTCTATCACCACTGGCCGTGCCACGTGAGAAAGTTGCTAGTAACCTGGGTAAGGTGGTTTTCCGCAGGTAATCCAATTTCCTTCACCACTTGTAACTGCAGGGGTGTGCAAGTCTTTTAGACCCAGAGCATAGTATCTTTTGGTGGCCGCTATGCGACAATTTTTTTAAACAAACGTCATCATGTGACACTACCAATTCAGTTATATCAGAGATATACAAAACCTAGGGAGATAAGCAACTCTTGCAAGTAGCTCATACACTATTTGGACACTATTGTTATGCAAATTAGATCTTCCTCAGGCACTCAACTGAGCATGCGCACTGCTTTATCACTTCCTGTAAACCACATTTCACAACACCTCAGCCCATACCAGAGATGAAATAACCCTGTGTCCTCCATCCGTACACAGTAATTGATGGACTGATAAGGGATAATTTGCATAACAATAATGTCTAACTGGTGTCAGAGCTAAATTGGTCGGAGTTGATCATCTTCCTAGGATATGTATATCCCTAGCTACATCATCAATTCGATGAACCAATCGGCAGATACTAGTAATAAAATGAGTGTTTGCATTTTGAAATGAAATATATCAAGAATTAGGTAAAATGTTGCATTGGCTCAACCGTCAGAAATTTTGCCGAATTTAACAGTGTTTATAAGCCTCTGTCGCACACTGGTGCAACAAAGAGGCGAATGTACACCCCTAAACTGACTTATAACAAATAGGTGATGATTAAACAAGGTTCCAATTCCCTCAAGATTGCTGCGATCGCTATATAAATGTGCGGCGTTGTGAAGGGCTGCCTATGGTCCTTCTGCAACTAAAAGACCCCTTGGAAATATTCGTGAAGAGAAGGGAATTTCCTTTCTGTTGAAATTCTGGAATTTCTTCTTTATAAGCTGTTGAAAGCGACATACATCTGTACGCAAGCAATGCCTCAGAGAAATCCATTCACTCGAACTTGCTCACAAGTAGATAGCCACATAACATATTACATAGGGAAACACACAAACATATGTGTGTGTTCAAATTATAAAAAGTCTATGAAATGTGTTAGATCATCTAGAAATTGAATTAGGCTTGGAAGTGGAAAATATGTCGTTAGGAACAATGATTCAAATGTTTAGACAACATCGACCTAAACATACCCCAGGATAAGCCTCCTTCAACTCTAAGTTTTTTTCAAACCACAACACAGGAGGAGGTATGGAAGATCATATGTAAATCTCCTTCGAAAAGTTGTACATTGGACCCGATACCCACTTGGATCATCAGGGATGCCAAAAATGAACTGCTTCCAACAATCACAGACATCATTAACGCTTCACTGAGGTCAAGTGAAGTACCTACATCTATGAAATCAGCTGTGGTCACCCCTCTGCTTAAAAAAGCTACCTTAGACCCTGAGATACTAAAAAACTACCGCCCTGTTAGCAACCTTTCGTTTGTATCAAAGATCTTAGAGAGGGTGGTTGCTCAGCGACTGACAAGTTACATGACAGATAACAATCTACATGAATACCTTCAATCGGCATATAAACCCGGTCACAGCACAGAGACAGCACTGGCCAAGGTACAGAATGACATTCTTGCAAGCATTGACCAGAATGAAATTGTTATACTGATCCTTCTTGACCTAAGTGCAGCATTTGATACCATCGACCATGATGTGCTGTTTTCTAGAATGGAAAGCACTCTGGGTATAACAGGGCCAGCCCTTGAATGGTTACGTTCATATCTTGGTGATCGTACTCTTCGAGTTCAGATAGATGATTCATTCTCCGCATCACAGGAAATCCTATGGTCTGTACCACAAGGATCAGTGTTGGGCCCTCTGCTCTTCCTGATTTACCTCCTACCCTTAGGAATACTGATAAGAAAGCATGGTCTAGCACTACATGCTTATGCGGACGATACGCAACTCTACATCTCTATCAAACCTATCAATCAGCGTGTAGTGGACGAAGGTGTAGCTAAGTTGGAAAACTGCCTAATCTGGGCGCTGTTTTTGATCCGAACATGAATATGTCTGCACATGTATCAAAAGTTATCAAGTCTGCAAATTACCAAATTATACCTTTGCATCCATCTCAATATCATTTGACAAGATTTTTCTGGAATGTTTTTTTTTTATGACAAGTGCCTTCCAATGGGTTGCTCCTCCTCATGTAAATTTTTTGAGGAGTTTTCAACAGCATTAAAATGAATACTAGCTAACAAATTTGGGATTAAAAATGTTGTAAAAATTTTGGATGATTTCCTTTTCATAGAACCAGATAAAACATCATGTTCTAGGAGTCTACGAAAATTCATTACTTTATGTAATGACATCGGTGTTCCTTTGGCGGATCATAAGACTGTTGGTCTGACAAACAACATTGTTTTTCTCGGCATAGGTTTGGATTCAAATAAAATGTTAGCTTATCTGCCACTTGATAAACTCCAGAAATACACTGCAGATGTAAAGTTTTACCTAGGAAAAAACAAAATAAGTCTGAAAGAACTACAATCATTATGTGGTAAGTTGCAATTAGCCACATCAATTATCAGATCAGGAAAAGCTTTCCTACGCAGGTTATATGAGATTCAGATTGGAATAAAACAACCTTTCCATTATATAAGGATCACTAAAGAGGTAAAGCAAGATTTGCCTCTTTGGCACCATTTCCTCACCAACTATAATGGAAAATCAATCATTCATTTACCATATTTAGGTGATTCTAACACTCTCCACATGTGGTCAGATGCCTTGAAACAGGGTTTTGGAGCAACTTATGGAACAAAATGGGTACAAGCTACTTGGCCAGTAGCTTGGAAACAGTGCAACATTGCAGTATTAGAACTTTACCCAATATATGTCTTCATATCTATGTATGGTCTGAAAATTCAAAACTCGCATATTATTTTCCATTGTGACAATGAAGCCGTAGTCACCATTGTCAAAAATCAAACTTCAAAGGACAAAACAATAATGAATATAATACGCCCTTTAGTATTATTGTTGCTAAAATATAATATAAACCTTCAAACTGAACATATTCCTGGTGTAAATAACATTTTAGCAGATACCACATCTCATTTTCAGGTCACTCAACACATGCTTCAACTTTATGGCATGCGGCCCTACCAAACAGTTATCCCAACACACCTCACACCAGAAAACTTTCATCTATTCTAAAGCAGATTCTTAATGCGTCAATGTCAAAGTCATCATTCAAAAGTTACATTCGTCACTGGAATTATTTCAGTGAATTCCTACATGGTGTATTATACCAAGAAGTATGTCTACCCATACATAGTCAACACATAGCAATGTTCATTGCACATTTACACACAAAAGATTTACAGCACAGCACTATCAAGTCATACTTGTCTGCATTATCCTTTATTCATAAAGCGGGCAATTTGCCTGATCCAGATAATACTCATTTGGTTCGCAAAAGTTTGATTGGTATAAAAAGCTTACAAACAGTAAAAACATCCATGCGTTTGCCAATTACCAAGCTTGTTTTAAAATGCATATTATCCGCAATTCTTTATGTACGTATGTATAGAGCACTATTTTTGCTGACATATTACACATGTTTGAGAGTTGGAGAGGTAGTGCTTGCAGATCAAAAACTACATGTTCAGCAATTCAACAACTTACTCCAGTCAAATCAGATGCTGGTGTTGGTTATGATATTGTTTTCAAATCATACAAACACAGTTAACCAAACCCCGACACTTCGTCTACTTGCATCAAAAGACAAGCCGTGTCCTGTGGATGCTCTGTCCAGCTTTCTAGCAGTGCATTCTTCAGGAGATGGTCAAGTCTTTATTGATCAAAGGAACCAACCAATAACAAGAAAACAATTTAGCACATTCTTAAAAGTATGCCTACAGATTGAAGGTACCTCTTTTAATAATTATAACACACATTCCTTCAGAATTGGCCGAGTAACTAAAGGTTGCCACAAAAATATTCTTGTGCTTATTAGAACCCAAGCTCTACAAGCAGTGTGTGCTTTTGTTTTATTTTCCTTAAAGTTGAAATTTTAACCTTTTTTGGGCTCACGTTATGAAGTTTCATTTCATTTCCTTTGAGCCTCCCAGATTTTCTGTAGGAAACAACCTAATTTTTTTCTTGAAAAAGAGTGAATGAGGGTCCGGAATAGACTGAGAATGACTCATTTGTGATATCACACAGTCACTCACGATAAAACAAAATCAAACCCACAACCATTTTGTAACATGTTTATTACATGCTTATATATACTTAAAGAAACAAATTAAGAAAAGAATCTGTAAACTGTTTATTACATGCTTATGTATAATCACAATTGCGGCGGCCAACTCGTGAATCGTGTGTGCATCGAACATTTAAGAGCATCAGACTAGCAACATGCGTAAATGATGCGACACAAGTTTTGTCTGCTCATCCTCGCATCCGCATCACTCAGCGATAGAGAAGGTTGTGAATATAACCCAGCCTGGGCTTAGGGCCGATTCCAACAGAGCTGTCGCCATTTTGAACTAGGTCACACGTCTTGAAACAGGTCATGACGTCATGGACCATGCAACAGAAGGACTGACGTCATGAAAAAGGACACTCAACAGAAGGCCCGCTGTTCTTCAACAATAGGTCAACAATAAGAAACAACTGGGGTGCGATGCGGTTTTTGATGTTTTCTGTCACTCTATAGGAGTTTTACACTTGGCCACAACAATGGGAATATAGGGCAAGCGTGTAATAAATATATACATATTACATATATATACATATATATATTATATATATATATATATATATATATATATATATATATATATATATATATATATATATATGTTGTTCTGTGAATAATAACAACTAGGATGATCTTCATGCATCTAAAGCTGTTTTATTAGTCCGCAAATAGGATCATTTCATAAGCAGTACTAGTCAATACATTTCATCTTGAGATATCAAGGAAGACATAAGGTAAGTCTGTCAGAATTCACACAAATATGGCGCATTTGAGTATTATCACATATCAAGTAACTGTGACACTGAGCTATAAATGGATAGATAATGATATCCTATTTGCTGATACACTCTGAGGGCCTGCTCTGGTGGCCACTGAATGCACGCTGTCTCTCACTACTGCCTGGGTGTCGTAAATTCCAATCTGGGTATGTGAGAAAGTTGCCAATGACTTGGGGTTAAGCGATGGTTTTTGCCGGGTACTCCAGTTTTCTCCAATACTTACAACTGGCTAGTCATGAATAAGACACAATTGGCATAAATGTGACGAAAAAACAAATTCCAAAGACACACTTTGATTTGAATCAACAGATGTCCGACAAGTACATTCCTGACAGTTGCTACATTAAGCCATTCACATCTTGAACATGCACTGCGTCTGACATCGCGACATTTATGGAAATTACTTAATAGCAAAACGATGTTTCGATAGATATTTCATCACGAATTATTTTTAATGTTCGGCGGAATAATTTTTTTCAAGTATATCAAAATATGTTTTATCTTGCGTACAAAAAATATGTGACAATGATTTCTTCGAAATAACACTCGGATAAATTAATTTGCATACATTTGAAAATCAAGATTCTCCACATCTATGTTTGAATTTAATGCTGAAACCCACTCAGTAAAACTATGTTGTATTAAGGTTGACTGAAAAAGCAGTATTGTTGTTTTATATTCAGTAATATCTAATCACTGATGATATAATATGTATAAGGATTGGCTAGGTTTCTAAGCAGCTGGTCTGGTGACGTTCATGTGGTGGTCAAATGGTCATTTCCAAAGTCGTTGTACCTGAAAATACATAATTATAAAAGGATGAAAACAATATTATTGATAGGCATACAAGCATACATACATACACAAACATAATATTATACATACATGCATACATACACACATATACACATACACACTAATGCATACATACATTCATGCATGCCTACATACATACATGCATAAAACATACATACATACAAATATATGTACACACATGCATACATACAATAAAATATACACACAGACATTCACCGATATGGATATACATACATCTGTACGCAAGCAATGCCACACAGAGAAATGCATCCACTCGAACTCGCTCACAAGTAAATAGCCACATAACATATTACACAAGGAAACACACAAACATATGTGAGTGTGTTCACATTATACAAAAGTCTATGAAATGTGTAAGATCATCTAGAAATTAAATTAGGCTGGGAAGTGGACAATATGTCGTTAGGAATAATGATTCAAGTAGAAATGTTTAGACAGCATCCAGGAAAATATCATTCGTACCCACATCATCCCCCAACTCAAATCTGCCACGAATGTTTTAGTGTTTTATGGTTATAACAGTAATGTACCATTAGTTGAATAACCATATAACATTTAAGTGAGATTGAGGGTTGAGGGTCTGCCCCTGTATCTGAGTGTTCAAAAGAATTGCCACTGACGGCGCACAGTCTATCACCACTGGCCGTGCCACGTGAGAAAGTTGCCAGTAAACTGGGTAAGGTGGTTTTCCGCAGGTAATCCAATTTCCTTCACCACTTATAACTGCAGGGGTGTCCAAGTATTTTAGACCCAGAGCATAGTATCTTTTGGTGGCCGCTATGCGACAATTTTTTTAAACAAACGTCATCAGGTGACACTACCAATTCAGTTATATCAGAGATATACATAACCTAGGGAGATAAGCAACATACACTATTTGGAAACTATTGTTATGCAAATTAGATCTTCCTCAGGCACTCAACTGAGCATGCGCACTGCTTTATCACTTCCTGTAAACCACATTTCATAACACCTCAGCCCATACCAGAGATGAAATAACCCTGTGTCCTCCATCCGTACACAGTAATTGATGGAATGATAAGGGATAATTTGCATAACAATAGTGTCTAACTGGTGTCAGAGCTAAATTGGTCGGAGTTGCTCATCTTCCTAGGATATGTATATCCCTAGTTATATCATCAATTCGGTGAACCAATCGGCAGATACTAGTAATAAAATGAGTGTTTGCATTTTGAAATGAAATATATCAAGAATTAGGTAAAATGTTGCATTGGCTCAACCGTCAGAAATTTTGCCGAATTTAACAGTGTTTATAAGCTTCTGTCGCACACTGGTGCAACAAAGGGGCGAATGTACACCCCTAAACTGACTTATAACAAATAGGTGATGATAAAACAAGGTTCCAATTCCCTCAAGATTGCTGCAATCGCTATATAAATGTGCGGCGTTGTGAAGGGCTGCCTATGGTCCTTCTGCAACTAAAAGACCCCTTGGAAATATTCGTGAAGAGAAGGGAATTTCCTTTCTGTTGAAATTCTGGAATTTCTTCTTTATAAGCTGTTGAAAGCGACCTAAATTCCCATTCATTCATTCATTCATTCAAGATCGTATCCAAAGTATTACAAGGCGGAGTTTAAATACAAACCTCAGTTCTTTGCATCAATTTCTTTCAGCAAATCTATCAGTTTCTTCAGACTCGCAATGTTGCCAGTCTCGCGGGTTTCAGCGGGCTCCGCGAAATCTCGCATCATTTCATCCAAGGCATCCTTGCTGAAAGCACTGCTCTTCTCCTCAACCTCGCCAAATAGATCCACTGAGCCAAATCCTCGAATCAGGTCGAAACCCCTGACTTCAGAAGCTGAAAAATAGAAAAGATCCGAATGTTACACACACACGTATATATATATATATATATATATATATATATATATATATATATATATATATATATATATATATATATATATATATATATATATATATATATATATAATAAATATATATATATATATATATATATATATATATATATATATATATATATATATATATATATATATATATATATATATATATATATATATATATATATATATACACACATATATAGGTCTCTGGTAAGGGTTTGTTCTAACAGCAAAATCATGCTACTCCATCGATCTCAAGCAGACTCAGTGAAAAGTGACAATTCACAAGAGTAAAAAGAACCGGGGGTGGGGGCGGTTGTCGTCCTCAAACCCCTCAATCCCCCTCTGTACCCATAAGTGTGCCTGGATAGATATAGATTATGTATGCACGTATATAGGTAGGTAGGTACAGTGCCAACATTTAATTCCTGCAATAAATGCGTCTGCAGCCAGGGCATAATACACGCCTGCACGCCCGATTTACACTGGGTTACTTAAGGTTGGATGCATGATAGGGCTGTTATTGATACCGCCCGTATCGGTGAATCGGCAAGAAATCCTTGTCGATTATCGACATCTTGGACGTCCCGAGATATCGATTTATAAGAAAATAATACAAAATACGTAATAATACATGAGTTTGATGATAAAGATATGTCATAGAGGTTCCATCACGAGTGGATGGAAAGGGTAGAGGTATCCTGCACATAGATCGAGCCACTCTATCGTCAGGTATGGCTCTGTTTACATACTGAGATTGATAGGCCATACCCACGATAGAGAAAGCCCCATACAAAACTTTTCCACTGCGCCCAAAAAACTGGGCGCTCACATTTCTAGGCAAGTCTGGCCACCCAAACCAACTGAATTCGTTACCTACCTTGTAACTTAACGTTGTGACGCTTTTACAGCACTCAAATCCGCCCAGAGAGAGAGAAATGAGAGCTTTTTGGCTGGAAGCAATAATTTTTAACGAGTTTGTTCCGCCATTTAACTCGAGGCATGCCAAGTCCCAAGACACAAAAACACTCACGAGTGTAAGATACCTCCTCTTTCAATCTACTCGTGATGGAACCTGTTTCTCCCAAAATGAAACGGAGAAATTTAAACGTTTTACCGCGAAGTTAGCTAGCTAATCGCTTTTGCTGTGACGTGCACTATTTGTTGCTGGGTCGCTCACGACCCAGTATAATACGGTTACGAGCCGGAAGTAGGCATGGACATCGCTCCTGGCGGAGCCATTTTTACTGAGGCTTGATGGTCTTGCCACAATAAAAATGTTAAAAGTGATTTTCTGTATGGTTCGTTCTTTCTTTTCCCTCGACATTTCTTTGAAATAAAAGTACTTGTATCATTGCAATCATATCGTCGGTGTTGTGTTATGAATGTGTTCGTGACAGCGATCTAGACTAGCGCCAGTCTCACAATCCGTGACGTGAATGTGAGACTGGCGCTAGTGGTATAGGATCCGCGTAAGGAGATCGCTGTTAGACTAGTGCCAGTCCTATGAGCCGCTTCTGTTGGGACACCAGTATCGATAATGCATTTTCTATGTAAGCAAGGTCTTTCTTATTGAAACATTTAATTACAAATATATTCATTCAGCTGTCTCTTGGAAATAACATAGGCTTACGTATTTCAACTCAGAACACATATCTCTGTCATGGCAGTGCGAGGCCACTGGCATCTGAGAGAAGTAGACAGGGAGTGGGCACTGGTCATGAATCATCAAATTTCGCTGCCTCGCACTATCTGACCTAGATAGGTAGACCCGGTTTGTGTCTCTATCAGGCCAACCTTTTTGTTTATTGATGTTTCTGCTATTGGCCTTTCCGCGACACGGTACCACACAATAATCTTAGAAAGAAGTTCTGAAGCGGCAATTTCCGCCATTTTAAATTTCCGATGTATGCTAAAGGCCTGACTAATCGAGCACCTGCCAAGACATTAGGAGCGTCTGTACGCATATAACAGACGCTCCTAATGTCTTGGCAGGCGCTCGATTAGTCAGGTCTTAAGCAAATGGCGGAAATTTAAAATGGCGGAAATTTAAAATGGCGGAAATTTAAAATGGCGGAAATTGCTGCTTCAGAACTTCTTTCTAAGATTATAAAACACTTCAACCATTGTCACCTGCCGACTTAGGGCAAATACACTTGTCAAAGATGTACTTAATTCATTTGTATAAGTCTGGCCGTTACACTCGCCTTTACTCGCGAGAAATTCACTACGGTGAATTCAACGTAGTGGATGGCAGATTTTTACTGTTGTGTGGTACCGTGTCTCGGAAAGGCCAATAGTAGAAACATCAATAAACAAAAAGGATGGCCTGATAGAGACACGAACCGGGTCTACTATATAGGATGACATCCCCCAGCCAGCCAGTGCATGCTTACTGCACAGATCACGTGACCAATACAACCCCAGGCTACAGCGCGTAACCCGAGGCTCAGATGCCGTAGAGGCTAGCATGCAGTACCTATGGGGTTGCGGATCAAGGGGATGTATTTCTCTGCTGGCATCAAGGAAACATTAGGTATGGGGGAGGAGCTCAGTGTACTTTGAGGGCAAAATGCAGACAGCAACAAGGATAAACAATTCAAATCTTATCAACATCATACTGTACATCATAAATAATTACGACCCAGCTAGTAACTATTGATGCCTTGCATCACCATTCGATACTTGTTTTCCCAATAAACTGGCGCAGAATCACGTGCGTGACGCCTGCTTAAGTCCATGCGCCATTGTTAGTTCTACCTCTGACCCAGCAGCAGTGACCCCTTGATTAAATTGAGTGAT